>JADLZK010003876.1:0-363171 GCA_015847255.1 Hyparrhenia diplandra
GGGCGTGTTTGATTTTGTGGCCACTGGGAAGGCACCACGAGCCGAGCCGAGGCCAACAGACGAGGCTCTCGAGCGGTTGCTCTTGTTTGATTCATTTTATGCAAAATGGCGAGATAATGGCGAATAATGTTTGATTTGCATGTACCAGCAGTATGATTACCTTTGCATCCAGCCGCTTGAGGTAGCGCTCACCCGCTCATCCTTTCCACTGCTTCTCCTCTTAGTCATTTATCGCCGAGCATCATGCATGGCGGTGGGGAGGCCGAGCTGCCGCTGGAGGGGAATCGCGAGAGGAGCCGTGGAGGCCGTGAGCCACACGCATGACGCTCTCGCTGTTCGCGGTGCGCGCGGTGGGCGGCGCCATGCGCCGAGGCTCCTCCCTCGCCCCGTCGTGCCCAGCCCGGTGGAGGAAGCGCGCGCGGGCTCCTCGGCGCCGTCACGCGTGCCGGGCCGGTGAAGAAGGGAAGCCACGCGTCGGCGCTCGCTGCTGCATATCTCCGTGCGCGCCAGCCGCATGGAGGAAGGGGGCCACGCGACTGGCCGCTTCCTTCCTCGCCGCTCATGAGCCGCCAGAGGGAGGAAGGGAAGTCAGAGCCCGGTGCTCACCTCCTACGCTCACCCTGCCGCTCGCGAGAAGGGGCTGCTGCGTGCGGCCGTTGACGCAGCCGCAGCAGCGGCGGGAGGCCGCGCCCGGTAAGTTAGGAGGGAGCAAGCCGCCGCCGCCTTCATCCTGCATGGGCGTGGGGTCGCTGCCGTCTTTGCCGCTGCGTGAGGAAGAAGGTGAAAGCTTGCGAGGTGACGGGATGCAAAGCTGGTGAGCCGTCGGCGAGCTCGGGCCGAGCATGCCCGGCCTCGAGAAACGTAAGACGCAGGAGCGCTGGGCCGCAGCCAAGAGAGAGAGCGATTTTTGCATCTTCGAGGCCAGGCTGAGCAAGCAGTGAAACGATGTATCAAAGCGAGGTGTGGGCTATGGCTCTCACGGGCTCGGGCACAATTTTACGGCCTATATCAAACCTTCTAGGACTCCACTTCCCTAGACATATTTCACAAAAGCTATTATTGTGGCGCCTCTCCGCAGTCAGAAGGATCCAATAAATATGATCCTCGCACGCCATGCGCGGTTGAGCTGGCCGAGGCAGGGGATCCGGTTCAAGAAGAGCGACACTGACAGCATCCACGATGTTGACTTCAAAAATGGTGTGTTGAGCATGCCCCTCTTCGAGCTGTACGACCAGACGGAGATATTTCTCCTCAACCTGAGGCATTTGAGCGGCTGCACCCTGGTTCCAATCTCTACGTGGCCTCGTACGTAGCCTTCGTGGTCAAAATCATCGAGTCAGAAAGAGATGTGGCACTTCTAAGATCCGAAGGGGTCATTGCAAACCTGATGGGCAGCGACAAGAAGGTGGTTGAGATGTTCAACACCCTCACAAAAGTTAGCTTGGGAGCCAGATATAAGCAGCAAGCTAGGAGGAGGTGATTTGGAAGGTAAACAACCACTGCAGAAGCGACGGAACAAGTGGCGAGCCAGCTTCATGAACAATTATCTGAGCAACCCTTGGGTGTTCACCTCCATGGTGGCTGCCTTCATCTTACTCGTCGCCACCCTCCTGCAGACCATCTACACGGTTGTTCCGTTCTACACCAAGGGTTAACAAGAACTCATGGTTAATTTCTCAGTACTATATATTATTGCATACAATTAGGAGACTATTGGATTGTATTATTGTGAGTTTGAGCTCTTGATCTTTGCCTTTGTGTATTGGTATTTGTGGACTGATATTATGCCCTACATTATTCTTGCATATACAATATAATTAATACTGCAAAGTCTGGGTCTAATCCTGGGCCTCTTATATATACTGCTTATGGGCTGTTGTGGACTAGTTTTGGACCAGGCTGATCACATTCTCACGGCCCATGGTCTGTTATCGCCCAACCTTAGGCTTGCTTCTCTCACGATATTCTGCCGGCCATTTGCATATTATACCGATAATAAGCTAGGAGTCCCTGACAGTTGTTCCTACTTTCTTGTCTTTCTTAGTTATGATGGACGCATTCGTATGCGTCCTGAACCGACAATATCAACTTAGTATATGCATTCGTGCCGCCTGACAGCAACATCCTTTGCTCCGCTCCCTGCTTACGCAAAGAATCGTCATCTGCGTATTGTGCATTTAAATTTACTATACTACTACTACCGTTGTACTGTATGTGCTCATCTGATCAAAGCGGACGCCACCCTCCATGCATGGAAAGGGAAAGGTATATATTCCTTGCTGGTTGTCGGCTTATCCTTCTGTTCTTGATGACAATCGACCAAAGCAAGCCAAAGCCATTGGTTGCGGCTTTACCTTTTGTTCTTGACCCCCGACCAAAGCAAGACAAAGCCACCGGAGAGAGCGTCGAAATGACGTCGATCCCCTGCTACATTTCGATGAACATACGACAGGCACCAACAAACCTTTTTCAATTCAGATATATATATATATATACAGAGAAGAGCTCATGTATGGTATGACGCTGGTAAAGCCTGTGAGTGCCACCAGGCCTAAGTGCCACCCCATAATCTGGGAAAACACAGAAACGTGAGGTGAGGATTACCCAATAATGGAGCACAACATCGACATCAACTTACCGCAACAAGTTCTAGCTGGGTGGTGGAGATCGAGAAGATGCTCGAGGACACCGACTCCACGGTGGAAGGGCGCGGTGGAGTGGGCACTCTATCTATCCCGGGTGCCGCAGTTTATGAAGAACGACACCAATAGCGAGGCATACAGCCCCTCAGTTCGTGTCACTGGGGCCGTTACACCATGGTGAACCCCATCTACTGCCCATGGAGGAGCACAAGCGCCGGGCGGTGGCGCACATAGTTAAGCGGTCTGGGGAAGCCTCTACAGGACTTTGTCGCAACAATCGATGAAGTGGGGCAGATGAGCTCGAGGCTGCCTAATGACCTGGACGCCAAATGGCTTCAGGGAAAACAAGGGCCGTTTTGTGGAGATGATGGTTATGGACGGCTGCTTCTTGTTGGGTGGATAAGAGCGATATTTTCTCCGGAAGAGAGAGGGGAAAGTGGACAAGGATTACGCGACGAACGACCCCATCTTCAGTAACAGCAACAGTGATAGTTTCTTTGGAATTATGGTGGAGACATGATCCGTATGGAAAACCAAATACCTCTAGTTGTTCTGCAGAGGCTCTTAGCTATTCAGCGTGGTACATCCGTGGTACGTACTTCTTTTACTATTGACATGAGGTTCGTAGTTAATAAGTAGTTTGGTCAGTACCCTACTTGTTGATAAGTGCTATGTTTTTACTTAAATATATTAGGTTTTACAGTAGCTGCTATTACTTAAGAGGCTGAGAGTCCCATCCTAGGCTCGCACTAAGAGGGACGAATTTTTAGGGGCTTAGGGTAAAAAAAATCGCATCCTTTGTCCCACACCATCCGCCTTATGGGGATGTAGTTGATGTGATATATGAGTGGGAGTAGGGTTAGGTGATTTTTTTGATCTACGTGAGAAGCATCATTTCTTTAGTGAAAACACACGGTGGGACTTCATCCCCTGTGGATTGAGTTTTTTTATATAGACACAACATGACTCGACATGGTAAAAAACATTATGGCTCATTTTTCTTATTTAAAATCATTTAGGAGCTAAAAAGATTCTATACAATATTCAAAAGAATTAATATGAAACAATATATATAGCATTCAACACGCGCTGACTGTGTGGACGTTGTAGTAGTAAGGTTGTTCATTTGAGCGTGAGGTTAGATAATCTCCCATGAGCTACACATGAGTATTCTATTTTTCGGTTTCTCTAAGGGATGAAGAAAAATCCCTACTCTCTCCATTTTAATTTGTACTCCTAAGACAACAAACATAAAAACATAATTAGAATTAAATATTACTAGTCTCTCCATCTTAAATTTTAAGTCATTCTAACTACCTCTAAGAAAGAAAAGCCAAGGAAAAGGGGGAGAATAGATGCGGGAGGAGAGAGCCCTGAAATCAGATTCAGTCACCTGACTCAACAGCGTCACCACCCCTGCCCGGCGGGCCCCACATGAACTACGCTGCACAATACCACTAGCAGCCTCCACGCCAATCTGCCCGTCATGCCCGCTGCCCAGCCAACTCGTGGATCTGAGCTAGAATGCTAAGGGGAACACAGCTAACAACTGAAAGGACCATCGCTCGAACCTAGAGAGGAAGGCGTTGGATCCCACAAAGGCGCTCACCCCACCCATGGAGGGAAGACCACAAACTGCGCCAAACACCCACTTCCCAAGCCACCTTTCGCTTTGTTCCTTGTACCCTAGCTAGAGGCGAGCCACCGCCGCCACCATGCATGCACTTTCGACCAATGACCACATGATCCGGCGAAGGCGCCAAACTGTTGGCTGGACTTGCCGCTCCCTCTAGATCCACACGAGAAGGACTTGCACTGCCCTTGATGAAGAGCCAACAACCCGGCAAGATAGAGCATCCACCATGGCCGCCCCTAGCGCCTCATGCGCCTCCACTCCACCGGTTGACCTAGCTAGCCCAAGCTTCGAGGCGGCGATCCGGGCCGTTGTAGAGACCGGCGCCCCATGCTCCCTGGCCATGTGAGCAAGTGCTCCGAGAGAGGAGAGAGAGAGAGAGAGAGAGAGAGAGAGAAATCGTAGCCGCCGCCATCCATTACTTGGCGGGACCCTCGGCGTCAAACTCCAGCGGCGATTGGGCTGAGGAGGCATGGGCGCGGTGCCTGTGACTGCGTGTGCACAAAGTGTGCACCATGTCAGAAGCCATTGGATTTGCTTTAAGATTCGTGCGAATCCCACACTATAAACTATAGACTACACACCAAATCAAACACTAATCTATATATTAAGCCCTTAAACCTAATCTCTATATTAAGCCACTGAACCTAATCTCTATATTAAGCCCTAAACCCCTAATCTCTATGTTAAACCATGCACCTAATCTCTATATTAAGCCCTTAACCCTAATCTCTATGCACGGATCTTAAAAGCAGATCCAAAAAGTCTCGGCAGGGGTGCACACATGTGCACCGAGGCACCCACACCTTTGGTGGGGGAGGAGGACCAGCGATTGAGGTGGCTGCTCATGCATGACCCCTGGAGAAAGCAAGCCTAAGCCACGAGAGGGCGTCGAAATGGGAAAAAATTGGGTGCACCCCGGGTGCACCATATGCCTACCTATGCACCCCCCCCACCCCGATGCATGCCCACGTGGCACAAAGAAAACATCCAACATCCGTATGAGCTGCATGGATTTTTTGTGGGTTGCATGCGTGCATGCATCTTCTATCTAGTTGCATGATTTTAGGTGATGTCTCACACTACCGTCAGATCCATAAAAGTGGGCCACGTGACATGCATCGAGGGGTGAGGGTGCGCGAGTAGGCATGGTGCACCCAATTTTCTTCCTCTAAATGAGGTCGCTCCCTGAATAAAGAAAAAAATACCTTAATTTGTATCCATCTGCTTTTGACACATAGCTGCAATATCTTGGCTCTAAATACTTCTTTTTTTTGTTTTAATGGTGACCACAGACAGCTAGAGAGATCAATATTAAAATGGTGCAACGTCTTCTGCTAGTTCCACGCTTTGATGAAGGCATGGACAAGCTAGGACTCCACTTCCTAGACATACTTCACAAAAGCTATTATTGTGGCACCTCTCCGCAATCGGAAGGATCCGATAAAATATGAGCCTCGCGACGCCATGCGGCGGTTGAGGCGGCTGAAAGCAGGGATCAGTTCGGGAAGGCCAGGCACTAAAAGCATCCACGATGTTTGCCTGGGGCGAAAATAATCGGCCCACGAACAATTCTAGCCCAAGAAGGACGACGCGGCCCATAAACCCTAGAAGGGATCGGCCCAAAACCAACACCAGGCGGGTAGCCCAAAGGCGCGACCCACGCCGCAAAGCCAGCTAGGAAGAGAAGAATAAACCAGCGGCCACCTGATCTACAAGCTTGGAGGAATTAATACATATCGCCTTTCGCCCACTAAGCGCCCATGACGCCCGGCCCACAAAGGCCTCGACTATCGGGCTCAACACACCAACCATAAGCTGGCCGAAAAACCTACGCTTTTGGCCCACAATGCCTTCAGGAAACAAAAGAGTGGCCCAACACGTGGTGTTGTTGGAGTCATCAAGAGCGTGGAGAAGAAGGGACTAAAGGTGACCACTATGCCGCCTCGAGAAACTGACATCACATGGCCTAGCCCAACCTCCACCTGTGGGGTTCTTATACTTAAACAAACTAACTCTCACCTCGGCTCACCTCCTCCGCCTCGAGGACGTGAGACCCTCGACACGATTCTCCGCCCCGGCCCGAGGGCCCGCATAACCTCCTCGCCTCGCCTCGCCCGAGGGTGTGAGCCCGGGTACAACATCTCCGCCTCGCCCGAGGGGCGACGCCCCAGCGACCTTTGGAAACGCCGCCGAGTAGTAGGGGGGCAGCCGTGATTAAATGCCTTCCGCTTCATTGTGCTCACAGCGGCGAGGGCAATCGATTGCCACAGCCGATTACGCCCCCCCGATTATCTCCTCGCGTCCCGTTGATGGGGCGTAAAGGGACAGCGATTGCTTCACATGCCACGTGCACGGGAAACCATGATCGCACTATTCATCACGCTAACGCGTTCCACCTCCCCCCCACGTATCCGTGGCCCTCGGGGTGATGACACGCGGCTACGGCGCTTCCAAGAGAGGCCGATTTCATGCGAGGATTGAGAGACCCCCCTCGGGTCCTCGGGGCTCACCGCCTGTGAAGGACACCTGCGCCCCTCGACGACTCAGGACCCAACGGCGTCCATGGGACAACACTCCAACCAAGGACACCCGAGGCCAAAGGCCGAGACATGCACCTACCAAAGCGGGCACGGACAAGAGACACCTTGGCACATGTATTCGACCACGTATTGTACATTTTATCTCTCCTTTCTACTATAAAAGGGAGAGTTAAAGCACGGGAAATATTTGGATCGACTCTTTTAGGTATTCACACTTAGCCATCTCAAACTCCGGGTTGAAGCTCTCCTTCATCCCCAAATCAACTTGTAACCGCTTTGGTTCCCCGTACACATGGGTGCGAGGTAATACGAGAAGTCGCAATCGGCGGACGAGGGGCCCAATGGCTTTTGAACCGGGATAAACCCTTCGGGTCTTCTATCTCGCACACGCCATCGGTGGGGGGAGCGCATCTCGTAAAATTATTGCCGGTTCTGGGATACCCGGTTCTCAAAACACCGCCGGTTGGCGCGCGGGTAGGAAGCACCGCGGCGTAAAAACGCATCCCCCGTGACCTAGGTGGCGGTTTCTCCATCCTTCCATTGCCCCGCTCACCGAGCACGAGCCCGCTTAAGGGACGCCGCTGCATTTTGGCAGCCTTGAGTTCGCGGGCGCTTGGCCGCGACTTCAGGGGCGATCCTGCTCCCCGCCCGAAGTCGCGAAAGCAACTTCTCCCTCTCTTCAGCGGGCCCTACCGCCACCATGGCGCGCGCGAAGAAGCAGCGCCCCGCATGCGGCCGCAGGCGTAACTTCTTCTATGACCTCTTCCTAGTCTTTTGTCAACTCCGAGCAGCCGAAACCGGGAGGCCGCGAGCTTTCGCGGCCGCGGCGGCCGCCATAGCACCACCGGTGCCGGCCAAAGCGCCGAGCCCAGCGACGAGCTGGGCGGGGTGGATTAGCGCGGGCCAGCGGCAACGGGGAGGACCCCAAGCAGCTGCGAGCTGCGTGTGGCGCGCTGCTTCACCACGGCGACCAAAAGCCCCAAGATGCTGGCACGCCGTGAGCGAGACAAAAGCGGCCCCGGATCGGCTGACGGGCAGCGCGCCACTCAATGCGACTAGCGATTGGGATGATGCGCTTTCCGCCCTAGCGGACGATTGAGCCTCCCGGCCAGGGGCGATCGGCGCCTACTCGGGAGATCCATGAGCCCGACATGCTAGTCTAGGGTTATGTTCTAGTCTTTTGTGTACACCTTTGGTGATCGACTTTGATCCTCTTTATAGTGATTATTATGATCCCACTTTCGGGGAATCCTATAACGTTGAGCTTCGTGGATGGACATGTCTCGATGCCCGAGGAAAGTAGTAGCGATCTGCGAGGTTCCGCCCCGACGTCGCGCTCCTCCGAGCACCCGCAGCGTCACACCCGATGCGTCGGTTCTCGATCCCACAGCGGGCGAGGCGGCGAGCTGCGGGAGACATTGAGCAGCGACTCAAGCGAGGCCGTACGCGAATACGGCGGTTGGAGCAAACCATCCGCCAGAATGAGGCCCAGCGAGAAAGAAACCGAAGCCAGCTGCCCGTGCCACGAAAGCGGCGCGGCGGAGACACAATTACGCTTCCCCGAGTGCGGCTCCCTTCAACGCGTGAGCCTCAGCGTAGCCGCCGCGTACTGCTGCGTTCGGAAATGCGGAGCCCTCGGCGGCAGAAAGCGAAGAGTGAGAGATGGTCTCAAAGAGCTCCCTTGACAGGCGGCCTTAGATCCAACAAGGCCGAGCTCGGCCTTCGTGAACAAAAGCAACATCAAGACATCGAGCCAACCGTAGCGAGCAACCCTCCGCCGAGCGGGCAAAGCGGGGGTCGGCGCGCCCATCGAGGAGCGGCGTCGATTGACAATCGTGCCTAAGGGACGTGGGGAACGCCTTGGGAGAACCATCGAGCCAAGACCAACGGAAGACCGTCGGCTCCACGATCTCGGGGATGAAATTGAACAACGCCGGGGAAGCCATGACAAGCGAAGCCACTCTCCACCCCCCGGACCACAAGTCTTCACCGGGGAAATCAGGAGGGCTCCACTACCCGTCGGCGTTTTCGACCCCGAACCATATTGAGAAGTACTCCTCCGGCGAAAACACGCCCGAGGTCCGGTTAGATGATTATCGACTAGCATGTCAATTTGCAGGTGCCCACGGCGACAAGGTCATCATCGCAACTTACCGCTCTACTTGTCCGAGTCGGCGCGGGCATGGCTCGGCATTTGCCACCTAACGGATCTGGCTGGGGAGACTTGGTGAGAGTGTTCAAAGGGGAAACTTCGGGGCACATATATCGGCGCCCAGGGAACTCTGGGACCTCCAAAGCTGCCGCCAGTCCGGTGAATCCTTTTTGCACGCATATCCGACGCTTCTCCAAGCGGAGGAACGAACTCCCGAACGTGGACGGACTTCGACGTCATCGGGGGCCTTTCTTGGGTGGCACCACCGCCGGGAACTCGTCGACAAGCTGGTGCGCCGGACCAGGACCGAGGCCAACGAGGCTAATGGACATTGCAACCAAGTTTGCCGGTGGCGGTGAAGCCGCCGAGCCCCGTTCGATCAAATCTCTAACAAGGAAAGCGCGCAAGGAAGACGAGGCCGGGGTCCAACCCCGGACGCCAAGAAAAAGAAGAAGAACAAGAACAGGCGGGGCAGGGGGTCAAGGCCCTCAATGACGCCGGGGAGGAGGGACCTCGTCGCCGCCGTCGGCTAGAAGGGGGCTCGGGCACCCAGGGGACGTTTGATGACATGCTCAAGAAGCCATGCACCAATCACAAGTCCCACATCAAACACACCCTCGAAGAATGCAAGACCCTTCGCAAGCACTTGAACAAGCCGGGGCGATTCAGGGAGGATGAAGAAAGAAGGAACCCGAGGGGAGGCGGGGATGACCCGAAGTTCGAAGATTGACAAGCTTGCTTCATGATCTTCGGTGGGAAGACAAGCAACATGACCCCTCGGGAAGAAGGAGCGTCGGGAAGTCTTCTCGGTGGAACCGGCGACCCCCAAGCTCCGCCAAGTGGTCGGATCGAGGCCATCACGTTCGATCGGTCGGACCATCCTCACCACATTAGAGCCCGGGGCCTATCCATTGGTGGTGGATCGGTCATTGGCAACACAAGGCTGACCAAGGTCCTCATGGGCCGGAGGAGGCAGCCTCAACTTCATACGAGGAGACCCTTGACCTACTCAAGGTTGACAAGTCCAAGATCGCCGAGGGGGGCCGGCCTTTAATGGCATCGTCCCAGGGAAGCAAGTAAAGCCCCTCGGGCGAGATTGACCCTACCCGGTGTGTTTCGGCACCCTTCGAACTTTTCGTCGGGAGACTCGACCTTCGAGGTCACGGGTTCAGGGATCTACCACGCCGGTGCCGGACGACCATGCTACGCCAAGTTCATGGTCTGTTCCAAACTACACCTACCTCAAGGCGAAGATCTTTGGGGCCAAAGGGGTCATCACCACAGGCCCGACATACCGGTCATTCATACAAATGTGACGTCGAGCACCGAGTGCGCCCGAAGCCCTTGTCTTGGCTGAGACTCGTCGCCCGATGTCTCCAAAAGCTTCAACGAGATGTGCGGCGAGCCCGAGGCCCAGCGCCACGTCGGCGGCTTTGAGCCCTCCAAGGCAGCAAAGACCATTCCATTTGGACCCCAAGCACCCGGCCGAGAAGGCTGGCGGCCATCGGCTCGGGCTCGATCCGAAATAGGAAGCCGGTGCTCGTCGACTTTCTCGCGATGACGCCAAAGACGTTTGCGTGGAGTCCCTGACATGCCGAGGCATACCGAGGGATGTCCGCAGCACTCCTAGACATCCTAGCCGGCTCCAAGCTTTGTGATGCGGCGGCTACGGTGATTCAATGGCGCCAAGCGCAAGATCATTGGGGAGGAGATCCGAGAAGCTAATGGCGGCCGGGTTCATCAAGGAGGTGTTCCCGAGTGGCTAGCAAATCACGTATTAGTAGAGAAAAAGAATGGGAAATGGAGGATGTGCGTTGACTACACTAGTCTTAATAAAGCATGTCCTAAAGTTCCTTTTTCTTTACCTCGAATCGATCAAATTGTTGATTCCGGCGAGGATGCGAAACTTGTCCTTCCTTGATGCGTACTCGGATACCATCAAATAAAAATGAAAGAGTCCGATCAACTCGCGACTTCCTTCATCACACCCTTCGGGATGTCTCTTGCTACCTCACCATGCCCGCCCGGTGAGGAACGCAGTGCGACTTACCAATGATGCATGCAACACGTGTTTGGCAAACTCATAGGAGAAATAGTTGAAGCCTATGTAGACGACATTGTGGTAAAGTCAAAAGGCGTCGAGACTTGGTAGGAGATTTGAAGGCAACATTGAATGCCTGAACAAGAAAGGGGTCAAAATTTGAACCCGGAGAAATGTGTGTTCGGGGGGTCCCCCGCGGGATGCTCCTCAGATTCATAGTCTCCCGGGAGCATTGAGGCTAACCCGACCAAGGTCTCGGCGGTCACAAACATGGAGCCGATCACCAACATCAAAGGAGTCCGAAGCTAATGGGGTGTGCGGCATCCCTCGGCCGGTTCATCTCTCGGCTAGGAGAAAAGGGCTTGCCACTCTATCGACTCCCGAAGAAATCCGGCGGTTCACGGACCCCGAGGCGGAGGAGGCCCTCGGCAACTTAAAGAGGGTCCTCAGCGCGCACCCATCTTTGGTACCGCCAAATCCCAGGAGAGCAACTAGTCCTCTATGTAGCCGCCACCACTCAGGTGGTTAGCGCGGCCACGATGAGTCGGCGTCCAAGAGGAGGGGCACGCCTTACCCGGTCAAAGACCAGTATACTTCATCGGTGAGGTATTATCGAAACTAAGGCGAGGTACCCCAGTGATGCGGAGTTCATGCGCCGTGGTACTAGCTTCGAAGGAAGCTGCGGCACTACTTCTCGGCACATCTGTCACGGTAGTGTCGGCATTTCCCCTCGGGAGATCATTCACAACAAGGAAGCCACGAGGAAGGGTAGCCAAGTGGATCGGTGGAGCTCATGAGCGAAACCTGGCATACGCCCCTCGGAGAAGCCATCAAATCTCGGTCCTTGCCCGACTTTGTCGCCGAATGGACAGATACCCGGCTACCCTCGGCACCAATTCAGCCGTGAGTGCTGGACGATGTTCTTTGACGGGTCTCTTATGAAGACGGGGAGCGGCGCTTACCTGCTTTTCATTTCACCCCTCGGGGTCCACGTCCGCTACGCGATCGGGCTACATTTCCGGCCTCCAATAATGTAGTAGAGTATGAGGCACTGCGTCAATGGCCTCCGCATGCCGCAATTGACCTCGAGGATCGGCGTGCGGTGACAAGGGGTGACTCGCAGCTAGTGGTTGATCAAGTTATGAATGCCTCGGCCCGCCACGACCGAAGATGGAGGCGTCTTGCGGGAGGTGAGGAAGGCGGAGGACAAATTCCATGGACTGGAACAGGCACACCAGGAGATACAATGAAGCCGCGGATGAGCTCGCAAAATTGCGTCAACAAGGGCGGGCGTGCCCCAAACATCTTGACCCGAGACCTCTACAATCCATCGGTCAAGTACCAGATCCATGAGCCCCCTGGGGGTTGATTTAACCCTCTCGGGGCTGATATGACTCCCTCGGGGGGCAAATGGAGAGCCCTCGGAGGCCGAAGAATCCCGGTCGACGGATTGACCACACGCTCGAAGCTATGCAAGTTGACGAAGAGCCGCAAGGAGGCGAAGTTCATTTGTTAGGAGCGCCTCATCCGAGAGGAGCTACCCAAGATCCAATAGAAGCAAGGCGGATAGCCCGACGTGCCAAGTCATTCGTGCTGATCGGCCAAAGACAAAGAGCTATACAAGAAAAGGCGCCTCTGGAATATATCAGCGGTGCATCACGCGAGAACAAGGCAAAGAACTTCGGTGGATACCCATGAGGGAGAATGTGGGCACCACGCAGCCCCCCGGACATTGGTGGGGAAGGTGTTGAGACAAGGCTTCTACTGGCCGACAGCGGTCAGGGACGCAAATCACATAGTCCGGA
This sequence comes from Hyparrhenia diplandra, assembly GCA_015847255.1. Classification (NCBI taxonomy): domain Eukaryota; kingdom Viridiplantae; phylum Streptophyta; class Magnoliopsida; order Poales; family Poaceae; genus Hyparrhenia; species Hyparrhenia diplandra. The sequence continues at coordinate 12,817 of JADLZK010003876.1, forward strand.
CCGCAAGGGCTGCGATACTATGCGCCGCAGAAGACACACCTCCAGCGCAAGAAGCCCGCAAACAATCCCGATCACGGCCCATCGCGGTATGGGGTGCGGACATGATTGGACCGCTCAGCGCCGGGGGCACGTTTTTTTGGTGGCAATTGACAAGTTTTCCAAGTGGATTGAGGCCCGACCCGTCGTCACCCCTCGGACAGAAGAAACAATGAAGCTCTTCGAAGACCTCATCTCACGATTTGGCGTCCCCAACTCCATCATAATGGATAATGGGACCAATTTCGTTGGGAAGAAGTTCCTGGACTTCTGCGACGACTACAACATCAGGGTGGACACGGCTGCGGTTGCTCACCCAAAGACCAACGGCCAAGTAGAGCGAGCCAACGGCATGATCTTACAAGGCCTCAAGCCAAGAATCTTCAACAAGCTCAACCAATACGGCAGGAAGTGGTACCAGGAGCTGCCCTCGGTGCTTTGGAGCCTAAGGACAACCAAAAGCAGAGCCACGGGGTTCACACCTTTCTTCCTGGTCTATGGTGCCAAGGCCATCCTACCCTCGGACATAGAGTACGGATCCCCGAGGCTTCGAGCTTACACCGAACAAGGCAACCATGAGGCAAGAGAGGACTCCTTGGACCCGGGTAGAGGAGGCCGGAGATATAGCGTTGATCCACTCGGCTGCGCTACCGGTAGTCACTTCAGCGATATCATGCGAGAAGAATGAAACCCCAAGGGTTCCAAGTTGAGGACCCTGTACTAAAATTTGAGAAGGGGACGGCGAGGGCGCCACAAGCTAACTCCCCCACAGGAAGGGCCATACTTCATCGTAGAAGTACTCAAGCCGAGGGAACATACAAACTCAAGAATGAGAAGGGCGAGGTGTACTCCAATGCTTGGAATATAGAACAACTACGCCGTTTCTACCCTTAGAGGCGTAGTGCTCTACCTTGTACTCTCAAAACTTGTACCAAAGCAATAAAAACTTCTTTTTCTCTAAATCAATGAGTCAAAGTGTTTTTTTTTAGGTAGGTTTTGTCTTAACCACAAGAACAAAACCTCCCTCGGGGCTACCGAGAGGGGAACCCCTCCCCTTACGACGGTCCCTCGGAAAGACTTCGTCGAGAAAGAAAAAATTTTTGAGCAGCTACGAAAATTCTTTGCCTAAGTCGCAAGAGTCTTTTCGTAAGCATGCGAAGCGAGACAAGATGAGCTCATGGATCGCCCGGGGGGGTACCCATACTCATTCAACTCGGAAAAGAAAAATACGAAAACAACTCAAACAAGCACTTATCGGCATGAAACAAAGGAGCATCAAGTTTCCACGGACACCAAGTTTCCGGCCATTCAGATACAAAGGCCCCTCGGGCCACAAACCGCACACACATCACAACCAAGTTCTTTCTTCACAAGGGCTCACGGGCTCGGAGCATCGGCGACCCGGCGTCACGGAGAGAAGGCTGGGGCTGAGGAGTCGCAGAGGCGCTCGTCTCTTCATCGCCGTGCCTCGGGGTGCGCGTGAAGGTGTCCTCGGACGACAGATCCATGGGCTCGGGGGCTGCCTCATAACCCGACTCTATAGGAGAGTAAGGAGGGATGAGCTCGTTTTCAAAGTGGGTGGCCAATGCGGTTGCCGGCCCTTCCACCCGAGTATAAAACTCGGCGATCTTCTCCTCGTCGGTCTTCTCTTCGGTGACACCCTCCTCCCACATCAGGACCAAGGAAGAACCTATTCGAGAGGATCTGGAGGGTCTCCTCTTCCAGAGAGAAATGCGAGCACATCACCGCCAGGCAGCACTTCATCCCGTTCCGAAATGCGCTCCGGATCTCCCCTCGGATGTACCCAGAGGCGCTCGGTAGCTCCGAGCGGAGGTCCCCGACACGAGATCCGCGGGCCCGAACCGGCATAGATGATCCACCACGACTTCCTTGGCTCCCTGTGTGAATTCTCCTCGGTGTTGAGGCCTTTGGGACATGTTGGTGGCAGCCTCCACGGCCTCTGCCCGGAGCCTCTCGGCTTCTGCAGAAGACATGCAAGATAAATACGACAAGAAGAAACCAGCTCCTAATACATGACACAAAGCCGCCAGGGGTCAGGAAGAAAGACATACCTTCGTACTTCTCCTTCCACTTGAGCATCTCGTTATGCTCGTTGGTGGACAGGTTCGGACCAGCTCCACGTTCTTCTTTTCAGACTCCAGCTCCTTCACCAGCTCCTCCACACGGGTGTTCAAGGTGTTGGCCATCTCTCGATTGCTTCTTGGCCTCCTCCCGAGCCTGGTCACGCTCATCACGGGCCTCCTTGAGCAGCTTGAGGACTCAGCCCGACCTTCCTCGAAATCACGGCTCGCTGGGCGCCTCGGTCCAGCGTTGGTCGCCTCGGCTTTGGCTGCCGCCAGCTCTGTCGACAAGGACTGGCATCGAACCTCCCGCTCATCGGCAAGGCTAGTCAGGCGGGTCACCATGCCCGCAGGCTGGATCGGCTTCGGTCCGGTACGCCCGGGGCGCCCAGTTTAGGGGCATTCTTCCGCGGCGGCTTGGATTTCTCCTGAGTAAATCTCTTCAAGCTCTGCAAAAGATCCTTGCACCCGTCGGGCAACAGAGAACAAATAAGAAGAAGGAGACACATGAGAAAGATGAGCAAACCTCATCGATGCAGGCGGCGCGGCCCAAAGTCTCGCCAATCTTCGTAAACCCTCGGACGCCCACCTCGGATTTGCTCATGTTCGGTCCAGGTAGCGACCTTAGGGCGGTCATGCACCACTAAGGTTGGGGCACCACATGTCGCTGGCCTCCCGAGCTCGAGACGAGGACCACCCCAAGCCTTGGGATCACTGGAGATCGGGACGCTCCAAGAATCTTCACCCATACCGGGAAGGCTCGACCGGAAGAAGTCACGAGGACCCTCACAGCTCACCACGGCACCGCCCAGGTTCGGGTCCTCGGGCGCCGAAGGTCCCCTCGGGACAAGAGAAGTGCCGGATCGGAGGATTGAAGGGCCACAAGGCGATGGCGCCCTCCGTCGCCATAGGAGAGGTTAAGGCCTCGGCCGCTTCAAACAATTCATCTTGGGGGACCTCCTCGAGGGGGCCCCGAACGAACGCATCAATCGTAGGGGTTCAGGCTGAACCCCGGATCAATGTCCATGGAACCCGTCATCGGCACCTCTTCTTAAGACGCACCGCCCCGAAATCATGCCCTCCGTGGCACGCCACGGGCGGCGGCGAAGAACGGGAGGAGGAGGCGGGCTTCTGCGAGCCCGAACCCCCACCTCTAAGGCTGGCTCGGCGCCTTCGGCGGTGGCATCTCGGGGATGGCTGAAGCGGGGGTCAAAGTGTAACGCCGGCATCCTTGGCCAGTTCGCTGGTCACCGCTGACGGGATCACAGGAGGAGGCAACGACGTCGCCGAGATCCCGGTGGCCGGGCGTTGCAGGAAGCCAGGTGGGCCGGCGAGGCGAGCACCAATTTGAGTCGCTTCCGAGGGGGTGAAGGGTGAGCACCTCGGCTCCCCTTTTCCGACGAAAGAAAGCGAAGGGACGGAGATCACAATCACATCAAGAAGGGCCGATCAAACTACCCACAAAAGGCGAGAGGAAGGGGATCCGAACTACGGTGACTTAGGGAGTGGCCTTTGAGTGGCCGCAGCTCGATGGCAGGACTTAGGCGCCGGCGGCCCCGAGCATCGAGCCCGACTCAACGTCGTGACGCGGAGCCGAGAGCCCCGAGGGGGTGACCGGCTCCTTCCGGCAATGTCGTGGTCTTTGCTCCGATGGGCGCTCGGGGGTGGCCTCGGCACCACTACGGCGCCCGCCGGTACCGGGGGTTCAGAATCATCGGGATGCGCACACCCCCGCCGGGAGCTCACGCCGCCCGGCAGCCTGTATTTGGCGTACTCAATCAACTCTTCAAGCTCCTCGGGCGGCGTGGGCGACCCCATCGCGACATCCCGACGCTGCAGAGTATCGGCGGAACCCCGGACAACGAGGCGAGTGGTTGACGAAGATTCGAGGACTCGCCACGCTTCGCTTGCTCGGTGGCGGTTGGTCTTTTGCCACCCTTCTAGCCTTCTTCTCATCTTCCCGAGCCTTCCTCTTCCGCTCGCGCTCATTCCGCGCCCGGTTGGCGTCACGCCGAGCCTGGTTCCCCGAATGCCGGCGGGGCGAATCCTTGTACACCAATCTCCCCTATATGGGGCAAAGAAGGGCAATCCAAGATCAACAAGCCGAGCAAAGAGGGGCGGCAAGCCGAAGAACGGCAAGAAATCGGAACTTACCAAAGAAATATATCCCCCGGCCAGGCGAATCGGGATCCTCGGGATCGTTTTAGGGGTCTTGTCGCCAAGAAACACCCGGACCCGGCGCATCAGGGCCTCGCCGGAGAGATCCCCAAAGGCCATCGGGTGCCACGAAGATCCACCTCGTCTATCGTCTCCCAGAGGCGAGAGGCCGGGCCGCCAAGGGCAACACCCGACACCTCGCTCCCGGAGCTCGAGGATGGCGCCCGGGAGGCCGTCGGGGAGATCTTTGCTTTCGGGCTACGGAGGACCGTGCCACCACTTTTCGGGTTTTACCTTTATCACACCCCGGTATAGGCGGGGAGTTCGTCTCCGTCGTTCGGAGATAGAACCACTCCTCCCGCCATCCTTTGTTGGAGCCGGTGAGCTTGGAGATGATGTACTCATCCGCGCGACTCTTCCGCTTCTCCGGGTGCGAGCCGGATGACCAGCACCCGACGCAGCGCCCGCCCTCCACCGGCCCGCCCAGGTTCGGTGCCGATGGTGTTCACCTCCGCCTTGAAGAGCCACCTCCACAGATCCCGGTGGGGTCAATCCCCAAGAATCCCTCGCAAAGGGTAACGAAGATTGCCGCTTGAAATGTCGAGTTGGGGACGATAATGATGAAGCTCGACACCGTAGTAGCGCCAGGATCGCCCGCGCATGAACCGATGCGCCGGGCACACAAAACCCGCCTATGATGATCCATCGACTAACAATGTAGCCGGCGGCGGTTGGGGGCTCTTCGTGGGGCCGCGTCGGGCACCAACCACTCCGCCAGCGATCGCGTCTGGCGACGGCGTAGAAGGCCGTCGTCCACCGTTATTCAGCTTCCGTCTCTCTGTCACCGACGACCGCGGCCCGCGGAAAGGGATCAAGGGGAGAACGACTTCCTCCTCTGCGACATCTCCTCCCCTTGACGGCAACCGCAAAGAGGAGGGTCTCGCACAAGTAAGCGCCAACCATCTCTCTCTCTCTCCTATCTCTCCTTCCTCTCCTCTCTTGGAACCGTAGGGGGTTGCAGGAAAACAGAAGCGTGGAGGAAGCGAAAGAAAGCCGTACACCGCCGGCGGCGCCCCTGAATATATAGGGGAGAGGGAGGGGAACCGTCAAGCCAGCCCAACCGGGCGGCCGGTCGATCAACAATTTGATCCAACGGCGGGCAACCCCAAGCAACGGCGGGCCCGTGAGTTAATCGTCAAGCGGACCGGCGCAAACGCTGCGGCAATCCGTCCCCGTCGGACGTGAATGGGCCACCTCCCTCATTTGGGAGATTGGCATGAAAAAGGCCGGTCCGCGGCGCCCGACCCGATCGGGTAAAAATGTCGGGCCGTTGCCCGGCGAAATGCCCTCTCCGGGGGAGGGGCGCGTCCGAGCCCTCGGGCAAGACCAAAAAACCACCACAATGCGCTGCCCTCAGGGGCTACGCTAGGCTCCATGCCCACCTTACGGTCCAGGGGTTCTAAGGCTGGGCCCCCTCGGGTTTCTACAGCTGCCTCAGGACGACCGAGCAAGGGACAGAAGGGAAATGCACAACCGGCCTTGCCCGGGCCCTCGGGGGCTCTGGATTTCCTGGATGTATCTAAGATTCACGGTAACCACTTATAGGGATGTCCCATCCGTGGGAGGCCTACTGGCCCTCGGGGTCCGACCTGTCAGAACCCGGGATTTGCTAAGAGGCCCGAGAGTTCTCATGGAGTGCGTCCTAGACCACATAGCCGACCCCTGCTCCAGCGGGGGCACGGGCACTCCGCTTAGATTTCCTGTTACAACGCTCACTGGAGTATGTCGCACTCGGCTCACAGGGCAGTGTGGCATGTCTCCCCTTCTCCTCCTTTCCAGAAGCGAGACAGAGGAGCGTAAATACAAAAGCCGAGGAGGCTCGGAACGACCTTGCGCACATAAGCGGGCTCTTAGCTGCCCTCGCACAACGGACAACCCTTGCACATCTCGCACAATTTAGCGGGCGGTTCGGGTCTTACCAGTAGCGTAAGAAGAAAAAAAGACCTCACAGGAATTGACAATTCCTCCGAGGCCTCGGGGCTACACCCAACGGTGCTTGCGCCGCACCCTCGGGAACGAGAAATTGGCTCTATCACAAGAATACCATGACCAACCCCCGAGCGAAGTCATACCACTCCCTCGGGGGCTCGGGGGCTACTATCGGGGGCGAAAATAATCGGCCCATGAACAATTCTAGCCCAAGAAGGACGACGCGGCCCATAAACCCTAGAAGGGATCTGGCCCAAAACCAACACCGGGCCGTAGCCCAAGACGCGACCCACGCTGCAAGCCAGCTAGGAAGAGAAGAATAAACCACTGGCCACCTGATCTACAAGCTTGGAGGAATTAATAAGCATATCGCCTTTCGGCCCACTAAGCGGCCCATGACGGCCCGTCCACAAAGGCTCGACTAATGGGCTCAACACACCCAACCATAAGCTGGCTGAAAAACCCACAGTTTGGCCCACAGCGGCCCAGGGAAACATAGAGCTGGCCCAACACGGTGTCTTTGTTGGAGTCATCAAGAGCGTGAAGAAGAAGGACTAAAAGGTGACCGCTATGCGAACTGGAGAAACCGGACATCACATGGCCCAGTCCAACCTCCACCCAGGGGTTCTTATACTTAAACAAACCAACTCTCACCTCGGCTCACTCCTCCGCCCGAGGACGGAGACCCCCAGGGACACGATCTCCGCCCCGCCCGAGGGGCCGGAGGTCCCGGCGACAACCTCCGTCTCGCCCGAGGGCAGGAGCCTCGGGGTACAACATCTCCGTCTCGCCCGAGGGCAGACGGCCCCGGGCGCACCTTGGAAACGCCGGCCGAGTAGTGGGGGGCAGCCGCATTAAATGCCTCTGCTTCACGGGCTGATGGCGGGGGCAATCGATTGCCCCTGCCGATTCGCCGCCCCGTTATCTCCTCGCGCCCCCGTTGATGGGACGTAAAGGGAGCAGTTGCTTCACACGCCACCGTGCACGGGAAACCATGATCGCACTATTCATCTGCTAAACGTTCCACCTCCCCGCCACGTATCCGGTGGCCCTCAGGGTGATGACACGCAGCTACGACGCTTCCAAGAGAGGCCGATTTCATGCAGGATTGAAGGACCCCCTCGGGTCCTCGGGGCTCACCGTCTCTTTGAAGGACACGTACCACGACGACTCAGGGACGCGCGTCCACGGGACAACACTCCAACCAGGACACCTGAGGCCAGGGCTCGGACATGCACCTACCAAAGGGCACGGACAGTAGACACCTTGATACATGTATTCGATACGTATTGTACATTTTATCGCTCCTTTCTACTATAAAAGGGAGAGTTAAAGCACGGGGAAGACGGATCGACTCTTTTAGGTATTCACACTTAGCCATCTCAAATCCCGGGGTTGAAGCTCTCCTTCATCCCGAAATCAACTTGTAACCGCTTTGGTTCCCGTGCACATTGGTGCGAGGTAATAGAAGTCGCAATCGGCCGGGCGTAGGGCCCAATGGCCTGAACCGGGATAAACCCTTCGTCTTCTATCTCGCACACGCCATCTGGTGGGGAGCGCACAGCCTGTAAAATTATTGCCGGTTCTTGGGATACCCGGTTCTCAAAACATCGACAACGTTGACTTCAAAAACGGTGTGTGCTGAGCATGCCCCTCTTCGAGCTGTGGGACAGCACAGAAATATATCTCCTCAACCTGATGGCATTTGAGGGGCTGCACCCTGATTCAGTCTCTATGAATTTGAGATAGGTTTGGTATCTCAAATTCTAAGCCAAATAGACTAATCCACTAAATAGATTCTAATTTCTCCTAAATGAAAGGTTCCAAAACGGACCCAATGGGAAAAAACGTTTTAAATAAAGAAAAAATGCCTTAGTTTGTATTCAATGCTGCTTTTGACACGTACTCCCTCCGTTTCAAATTATAGTTTATTTTAGTTTTTCTAGATATATTGCTTTTGCTATGCACCTAGTTATACACTATGTCTATATGCATAGCAAAAGAAATGCATCTAGAAAAGCCAAAAACAACCTACAATTTGGAACAGAAGAAGTAGCTGCAATATCTTGGCTCTAAATACTTTTTTTTTGTTTTAATGGTGAGCACAGACAGATCGAGAGATCAATAATATGGTGCGACGTGTTTTGATAGTTCCACGCTTTGATGAAGGCATGGACAAGCTAGGACTCCACTTCCTAGACATATTTCACAAAAGCTATTATCGTGGCACCTCTCCGCAATGGGAAGGATCCGATAAATATGATCCTCGCACACCATGTGCGGTTGAGCTCGCAGAGGCAGGGATCCGGTTCAAGAAGAGCGACACCAACAACATCCACGATGTTGACTTCAAAAACGGTGTGCTGAGCATGCCCCTCTTGGTGGTGTACGACGTTACGGAGATAAATCTCCTCAACCTGATGGCATTTGAGTGGCTGCACCCTGGTTCCAATTTGTACGTGTCGTCGTACGTATGCTTTGTGGATCAAATGGTCGTGGCGGAAAAAGACGTGGCACTTCTAAGATCCCAAGGGCTCTTTCAAAACATGATCGGCAGCGACAAGAAGGTGGTTGAGTTGTTCAGCACACTAACAAACTTAGCACGGCTACCAAAGAAAGGCAGCAAGCTAGGCCACGTGAATTGGAAAGTAAACAGCCACTGCAAGAAGCGACGGAACAAGTGGCGAGCCAGCTTCATGAACACTTATCTGAGCAACCCTTGGGTGATCACCTCCATGGTGGCTGCCTTCATCTTACTAGTCGCCGCCGTCATGCAGACCGTCTACACGGTTGTTCCGTTCTACACCAAGGGTTAACAAGAACTCACGGTTAATTTCTCACTACTATTATTGCGTACAATTTGCTGAGGTTATTGAATTGTAATATTGTGAGTTTCAGCTCTTGATCTTTGCCTTTGTGTATTTGTACTAGGTGGATTCCCAGCAGCGTTGCTTTCTTGGTATAGAGGAGGAATATAATTCCTAAAAGAGAGAAAAGATCTAATGGGGTTCAATAGGGATGCCATGAACTTTGTGGGGATGATGTAGACATCTTGCTTGAAGAGATAAAACATCTAGTGCGCTATACCTATACGTTGTTACGGGCATTGCTATATGAATATTGCATGACATATGGACGATTCAAACATGATAATTTCTAACAACACTATGGCATTTTGCCATATAGGATTTGAAAGATAAATTAAGAACCATTTTATCTGTGCACCTTTTAAAGAAACCTAGAAAAAGATATTACAATTTATTTAATAAATATTTATATGTGTGTGACAGGCTAATGAAAATGGTAGATATTACTTTCAAGAACAAATATGTTGTATTATTCCACACATACTCACGGTTTGTCTCGAGTCTAGTCCAACAAATTAGTCATATACTCATACCTAATAAAAATCGGCAGTAAGTTCAGGATATGTTTGGACGGTCGGCCTCTCATCCATTCATTTCATCTCCTTCCTGCATGAACTCGTCTGAGCTGCAAGGCGGCCTGCGGGGGGCCCTCGGCGAGCAGCCCTGGTGCATCCTCCTCCAATTCCCAGGCCAACGTGCCTTCCATCCTCCACCTCCTGCTCTGCGCCCACGGCAATCTCGCGTGGCTCCATGCACCAGTCACGGACACTGTACTTACGCCATAGTCGACGGTGGCCACCCGTTGGAGCCGCTGTCTGTCACCGACCCCATGCCTGAACCTGTACCTGATCAAGACAATGGAGCTGAACCTGTCAAGGATGGGGCGTTGAGGAGCTCAAGGACTCGGAAGCCCAACTCGTTCGTTCATGGGCCGGACTGGGTGTGAATGACAAGGCCCAAGATTTGATTTCGTTTTTTTACCTTAGCCCATGTCAACGGGTACGGGGAACGATGGTTCTCCTGTAAGTAATGCCGTGGAGGCGAAGTTGAATCTCGAACTCGTAGTAGACACTTGAACCGTGCCTTGTGGCCGGCGGCGGCGGTCTCTCGGCGGTGGCCGGAGTCGCGTGTTATCGAGTTTCCGTTCTAGTTGCTACCGATTATCTAGGGACGGTTACATCTTGGTATCGGATTCGTAATCGATCCCGGTTTCCTTCCACCAAATCTCGCCCAACTTTTCCCCCCAATTGCGCCGCCACCAACTCCGATTCCCCACCAATCCACCGATTCTGGCGTCGCACCACTACTGTACCAGAAGACAGATGGCCATGGTCACGCCGGAGGAGCAGTTCGGCCAGATCTTAGCGCTTTTGGGGGAGAACTCCAAAGGACTTGATCGGCTGAACGACAACATGAACGAGATGATGAAGCTCCGCCTGGACTTCAACACATGGAAGCCGCAGGTGGACACAAGGGTCCGCGAGCTCGAGGAATCGGTCCACTCCCTCGAGTCGAAGGTGGATCGCGCCCTCACCAATCTACCACAGGCTGTACCTCTACCCCAAGCATCTCCAACATCAGCTGGCGAAGTCACCTTCGTCGAGCGGGGCTGCGATGACGTTCGAAACCTGCCTCCGTCGTCTTCGTTGTCGTCGGGCGCCGCACATCTGGAGCCTACCCCGCAAGGGGCGACGATAGGGTCGTTAGACCACCGCGAGGCTGGCTTTGGGGTGGTGTTCACCACCACCCCGGGCCAAAATCCGGCCCAAGGTGCGATGAATCTTACCACCTCCCCTGTTACTCATACCTGCAATGCATGCTATACTTCACATCCTAGTACTCATTACTTATCCCATCACTTAACCCGCCCCAAACTACCCGAAGCACCATTTCCTATTTTTGATGGCACTAATCCCAAGCTTTGGATCAAAAACTGCAAATCCTTCTTTGCCATGTACCAAACTGAACCAAACCTCTGGATTAGATACTCTACTATGCACTTTACTGGCTCAGCTGCCCTTTGGTTCCAAACTGTGCAAAGTTCTGTTTATGAGATGTCCTGGGATGAGTTTACTTCCCTTATACATGCCAAGTTTGATAAGGATGAGCATAATTTACTCATGAGACAATTCTTCCACATACGTCAAACCAACCTGGTTCTTGAATACATTGAAAATTTCAGTGACCTCATCCACCAAATCCTAGCACATGACCCACACATGCCCCAATCTGTCATTGTCAATAGGTTCATTGATGGTCTAAAAAGAGAAATCAGAGCAGTAGTTATTATGCATAAGCCTCAAGACATAGACTCTGCGAGTTCCCTGGCTTGTTTGCAGGAAGAAGCCCTGCTGGGTACCAGCAATTATACCAAGAGGACTGATAATACCCTGCCCAAGAAGAATTATCAAGATTCTCCAAGACATCATTCTAATTCCAGTGGCAGTTACACCAAGTATTCCACTGGTAATGCTGATGAAAGGAAGAACCCAGAGTCTAGTAAATCAAGGTTGCCAGAAGATAGACTCAACACTCTGAAGAACTACAGGAGGGCAAAAGGGCTATGTTTCAAGTGTGGAGAGAAGTGGACCTTTGGTCATAAATGTCGAAATGTCTCTGTCCAAGCTATGGAAGAAGTCTGGTCTATAATATCTGATGATACATCACCACCAACATCACCTGTACAAGAAGAAAGTGATTCTGGTGAAGATTTGTGTGCTATTTCCTTTCAAGCATTCCATGGCATTGATGGAGTGAAAACAATGAAGCTTCGAGGTTTTATTGACAATCAAGAGGTTTACATGTTGGTTGATTACGGTAGCACTCTTTGTTTTGTCAGTGAAGAATTGGGAGCAATTTTGTCGGGCAAAGCACCTCTAGCTGAACCTGTCAATGTTAAGGTGGCCAATGGAGCTCTCCTTGAGTGCACTCATGAATTCCCTCATCATTTATGGACATTGCAGGGAGTCAGTTTCAGAAACTCATTCAAGATAATACCAATCAGTTGCTATGATGTGGTTTTGGGAATGGACTGGCTGGCTGCTATCAGTCCAATGAAAGTACACTGGAAAGATCAATGGATCCAATTTGATTTACCTGGCAAAGAGGTTAGAGTACATGGTGTGCAATCTACAACTATCATGGGTCCTCCAATTGATCTGACTCAATTAGATGGCATGGTCAAGAAGGGTTCCATACTCCATATGATACAACTGCAATCAGTTGACATGCACAGTACAGACAGTCCAACCATTCCTGTTGAAGTACAGCATATAGTGGACAAATTTTCTGATATTTTTCAGCCAATCCCTGGATTACCTCCCCAAAGAGCACTGGATCACACCATTCCACTGTTGGAAGGTAGCACACCCTTCAGGCTTAGACCTTACAGGTACAGCCCTTTCCAAAAATCAGAAATAGAGAGACAAATCAAGGAAATGCTTGATAAAGGATGGATTAAACCCAGTGCTAGTCCCTTTGCTTCTCCTGCTCTACTTGTCAAGAAAAAGACTGGAGACTGGAGGTTATATATTGATTATAGAAGACTAAATGCCATGACCATTAAGAACAAATATCCACTGCCAGTTATTGATGAACTGCTGGATGAACTTTCTGGGGCACAATGCTTTTCTTCTTTAGACTTGAGCTCTGGGTTTCATCAGATAAGAATGGCTGCTGGACATGAATACAAAACAGCCTTTCAAACACACCATGGTCACTTTGAATACCAAGTAATGCCTTATGGAGTCACTGGTGGCCCTGGTACCTTTCAAGAGGTTATGAATACAATCCTTACACCATTTCTGAGACAATTTATAGTGGTTTTCATTGATGATGTCCTTATCTATAGTGCTACTTGGGAAGAGCATCTGAAACATCTAGCTGCAGTATTTTAGCTATTGCAAGAGCACAAATTCTATGTAAATCTTAAGAAGTGTTCCTTTGCAAAGCAAGAACTAAACTATCTGGGCCATGTAGTCAGTGTCCATGGTGTCTCCACTGATCCCAAGAAGGTACAGATTATAGCTGATTGGCCTTCACCCAACAATGTCAAGGAACTCGGGGAGCTTTCTAGGAATGGCTGGGTATTACAGAAAATTTGTCAAAAATTTTGGCCTCCTATCAAAGCCATTAACCAATTTACTCAGGAAGGGTCAGGTATATGTCTGGACCTCAGATACTGAAGCATCATTCTTAGCACTCAAGAAGGCTCGATGACTACACCTGTACTAGCTCTACCAGATTTCTCCCAACCTTTTTGAGATTGAAACAGATGCATCGATAAAGCTATAGGTGCTGTGTCTTTGCAACAAAAGGGCCACCCAATTGCTTACATCAGTAGGGGCTCTTGGACCCAAAGCACAAGGTCTCTCAACCTATGAAAAAGAATGCTTTGCAATTCTCCTAGTGTTGACCATTGGAGATCATATATCGCTTCATTCAGAGTTCATCCTCAAAACAGACCAGAAAAGTCTCACTCACCTAGATGATCAAAGACTTTCCACCCCTTGGCAGCACAAGGCTCTCACAAAACTGCTGGGACTCAAATACAAGATTATATATAAAAAAGGTGTAGAAAACAAGGTGGCTGATGCTTTGTCCGGGACCACTCATGGTTTGGCTCGGGAACTTTTCTTTGTTTCGGTGGCAACACCCAGCTGGACACAAGATCTGCAGGCTGCATACTCTCAAGATGCTGAAGCTAGCAAGTTGCTCCAAGAATTGTCTATACAGTCACCAAGTGGACACTACACTTTAGCCAATGGATTGATATATTTCAAATCCAGATTGTGGATAGGTAACTCTAAAACACTCCAACAACAAATATTAACTGCTTTGCATGCTAGCCCTGTTGGTGGTCATTCTGGTTATGAAGCTACTTATCATAGAGTCAAACGGTTGTTTGCCTGGCCTCAATTAAAGCAGTCTGTCAAAGAGTTTGTTGCTGGTTGCTCAACCTGCCAGCAAGCCAAGACTGAAAGAGTTGCATCTCCAGGATTGCTCAACCCTTTACCTATCCCGGATGGGGCATGGACTACTATTACCATGGACTTTGTGGAGGGTCTTCCTAGATCCAAATCTTATAACTGTATCTTTGGTAGTTGTGGACAAATTCGGTAAGTATGCACATTTTCTCGCCCCTATCCCACCCTTTTCACAGCTATGGAGGTTGCCACCATTTTTATGGATAACATTTTCAAATTACATGGTCTTCCTCATGCTATGATATCTGATAGAGACAAGATATTCACAAGCAATATTTGGAAGGGTTTGTTCAAGATACTGGGAACTAAATTGCATATGACCACTGCCTACCATCCACAGTCAGATGGCCAATCTGAAAGGGTCAATCAGTGTCTTGAGACCTACTTGAGGTGTTTTGTCAACTCTTGTCCTAGTAAGTGGTCTTCTTGGTTGGCTTTAGCAGAGTACTGGTACAACAGTTCCTTCCACTCTTCCTTGGGTCATACACCATTTTATATCATGTATGGACACCACCCTCGTGATGTTGGCATTGATATTCCTGGAGCTACTGACATTAGTCAACTCGATGAGTTCCTGGTGAACAGACAGCTCATGCAACAACTTGCCCAGCAGCATTTACATAGGGCTCAGCGCAAGATGAAGTTTCAAGCCGATAAGAAACGATCCTTCAGGCAGTTCAATGTGGGAGACAAAGTATTCGTCAAATTACAGCCATATGTTCAAACATCACTGGCTGCTCGATCATCTAACAAGTTATCCTTCAGATACTTTGGGCCCTTTGTCATATTGCAGCGAGTCAATGATGTTGCTTACGAATTGCAGTTACCTGAAGGATCCAAGATACACCTGGTCTTCCACGTATCTCAACTTAAACTGGCTCTCTCTCCTGATACACTGGTGAGTTCCACCTTACCTGATCCAGATATGGTCTTGCAAGTGCCTGAACAGGTCCTGGACCGTCGTCTTCATCTTCGTGATAACACACCTGTGCAACAAGTGCTTGTCAAGTGGTCTCAACTGCCACTCGATCTCTCTACCTGGGAAGATGAGGAAGCTTTACAGCAAGAGTTTCCCAGGGCACCGGCTTGGGGACAAGCCGGTTTTCGTCGGGGGAGGGATGTCACCGACCCCATGCCTGAACCTGTACCTGATCAAGACAATGGAGCTGAACCTGTCAAGGATGGGGCGTTGAGGAGCTCGAGGACTCGGAAGCCCAACTCGTTCGTTCATGGGCCGGACTGGGTGTGAATGACAAGGCCCAAGATTTGATTTCGTTTTTTTACCTTAGCCCATGTCAACGGGTACGGGGAACGATGGTTCTCCTGTAAGTAATGCCGTGGAGGCGAAGTTGAATCTCGAACTCGTAGTAGACACTTGAACCGTGCCTTGTGGCCGGCGGCGGCGGTCTCTCGGCGGTGGCCGGAGTCGCGTGTTATCGAGTTTCCCGTTCTAGTTGCTACTGATTATCTAGGACGGTTACACTGTCTTGGGATGGTGACGGTCGTGCATGGCCGAGCATTTCGACATCGTCATGATGCAGCGAGGAAGCCTAGAAGGTTTGGTACTAATCTAGCTGCAGAGTTTTCATTTATAGGAGGACAGACTCGAGCATTTGTGGAAGGCGGATCGACTGGCTGTTTGGTTCCGGAGGAACGGCAGCCCAAAAAACAACTGATCGGTTGCTGCTGCATGCGTTTGTGGCTGTATCGGTTGCTGCTGCATGCGTTTGTGGCATGGCTGTTCAGTTGCTGCCTAGGGAGGAAGGGCGTCTCAAAATAACTGATCAATTCTTGCCTAGTAATGAAGTACTGCATGCGGCTTTGCATAATATCGAACGGAAATGAAAACGGAAAGAGTGCTGATGTGTACAGCCTGCATATCAAGAGAACTCCCCTAGTGGGGGTTCCCTTTACAGGGGTTATAGATTTGTGCACAGATACTTCTCTCTCCATTATTTTTGCGTACAAGAATTAGTACTGTGATTTTGAGTTCTAATCCTGGGCCTCTTCTGTATACTGCTTGTGGCCGAACACATTCTCACGGCCCATGACCTATTACCGCCCACCTCCGTCAGGCTTGCTCCTCGATTGCCCGTGATATTCTACTTATCCATCTGGTGATGAGCTTAGGAGTCCGTGACAGTTATTCCTATTTTCTTAGTTCTAGAGCAACATTTCCTACAATTTATTTGGTTGCTTAGCCACGACTACTGCAAGTATGCACGCATACTTAGCATATGCATTCGTACTGTATGTGCGCATCATCCTGTACGTGCTCCGCTCTCTGTTTACACAAATAAAGTAACACATCACCTGCGTATTGTGTACATTTGTTTTACGACTGCCCTGTACTTGTATGTGCGCATCTGATCAAAACGGACACCACACTCCAGGGCCAGGGGAGGGTATATATGCCTTGTCGGTTGTCGGCTTGTCCTTTTGTTCTTGACCCCCGGCCCGACCAAAGCGCCAAACCACTGCTGAAAATTACGTCGAAATGACATCCCGCACATTTCGCGGCAGGCACCAACAAACCCCTTTCAATTCGACATACTCTCTATCCCAAAATAAATGACGTTTTGGGTTTTCGTGCCACAAGTTTGACTCAATCTCTACATCTCTGCTCTCTACAACATAAAAAGAACAAAGAGGAGACAATTTTTTGGTGCGACATTTGACTTGGTTCTGCCCATCCGCCACCCCATGCGACCCGGAGCTACAAAAGGAAACAAATCGCCCATGCAACCTGGAGCGAGAAATAACCCCAGGCTGCTGTAATATCGGTTAAAAAATAAAGAAAAAATGATCCCGTGATCCTTGCGGCTGCATATTGGTTTGAAAAAAAGGAACGAACCAAATGTTCCCGTAATCCTCTCCTTTCCTCTCCAACTAGTGCATGCATGCAGTGGACCTGGCCAAGAGATCTATTTCATCACACGCAAGAATAGATGGAAGTTGGAGGTAATCACGGTGAGAATAAAGGAAACCCAACGTCACACACAATCACCGGCAATTCTATTTTCTATGTCTCTAATAATAGCAATTATGTGTTTGTGATCCCATCCATCCAAGCTAGGAGGAAAGGAGACCAACGTGATGTCATGGATGGGGTCAAGGACATCGCCACACTGCGGGGCTCTGCTGTCATTAATTATGTTGTCATCGAGTTAGGAGCGGGGTAGACAACACGCTAGCTGCTGCGGCGACATCGCAACGGCTAGGGAGCGGCGATGGCATCGCATAGGCAGCGGCCGCACACATGCTAAGGAGCGGTTCGTGGCCGGAGGCCACACACAGCCACAAAGGTTCATCCTAATCTCTGGTTCCTTTCTTCTATGCCTTGCCGTTTGTTGCTGAATCCCATTTTGTTCTACTGTGATTAAGTCAATTCTCATTCGGTTACTATCGTGAAGTCGTGGTGAATCACTGCATCAACTAAGCAAATATTATCACGGAGACCACCACTAATGATTTAATAGTAACATCGAGGCCTGCTGGTGGGAAGTCGTGGATTTAGATGTGATGAAATCGATCTCTTATTGAAAATAGGACTCACATATGAGATAGTTTGATCCCAAATGTATCATCTTCCTGCCGTAGCTTGCAGTACGTGGAATTTCTTGCATGCATGGGCTCCAGAAAATCTGTATATTATTATGAATTGTATATCCTTTCGTCTCTGAAACTTAATGTTGCAGAATGGCTGGAGGCCGGGAAGTTGCAGCGGTTATAGCTTTGGGTTGGCATCATCATTTTATTTTTATACATATTTAAATTCATGGAGGTTAAACATAAGGTCGCCGAGTTGTTTTTTTTAGTTTCTTGAATCTACCTGGTAGTTCACCTCAGCTAATTTAATGTT
This sequence comes from Hyparrhenia diplandra, assembly GCA_015847255.1. NCBI lineage: Eukaryota > Viridiplantae > Streptophyta > Magnoliopsida > Poales > Poaceae > Hyparrhenia > Hyparrhenia diplandra. Next base: position 30,794 of record JADLZK010003876.1, read on the forward strand.
TTTGTATTTTACAAGTTTAGTTATTGTAAAAAAATACTTACGTGGTATGTTACAAGTTTTAGAGATTGTTCTCTGGTTCAGAAAATTTAGATGGCTCATTTTTTTTTTTTTAGATGGCTAACAATGGGTTTGAGTACTTGTCTATTCTAGCAGATTAAGCTTTATTTGAAGTGCATGTGAACTCTTAAGGACTCTATATGATGTGGCATGAGAAATAATTGGATCTTTTGATATTTTGTTTTTTTAATAACCTAATATGACATTTTCACTCCATATATGTTCTTTTTTGATGTTATCTTAATCTGTATCACGAAAAGGTCTATACAGTTTGTGGGCCTACAACACCGCGCTACTCGCGATTTGTTAATTTCACTAACTTTGACTTTTGGTAATTTCACAAGATTGTTATTTTATCATGCGATTTATGTGTTTTTTTAGTATAAAGTTTAATTATCCCGTAGCAACGCACGGGCACGTAACCTAGTTTGTATAAAAATTCGTGCAATATTTATATCTCCAAATAAATTTATTAAAAACTAGACTTAGAGATCTTTCCGATGATATTAATTATTTAGCATAGATATTTATATATTTTAATATAAAATTGCCGGCGATTGTTTTCGGGAAGTGAAAACGCCGCTTATTTTGGGACGGAGGGAGTATATAGATATATAGAAGAGCTCATGTACAGGTGGTGAGTGCCACTCGATGATCCTGGGAAAACATAGAAAACATGAGTTGAAAATTACCTAGTAATAATATGGAGCACAAATGCCAAAGGATGCTAGTCGATCCAGTTGCAGGTCCTAAGTTTGACTCCCCGACTGAGGTAAACAAAAATCCCCTTTGTTGGCCCCGTGTGCCAAAGCTCGTGGTGATGGTCCGTTCGCTGCATCCGGCAACGGTAAACTGGCAACGGTGTCCCGGCCCCGTGGACGAGGCCCAAATAACGGTCTCCACGGTGACTTGTCCTCAATGTTGGGGCGGGGCTAGAATTCGGGGGTTTTTCGGTCGAGGGAGCTAAGAAGTTTCTTCTTATGTGAAAAACCGTGGGGCGGTCTTTCCCCACCGGCCGACTTTTTAATATGGAGCACAAGTCGGACGGCAACACAACAAGTTCTAGTTGGATGGTGGAGATGGAGAAGACTAGCAAGAATCCGCGCAGATGCTGGCTAGACAAAGTATACAACTTAAAAGTTTGTTTGTATAAATAATGGGCTACATCAAATTAAACATGTTAGAATTCTTGAGTACCGGCATACATAATGCAATGGTTTGATCAGAAAGTAAAAATGGGAAAAATGTCCTCTTCAAAACGTTAAAAGGAACAGTCATTGATTCTGTAGATAGAAAATAGAGCAGTCGTGCATATTTTTTGTTAGCATAGTCCAAGCCATATGTTCCACCTCACTGATTAGCACTTCCTTGGTGCAGGAATCTGAGTATGTTTATTTGGCTAATAAAAAAATTGTTGTAGAAGCAAATCATCGAGCAAGTGGTGTGCATCATCCATGAGTGAGCCATTCGCGTGAGAGGAGTAGTGGCCATCGGTCGCAGGTAGCAGTGCCCGTTCCTCGGCGCGGCGGAGGCGGCCCTTCTCCTCCTCGGCGGCCCCTCACGCTGAGCAGCTGGGCCGGTCTGACGCGCTGGGCAGGCGGGCGGAGCGACGCCGAACCGGGGCGAGCCGTGGAAGGCGGTGTGCCCTTGTGGCTGTAGACGGCAGCGGCGGCGGGGCTGCGCGAGGAGGGAGCGCCGGCGTTGCCGCAGCGCCCCTCACGCGGTGGGGCGACGACGTTGGCCCGGCAGGCTTCCACCACGTTGGGAGACGAAGAGAGAGAGAGAGAGAGAGGGAGGGAGGGAGGGAGAGGTAGGTGCGGATGCGGCAGAGGAAGTTTCCCCGAGAGATACTGATGTGCGATGGGCAAGGCATGGGCATGTGCTGGCCGTGGATGGACGATCGAACGGCTACGAAATTGAGGTGACGTGGCCGCGTGAGAGATCAGATAGGTGAGTATAGGATTATAGGGAAAGTATAGATGCACGAAGACGTCAACCCTCGATGGAGATGACACGGTGGAATCGACACTCCATCTATCGAGTGTCGCAGTTATTAAGCACAAGACCAATAGCGAGGCTTACAATCCGCATTTGGTGTCACTGGCCCCCACTACTACAATAACAATTTTCGTCGCCGTTAATCAGTGATTAATGGTGGCGGTTTCCAAAAAATACCACCATTAATCCAAAAAAAGAAATAAAAAAAGAAAAAATCCAAAACTTAACGGGCCGCCGATCTAGCCGCCGCTAGGGTTTCGAGGTCGCCGGGGTCGGATCCGACCGCCATCGCCGGGATTTGGGCCGGCCCAAGCTATCGGCGCCGCCGCGGAGCGCCGCCAAGGTGAGGAAAGGAGGTGTTGCGGCCGAAGGCCACCTCCATGCCACCGAAGCCGTCCCCGCACAAGCCAAACCCACCGCCGCTGCCGCAAAGAAATGCTCGCCACGCACACGGCGCGCCGGGCCGCGAAGCTCGGCCGCCGCCACGGTGGAGGACACGCCGTGATGGGAAGGAAGGAGGGGTGCCATGGAGAGAGGGGTGAGGTGGGGAAGTGGAACCGCCGGAAGGGGAGAGGGAAACGAGAGAGGGAAGGGGCGCCGCCAGATATCGGGCCGAGAAAGGAGTGAAAGGTGAGAGTGAAACCCTAACTCTGTTATATATTTAGGGAAAAAGTCTACTTTTGGTCCCTCAACTTTTGCGAAAGTCGATTTTGGTCCCTCAACTCCAAAACAGGACAAAGCGGGTCCCTCAACTTTTCAAACCGTCTTGATTTTCGTCCCTCGGCGGGTTTGGACGGTGGTTTCGCTACAATAACTCCGGTTTTGCTTACGATGACCGTGGTTTCGTTTTTCCCTTTTCTTATTTATTTATTTGAATCTTTCAAAATCATAGTAAATCACGAAAATTCAAAAATAGAAAATCCAATTTTGTTGGACTCCACATGAGTAGAGCTACGCAATGAATATATAATATGGTATACTTTAGTACAAAGTTTTTACTAGAAGGTTTTGCCTTTTTTCTTTTTTATTTATTTCAGCTCAATCTTTAAAAATCATAGTAAATTACAGAAAAATTATAAAATAAAAAATTCAATTTTGTTGGACTCCACATGAGGCGCGCAATAACACAAGACGTAGTTACCGTGGCTCTTTAGCTGGGTTAGGTTAGCTAGGTTTGTTGTGCCGATCCGCGCACGTAGGTACGCTGAAGCCGTGAACCCGATCGATGGATCCAAGGCCAAGAAATTAAATAGTACACCTATATATATCTTTATTGTGTAAATATGCTCATGTGGGAGTCTAGCAAAATTGGTTTTTCAATTTTTATGATTTTTTATAATTTATTATGATTTTTTAAATATTGAGCTGAAATAAATAAAAAGAAAAAGGCAAAACCTTCATAGCAAAAAAATTTTATATTAAAGTATACCATATTATATATTCATTGCGTAGCTCTACTTATGTGGAATGCAACAAAATTAGATTTTCTATTTTATGATTTTTCGTGATTTAATATGATTTTTGAAAGATTCAAATTTAAATAAATAAGAAAAGGGAAAAACGAAACCACGGTCACTGTAGCAAAACCAGAGTTATCAGTAGCGAAACCACCGGCCAAACCCGCCGAGGGACTAAATCAGACGGTTTGAAAAGTTGAGGGACCTGCTTTTTGTCCGGTTTTGAAGTTGAGGGACCAAAATCGACTTTCGAAAAAGTTGGAGGACCGAAAGTAGACTTTTTTCCTATATTTAGTGGCAGCGGTATATCGGGCCGAGGTGAATCCAGATGGGCTATTTGGGCCCTAATTTGGGCTACTATTGATGGTGGGTGTTTTTTTTTTAAAAAAACGCCACAATTAATTGATTTATCGTGGTGGTTATAATAACCGCCATGGTTAATTAAAAATAACCGCCATGGTTAATCAAGGCATTAACCGTGGACGGTTTTTTAAATAACCACCACGGTTAATAAATGAAAACGCCTTGTAAAAAATTTAATGTAGTAGTGCCCTCACAATGCACTACTACAAAATTTTTTATCCACGGCATGCGTTTTAGATTAACCGTGACGGGCAGAGACGCCCGTCACACAACTAACGCCACGTAAAAATCAGGATTAATTGTGGCGGGAAAATCGTGCAACTGACTTGATTACGCTAAAAAAAAAAAAAAAAAAAACTGACTTGATCCTAGCTATCGTCCAAATAAGCCGGTCGAGTCTAGGCGGCATGCCTTGCTCGCCGCGTTGGTCACCGTCGTAGCCCTCGTGAGGTCACGTGGGCGTTCGGTAAATACCGAACCGATCGGTTAGGTTCTTCGGTATCGGTAAAATTCGGTTCCCGAGAAATCGGTACCGATCGGTTCCTAAAAAATTCGGTACCGAGGATTTCGTTTTCGTAAATTCGTTCGGTTTTCGTATTTACCGAACAAGACCGAACTGCTCACAAAGAAGATGTAATATTATGTTTTAAAACTAATTTTGACATGATTTCATAGATAATAATGGTACAAAATACAAATGCATATAAAAGTCCACATAACTATAAGTGTTAGTGCCAAAAATATATAATATAATAGTCTATAATAGTATAATTAATAATATAACAACACTTAAACTTGTCACATTTCGTAACTTCGGTAAATTCGGTAAATTCGGTTCGGTTTCGGTATTTACCTCGGTAAATTCGGTTCCTCGGACCTCGAACCGAACAGAACCGAATTATTCGGTTTCGGTACTATTCGGTTCGGTTCTTGGTTTTTTCGGTTCGGTTTCGGTTTTCGATATTTTGTGCCCACAGTGACTCGTAGGCCTCCTCCTCGATGGCTCCTGGGCCGATAGTAGGACGTGTCACATATATAGATGGTGACAGTACCCCTGGCCCAAATTTTCGACAGTCAGGGTTTTAGGTATTGCGACCATCCATGGCTAGCGGGCTCGGAAGGAGTGGCCCTTGGCAACGGCCAGCCCGGCATTGGTAGCTTATCCGGTATAGTTTTTTTTTTTTTTACTGTCGGTTTGGGCGTTTGGCTACCGGTTTTCTTTCCTCTTCTATTTTTTCTATGCTTTTATTAATTTTTTGGGACACATTTTTTTATATCGTTCGTTTGTCATATACAAGACAGAACCTATGTTATATTACGCTTGGTAGCGTGGTTTTTCTTGAAACTAGCTAGCTTTCTGTTGACGTTGCATTTTTGTTGCGCACTTGGTTGATGACTTGATCCTAAGGAGCGAAACTACCTTGCCCTTGATTTTGCTCCAAGCTGTTTGTTTTGGGTCGATTCCAATTTTGGTAATGATCATTTATTTGCAATTAATTGTGAGTTGTAACCGAAGTTTAGCTTCTTCTCCTGCTCTCCTCTTGTGATCTGCGTCAAAATTTCTGTATGACACCGTATATAGTTCAGATACTATGATTGTAGGTTGTCGTCTTCGTGGTGCTTCACTTGGGACCCACCCGAAGCTTCCCGGCCTCTATCTTCTTCCTACATACCAAGTTTCATGTAGCGATGCCAATCACTTTTGTCACACAAATGCCTTGCTTTATTAAGCCGTTTGGGACGCCGTTGTGAACCAGTTTGAATCGCCAACATAACAGTTTCTTCACACAAATGCATTTTCTTATTCTTATCTTCATTCGTGCTTAACTTGTTGAACTTTATTCCTGGCCTATGGATTAAGTATGACTATACGTCCGCAACAAACTGCCGGTCTCCTATTCTATCTATCTATATATGTAGCGCGCATTGCACCTATGTACACAGTGTGTTGAGGGCCACGTACTGCTTGCATTAGGCATTATTAGTAAACCATTGACGAGTTTCAGATGGACAGGGAGCCTGTCAATAGTGCTAATTCCGGTCGAAGCTGGGTAGTGGACATGGAGGAGATGCTAGTGAAAACTGACCTGTTTGGGGAGATGGCACGTTGGAGCAAGCCCTCGATCTACCGCGTGCCGGAGTGGGTCAAGAATATGACAACCATCAGCCAGGCTGCCTACCGGCCGTCGTTGGTGTCTCTAGGTCCCTTCCACCATGGCGAGGGTCACCTCGCCGACATGGAGGAGCACAAACGCCGAGCGGTGCTGCATATAGTCAAGCGGTCTGGCAAGCCGCTCAGTCAGTTCATCGCCGCGATTGAGGGGTCGCAGATGAGCTACTGGACGCTTACCATAATCTGGAAGAGAAATGGCGCAAAGCAGAGAGACACCTCTTTGTCAAGATGATGGTGCTAGATGGGTGCTTCTTGTTGGAGATGTTGAAGGGGGTTTTAGATAAAGAAGCACCTCGTGATTACGCGACCAACGATCCAGTCTTCAGCGTGCATGGCATGCTCGGTTTGTGGGTAGGCATCCGGTGTGATATGCTCGTAATTGAGAACCAGATTCCTCTTCTTGCTTTGTATAAGCTTGAAGAAATTTGGCGTGGCACGGCACTATTGGTATGTACATTTAATTAGTGCATTTTATGTAATTTTAGCACACGATTCTTAATACAATACCTACTTAAATATACTATAATCTCTGTCAAGTTATGATAGATTATCAATTACTAAGTTGCTTTGATTTCTTTTGATACATCCATTTTGTTGTGAATCTAGATAGAACGTAGATCAAGATGCAAAATAGATATACCAAAAAAGTCAAAACGACTTATAATTTGGAACGGAAGGAGTACTCTACAAGTGTTTCTGTGTTTGAGTTGCTCTATTTATGTGATTTTTAGTATGTATTTAGTTGAAACCTTCGCTTTGTATCAATTTTCACTTTCACAAAAAGAATCTGCAACTTCTCCTAGTGATGTGTGGTTCTCCTACTGTTTTAATATTCAACATTTAGTATAAACTTTCCCAACTAAATGTCTCCTAGTGGATTCTAATGTGCTATAACTAGTGCATGGTAGTATTTTATTACTGCTTAAAAATATTAGGAGGACTGTTTCGGTGACATCGGTTAATCTACATTTTTGGAATCTTAACATGTCATCTTAATCTTATTAGTCATTGTAAACCTTTTTAGCCACATGTAAGTTCTAATAACACATATAAGGATTAACGTGGAGTCTCACTTGAGGACATTCCAGCTAGTACCTTAAGATGTATTGTCATGATCCGCAATATTGAAATGATGCACCTACAATAATTATGATTCAGCAATACAACAACAACAACAACAACAACAACAACAATAACAATAACAACAACAATAACAACAATAACATAGCCTTTTGCCCCAAGCTAGTTGGGTAGGCTATTGAGGAAACCCATAGAAGAAAAGTAGAAAAGAAAAACAAAAATAGGGCACAAGACAAAAGATAGAGTTAGGGGTAAACAGGAAAAGAAACAAAGGTCACGGTTCAGGCACGTTGATTCCTAGTCTTCAAGCGTTCCAATCTATAGCTAATTCCTTGGAGATATTCCACTCCTTAAAATCTCTCTTGACTGTCTCCTCCCAAGTTAGTCTAGGTTGAACTCTACCTCTCTTTACATTTATCTTCCCCCGCTTTAAAACCCTACTATGCACCGGCATTCCGAACTCTATCCCTTCTTCATTCCGAACTCAATCCCTTCTTGTATGCCCGCAAAACCAATGCAATATACGCATCTCTGCTACCAAAAATGTTGTCATCCTTCTGTAGCATTGATCCTAAATACCAAAAATTATCCTTTTTGGTCACTACTTGTCCATCGAGGATAATGTCCCCATCCTCATGCCTAGTCGGGCTGAAGTCGCACATCATGTACTCGGTCTTGGTCCTACTCAGTCTGAACCCTTTTAACTCTAGTAGCGCATGCCTCCACAGCTTCAACTTTCTATTAACCCCTACCCTACTCTCGTCAACTAGCACCGCATCATTAGCAAAGAGCATACACCAAGGGATATCACCCTGTATATCCCTTGTGATCTCATCCATCGCCAAAATAAATAAATAAGGGCAAGCGATATATACTATTAATAATATGTTCATCTAACAATACACATACACCCCACTTTGCTCAGAACATCATCTAGCCCATGCACACCATATTGCCCCAAATGTCTCTCTCCCACTCACAGGAATGCAGCCCCTATTCAGCTTTCCGTTCTCATTTTCCTTCCTCAAGGACATGCGGCTAAGGATATGATAGAAAACGCTGGCTAGATAATACAATTCAGGCTGGCCGCTTGAGTTGTGACTACAGATGTGTTCAGAAGGAGAGGTGACGATGAAGGGTAGTGGGGCCGAAGATAGAACGGCGGTGCTGGTGGGAAATTGGGAATGTGGGGCCAGTGCACAATGCATGGCCATGGGACCAACGAATGAAGGCCCAATGTGCAGAACGGTGAGGCTAAGGTCAAGCATGGTAAACCTAGAAATCATTAACGACGAGTTCATAGAGCTCTATCTCTAGTTCTTGTCATAATTTCTTTCTCCGTTTTCCACCACAGAAATGGCACTAGACTACTCTTCAAAGTTGAAATCGACCAAGGTGAGCATCTAGTAAGCACCTTGTACGCCTTCCCGCTCCCCAAGGCATGCTTCTTCACATCCATGCCTACATCAAGCTGCCATTTAGATCTAGAGCACACATTCATGGCATCAAACCTAACCGGCCCGCAGAGTATGATTCCCACTCCCTAGCCACCCTTATTGGAATCCCTTCATCTCCTCTACCTCCCTATGAACTTGAATCCAAAAGTGGTGCAAACTCTCCCTAAGCTGTAGCTTCAGTCAAAAGAATGTTTCTTATGGGAGATGGTAGCCCCCTCTGTGCCAATGTCTAGTTAATGGAGCATATGAGCGGAAGTCGTAGCATGAGGATTCTCATGCTAAATGTGGCTTTCAAGCTAGGTTGCCTAAGGCAGTGTAGAGCCACACAAGAAGCCACTCGTGCATGAGGGACACCTTTATGATGGTGGCACAAAGAAGAAAACATCATAGATAAAGAAAATAATGCATTACAAGTGCTTTAGGCTTCTGCTTTCTTCTTTCGGCATCTTGGGGCTCATCTAGGACCGTAGGATTCATTGGCTTTCTGAGTACTCAGTCCATGAATTACCCTCTACTCTTCCTTTTCATTCCTCTGTGGTTGAGGGTTGCTGACCTTCAGAAGGTCCTTTCCTCCGAACGTCGTTTATCAGTCCCTGCTATGGTTCTTACTTGGCCTGAGGGTCCCCAGGCAAGTGGTACCTTTCCTCTGGTTATTGAATCACTTCCGATATATGGAGGCCGCTATCAACTTTTTTGGCAACAATATGTGTTTAATGGACTGTTTTAAGGTGTCCATTCATTTTAGATTACACGAGGCTGGTCTTTGCTCCTCAACTAGGTTTTTCTGCCTTTTGCATATACTAGAGGGATTCCCGTGGCGTTGTTGTGGGTAGGAAGGGGATATTGTTAAAGGATTGAATTATAACTACTAAGAAATTTGATCACAATTAGCTATTGAGGAGAATTACTTTGTGCAGGTTAGAAACAACTAAGAACTTAAATATATGAAAAGCAGTATATACTCATTGGATAATCTTTTTCTAATGTTTAAACTCCAAGCTAAACCAATATCAAATAGGAATATTTAGATATTTTGCATGGATGATAACTTCGGTAATGTAATAAAACATATATAATAATTTATTTGAGAAAATCCTTGGTAGATGATTTAATCCCTTTAACTTCGACTTCCATTATATATCCCTCGTTCTGCCGGTGGTATGAAGAAGAAATCTATGAGTTAGAATATTACTATCACCCTCCTATTCTTTTTCTTTCCTTTTCCCCTTTTACATTCTTTTTTTTTTTTTTTAGTTTACTTTGTACCAACTACCATCAGTAGGGCTCACCTATAATTTTATCAAAATATATCCATATGAGATCTTGTTTTGAAGGATTTATTAAAAGGAATTCAATGATGTAATCAGAATTTAATTTGGTTTTTTTGGTTTGTGAGTTATAATATTTTTTAGTTAGTTCAAACGGTAGGGGCCTGTCATGTCATAGTCTTAGTGGGACTGGCTGGCTGACATACTTGCATGTCGAGAGAACTCTTTGTATAGGTGTAGTAGATACCATACTATACCGAAGACAAAAATTGATGATGGTCAATTTTATTAAATAATGTTTTACTTAATTATTAGAACAGCACTATATAAACTTATATTTACTAGTATAATGCCCTCGTGCTAACGCTACGGCGATATCTATAGTAACACACATTAAACAAGAGTTCATCAAATCAATCTTGTTGTAATAAATCCCTCTCTTGCTGTAATAAATCCCTCTCTTGCGCTGCTTATGCGCCCCTCTCTCCTCTGTCCTCTCTTCCTTGTCTTTCCAGCTCCCGCCATTGCCCAGAATTGCAATGTAGTGGAAGCACGGCTCCTCTCAACAGAATCAGCTAGCTAGCCATTACTCACTTAGCAACAATTCTGCATACAAGCACATCGCTGCATCTGTCCATAAGGGATTAGCAATGAATGAGGTCTAAGTTGCCAAAAGTTAAGTACATATAGCAAAAGTTCAGAGCTGCTCATGTTATACATCTTTTTAGCAATTTACAAAACCCATGGATAATCCAAAGAAAGAGAGGTGTGCCAAGTAAATAGCATGCGTGAACTTGGAAAATGAACTTACAGTTACAAGTACAAGCTATTTTGGCGTACCTGTAAAACCTACAAATGGCATTGCCATCACTGAGAGTGCTCAACCTGTTGGTTGACTGAACCAAGCATCCTGCAGGAGCAGATGTCACAGTAAATTTAGAGGTGAGGATGGGAGGAAGACCTGGGTCATGGCCGCCGCAGCACCGGACTGGTATTGCTGCTGCTATAACAGCTACTGCATCAGGAGTATAGAAGACCTGCTGCAAAAAAAAAAAAAAAAAAAAAAAAAAAATGGAAACCATAATCTGGTGAGTTAACAAAATAAAATTACTTTCTTTACCAGTCATTGTGGATCTGCTGGAGGTGTATCTGAAGAAGTGTTTCTACTTTTAAACTTCAAACTTCATCTATAGTCATTTAAAACAAGATGAAAGCATGTATCAGGCATGTGGTTATGGCTATTGTTTTACAGAAAATGGTGTCAGAACCGTAATGGCACCAATGTCATTTTAATCATATACATGTATCTCTATTCTTGTCATGTGTCTAAAGAATCATATACAAATCATAGCATCAGTCCAAGTGCTAATTCAATTTTATAGCTGGTTCTGTAGTTCAGGAAAACAAATCTTGTGTAAAATTATATTCTGCCAAAGAATAGAAGCTCTTGAACATGTTGTAATATCACAGTTTTTTTTAGTACAAATAAATTGGCTAATATAAATTTTTTTTTGCAATGATCAGGTTACAGATTTATTACAAGACAAGCAGATTGATAGTGCTCATTCTTGCTCCAGTTTTTTACTGAAACAAAAAAAGGCAATGAAGTTCCTCATTTCAACTATAGCTTGAAAAATGACAAGTTCATTCAAATAGGGAGGGTCTCACCTCTATTTTCATGTGGCCTGCTTAAAGATATTTGGTCACTCCTTGGAGGCTTTAGAGAGATCAGGTAATCATTTAGTCTGCTAGAAATAACGCGCTGAGGTGCAGCCAAAGATGATGTGTGATGTTATCTCAGCCACCTAGTTGCAGACATCACATGGTCCATCCAATGAGCATCACTGGTCAGGAGAGAATCAATAATCCATCAGTTCAGGTTAGCAAATGCAGTATATTGGCATAGTGAAACATCTATTTACAGATTTGACATAAGCTTGAATGCTTGATACTATAATAACCCAATTTCATGATTATGCAAGCCAACCATCCGAAAAGGGAACTTAGTGAGCTAAAACTTGATGATGGCCAAGATCATTAAATGTACCTAAACTGACGTGGTTGATAACGTGAATGACAAAACTGTTTAGTGAGCTAAATTACACCCTTGGCTTATAGCCCAAACTGTGCATGATCTAAATCCAGCAGGACCAGTTCTTGTTACACCCTGGCACCGTACCATAATAACATCACTACCACCCCAAACTGTGACAGGCTGACAGTCCGCATTCCCTGGACATCAATAATATACTCAAGTGCCCTACCTCACATGACACATCAGAGAACCCGAACAGGCAGAGGACACTATTAAGGGCACAATAACTCAAAAATACGTTTTTTAGACCGTGAACCAGGCACCCCAAGCAAAGAATTGCAGATAACTCTTAACCATTGACATTTACGCCACAAATCACTTATACCTCAGGCAGAGACACGCCATGGCTTCACGATTCATGAGTTTTCAGCCTTCATGCTACTACCAATCGCCAAAACCACCAGGCGAATGAAGCTGCAGATATTAAATCCATGAGTTTCCACAAGACAACACAGCTGACCTGCACATGAGCATTTGGAGATGTCAGCACAGTTCCCACCAGAGTCGACCATAAGGTCTGCACCATATTACAAAAAGGAACCACTAAAATATGAATGTGGAAACTGCATATATAATATAAATGTTCACAATTAGTTTGAGGAAAGATGCATTAAGAATTAAGATGCACACATATTCACATTCATATTGGTACAGCTAGATTAATGATTTGATTACTAAATAAAGAGAACAATCCTTTAAGAACTTTTCATGCATTGTGGTTTCCACTGTATTCAGATGAAATACACAGGATAGATCTCCTCATGATAGAAGGCAAAAATAAGAAATGGACATCAATCAAATTATGCTTGCAATCCCAATCTAAAACTGAGATATTGTGATTTATGAAATACGCTGGACAGAAGTAGCATGTGCACTCAGCCAGTTCTCCAGCTATACAATCTAGGACACATCATGTCTCATCAAAAAGAAAATAAATCACAAAGAGCGATCAAGGGAGAAGCATCACACCTGTCACAAATGTGATCCATCGGAAGCTACTGTTATTACACTGGACTCTTAATAACAAGATCACTGATAGATATTTCCTTCCCATCAATAGGTTCAGTTCCCCTATGCATTTAGCATAAAGATGAAAGGTATGCCCACATTGCAGCACACTGATGTCCTTTATGGAGTCGAACAGATATTGTGAATGCAGAGGAATATCCTTTCAAGATCATGTACTCTGCACATGATAAAACACATCCAAAAATAGCAAAGCCTGGGAGAGTAAAATATTTTGTTTGATTTGATATCATCTCATAAAGCTATGATCCTATTTTAGAAGAAACACATCCAAAAATAGCAAAGCCTGGGAGAGTAAAATGCTTACCTTCTAAAAGTGTTGGTGTCAATCTGTAGCCACCCTAATATTCAGGCTTTGGAATTCAAGCTACTGCAGAACACAGCCAATTCAAGAATTCAGTAGCTACAATTTTCTTCACATAATCAAATATTATCAAAGATTAAATCCGTAGCTAGCATTCAAAAACACCAAACTAAACTCAACTATTTCTGACATCACAACAGGTGCATTGCCTACCAGGAAGCAGCAGCGTCCAAGCTAATTAATTAGAATCAGGTCATTAAGAAAATGATTTGCCAATGAAACAATTAGTATACTGACAAGCTAATCGAATAAGAAAATGAAAATGCTCCTGTCTCTAGAAACAAACCTTTGTGCAGAGGTAGCACGAGCGGTGTGGTGTGGGGGAGCTATGGCTGCGACGAATCGACGGATTGTTCTGCAGTGACGGTGGATTTCCGCGGCGGCGGACATGGCGGCCAGGATTCCGGCGAGGTCGGAATCGCGAACCGCGGCCTTACTCTACGACGACGGCGTTTGCTAGCAGTTTGAGGAGGTAGTGGGTGATGTGGCGGAGCTGTTGGCGAGCTGGAGCGGCTGGTGGTGCTGCGGTGGGCGCGCTGGACGGCGGCGGCGCCGGCAATGGAGGCGGCGGCGCTCTGCTGCTGCTGTTGCTTGCTTAAGCGAGAAGGGAAGGAGGGGCCGAAGGCAGGAGCTAGGCAGGGAGGATTGGAGTGCGGAGGAAGGCAACGCGTTCGGTGCTTTACTTCAAGGCACAGGGACGGTGCGGCCTCAGACACCGGTTGCGCCGCCGCCCGCCGAACCTGCTGGATGCGCCGCCGCTCGACGCCCCGCCGGTTCCAACTTCCAACGCCGCCCGCGGACCTTGCTGCAAGCGCCACCGCCCCACGACCCCGCCGGTTGCGCCGCCGCCCTCCGCAGCCGCCGGATGCGCCTCCAGGTGCCGGTGCTAGGTTTCCCCAGCTGAGTCCGGAGAGTCACGGGAGGGAGAAGGAGACTGGTCACGGGACTCGCGCGATGGCATCTCGGACTACGAGCCTCGCACGCCCTCGGGTAATGAAGAGTCGCGGGCGTGGATGAGTGATGATGGTGGTGGGGCTGGTGGTAGATGAGGATTGATCCCAGCAATTTTTTGACCCTTAAATGTTGGTGGGTGAGTGGTAAGAAGATGTTATAGTAGATCCGAACCATTTATTTAAAAAGTTGATTAGCTTTTCACATACATTTTGTTGGGTGTATTTAGTAAGACAGGAGAGATAATGGTATAGTAGCACACTTTCTCACGTGTGGCTTTTTAGAAGTTTTTTGCACTTTTATATGTAGTAGAGATGATCAGAAGTAGTAACATGTATGCCACCATGGCTCTTATACTGTCTCCTTGTTAACCATGATCATAGAGCGCGAGAGACATCAACAATTTGGTGCTTAATTTTGTGTGGGACCCACTCGAGGACAAAGACAAGGAAACGGAACGCATTGTCGACGACAAACTGTGTCTACACCCCTTGGACATTTATCATAAACACTTCTGTGGTCTCCATCCGGCCACACAAGGAACAAAAATGAAGTGGGAGCCGAGCATGCACTGTGCTGTAGAACTCAAAGAAGCAGGGATCCATTTGAGGAAGTGCAAGAACACTAATGTCATGAATTACAAAAGTCGTGTGCTTAGCTTACCAACAATCTCCATTGACCATGATGGCACTGCGAAAATCTTTCTTAATATGATGGCGTTTGAACGGCTACATAGTGACGCCGGGACTGAGGCGGCAGACTATATGATCTTCATGGACAACATCATTGATTCTGAAAGAGATGTGGCACTGCTGAGATCCAAAGGGATCATCAGAAACTTGTTGAGCAGCGACAAGGAGGCGGCACAGCTGTTCAACAATCTGAGCAGGGGGCGGTGTTGAACCCATACAGCAGGCTGCATGAAATTCGTCGAAAGGTGAATGCACATTGCAGGAGGCCTTGGAACAGGTGGAGGGCCATTTTCCAACACACCTACATGAGGAACCCGTGGGTTTTCATTTCCCTCATGGCTGCTGCAATCCTCGTCATCGCCACCCTGCTGCAGACCATCTACGCTGTCATGGATTTCTACAAAGCCTGAAGGATCAAGCATGCGTCACACGATAATTCCACAAGCCTGATTTCTATCTTAACTGTATACATGAACATGCATGTTCTCATTCATCAAACTTGAACTCTGTATCCGGTCTATACGTACTGTTTGTGATGCAGTACATGCATGTAATTTGGTGAGTAAACTTGTGTGGCATAGTATGAACCTGCAACATATATGATGTTTATGTATATCAATCATTCAGTAAGTGGAATACCAAATTTTAATGTCTCCAACAAACTCTTCTACCCAAGTAAAGATCAGAACCTACTCCGTATGTATATAAATAAGGTTCGATTAGGGTCAATTTGGTATAGCTCCAATTTCAAAACTCATGGGCTGGAGCTTAGAATGTATGGACCATAGTATACCTATTTTAATGTCTCCATCAAACCTCTACCCCGAGTAAAAAAATAAGTAGTGTAATTTCGTGATAAATTTAATGTCTCCATCAAACTTCCACCCAAGTAAAAAAAACAAAACTAATATGTATACGGACAAGGCTCGATTAATGTTAATTTGGTAATTAGTATAGCTTTAGTTTCAAAACTATGCTGAAGCTTAGAATAGACGACAATGATATATGCATTAGGTAGTTTCACCATCAAAGATACAGACAATAACAGATTCCTGGGGCATTGTGTGAGATTCAAAGGCAAAGATGAGCAAATTGACCTCCAAAAAATTCTAAGTTTAGTATTTATAGTCGAACACGTACAGGCCTTGCCTGTGCCTCTTGGGCCTCGGTCTTTTTCTAAGGCGGGTTTTTTAATTAGGAGGTCTACCTCCGAAAAATGTATGCCTACCTGTAAATAGATTTTATTAGGCGGTTCTTTTTTCTCGCCTTCAGTAAATTGATTTTATCAGGCAGGCAATCCTGACAGCCTTCGTAAATGAAAACGCCCATGTCATGACCGAGAAAATAGGACTGGAAGGACCGGCCCGATAGGCCCAAGGGGCACCGGGCGCCCCGGGCCCGCAGACGCTGCGCCCTCGCCGCCCGTCTCCTCCTTTCCGCGGATTCTTCGCAATTAATTCGGAGAAAAAGGAGAAAAAAATATCTAGAATTATCTTTAGGTGTTTTGGTGTGCAAGGGGATATCTCATCTATAAGGGAGACCCTTATTAGGAAATAAATAAATAGGACATGCTTGTAAAAGGTATTCCAATCTATAAGGAAACCTTTAGAGAGATTGCTTGAGATACAAGTCCCACTAGCCGGGCTATATAAGTAAGGGTCTGTAATCTTTCGGGGTAACAAGCAATAAAGAAATTTTATCCCAATCTCTCTTCCTCTCCTTCCCCGCCCGCGCTTTCGCCCGACCGCCGCTGCCACCAACGCCGCCCTGCAGCGCGTGCCGCCGCCACGCCGCCCGCCGGCACGGCGGCCGCCGCCGCCGCACGCCACCGCCTCCACCATCGCCCCCGCCCTCATCTTCCTCTCCCAATTCCCCAATCGCCGTGTCGATTCGGTCCAATCTAGCTGAAACGACACCGGTATCCGGAGACCACTACGATCCACCCACCACCATGGACGAATCGAAGAAGCTGCTGAAGAATTTGGGGGACGAAGTTCGCATCAAATTCAACGTCGGGATGGACACGATCGAGGAGAAGCTCTCTATCCTCTCGCGGCGACCCAAATAGCCTCAAGCGCCGTCAACAACTCCATGACGCCTGAGATCGCGATGAAGACGATCTTCGAGACAACAGCCGCGACTTCATCAAGAAGAGGACCGATGGCAAGCAGAACCGGGGACGACTGTGTCACAAAGAATCGATCTGGAGAACCCCGATGAAGGGCTACTTGACACCTTCACGGCTCTCGCTCCTCGCCGCACAATTTGTCCTTCCCAACCTATGATGGCAAGGAGGATCCTCCCATGGATCAACCGCCGCGAGCAATTCTTCAGGGGCCAAAGGTACGCCAGCTTCTGAGCAAGTCCGGTATGCCTCCTATCATCTCACGGGAGGAGCACAACAATGGTACATGAGGCTATCCCGGGGAGAAACCGGTGGCGGATTGGGCAAGCTTTGCCCAATACGTCAACAGCGCTTTGGCCCCGGTGAACGGGCGGAATCCGGCGGGTGAAATGGGTTATTTGAGGAAAGACAGCAACGCCGATGAGTACACGTAACAGTTCCTCGGGCACACGCGGCACGCGCAGCAACCTCAACGACTAGCGGCGGTCAACATCTAGACAGCGAGGCTTGGGCGAACCGCTCAAGATAGACGCCGAGATGCGTAATCCCAAGGACATGGAGGCAGCCATGTCTCGCCCGGGGCATACGGCGACGACTTCGCCATCCTCTACAACACCGGCAAGAAGCACGAGGCGAAGCGCCGGGGCGGCTGCGCAGCCGTGGCCTTGGCCGCCCCAGGCACCCCCTCGTCGGCGGCAATGACTTCGGCCGTTTAAACGGCCGACACGAGGAGATGACGGGGCGGCGCAAGGCTAGACTACCTTCAACTATGACGAACCGTTCGCGCGGGGTCACAAGTGCAAGCATCTCTTAGACATCCACGATCTTCAAGCGACTACCGCGGCGACACGACAAAGCGCCCCATTAGCGGGCGTCAAAGAAGAGCCGGTGACCTGAAGGTCCTCGTTGGGGACCCCGACTCCCGATGCGTGGTGCTCATTCTCTACCTCGTCGGTATGATCTCAGGCACGGGCGTCAACCTCATTGTCGACTTCGAGACAACGCACAACTACGCCGACCCAGCGTGGTGACCCGCGGCGGGCCTCCGGACTCGGCCGGTCGCGTGTCCGATCACCAGCGGCACGTTACCCACGTCTACATGCCGTGCTGCCACCTTCGGCGTTCCACTCACGCCTTGGCGCGGTACGCCGACATCGACGGCGCCTACGTCATGCCAGCGGGCGGCGGCGTCGGCGTCATCCTCGGCATGCCTTGATTTGGCGGGCACGGGGCGCGGCGTGAGATTTTCGCGACCCTGAGCTGCGCGATACTACGCCGACGGTCGGCCGACCACGTTCGCCGGCTCCACCTCCCCCCGTGGGGCGCCCCCCAGCCCGGCACGCCGGTCGAGCATCTTCGCCGACATCCGTACACCTCGACTCGGCTTGGGAAGCGTTCGAGGCATGCGACTACCTTGGACCTCGACCGCCCGCCGGAGTCTTTGTTCGCCCACGCCGGGCTACATTGGAGGATCAGCACTGCGCGCGCCGCCGACAGCGTCACCGGGCGGCCGCTCGGCTCCTGGACGACGAGGAGCTGGCCTCCTCCTCTTCGGCTGACCGGCTCCTGCCGGCTTCTTCTCCACTACTACCAGATTTCTTTGGAGGCCTTGCCAGGCGGAGTTCGCGGATCTAACTTCCTCGCCTTGGGAGCTTACACGGCTTGAGTCAACTTCATTTGCACCGACCGCCATCTGTTGGGCGGCATATAGCACGGCGCCACCACGTCGGCCCGGCAGGGTCGTCTTCCTTGGCGGCATGGATCGCCTCTTCCTCACCGTCGACAATGTCCACATCGGCTATGATGCGAGAGAGGGTGTCCACCGGCTTTTCGCCCTCCGTTCGACGTCGGCTCCTTCATATGCGATGCGATGTTGAACTTGCGGCGCTACTCCTCCCACTCGCCCGTGACATCACCATCTCGGCGCCGCCAAAGCTCTTCGTTCACGCTCCACCCAATGGCGCTTCTTGTTCTGGAGAACCCACCCCCGCGACATGGTGCATCGGCACCTTGATGTGGGCGTCACTCGGGAACTTCTACTAGCGACCGCCAGAAACGACTTCCACAGCGAGGGACATCTTGTTCATCGGTACATCTACCACGGCTACATCGGCAACCTTCACTACCTCCCGGAGTTTGATCCTAAAGCGAACCGGGGAGAACATGATCCTTAGGAACCCGGTGAAGGTGGTCGACTCCTACGCCGAGTTGAGCTCATTGTTCGTGGGCACCGATCTCCACCTGGGTGTGACAGAATGGACTTTCATCTAGCGCGAGACGCCTGGGTCGGAGAAGGGGAGATGTCATGACCCAGAAATAGGGCTGGAAGGACCAGCCCGATAGGCCCAAGGGGCACGTTGAACCCACCCTCGCCTCACCCGCCGTCCCGTCCCTCCTTTCCGCGGATTCTTCGCAATTAATTCAGAGAAAAAGGAGGAAAAAATATCTAGGATTATCTTTAGGTGTTTTGGTGTGCAAGGGGATATCTCATCTATAAGGGAGACCCTTATTAGGAAATAAATAAATAGGACATGCTTGTAAAAGGTATTTCAATCTATAAGGAAACCTTTAGAGATTGCTTGAGATACAAGTCCCACTAGCCGGGCTATATAAGTAAGGGTGCAGTAATCTTTCGGGGTAACAAGCAATAAAGAAATTTTATCCCAATCTCTCTTCCTCTCCTTCCCCCAGCGCCCTTGCCCCTGGCCTTGCCGCCGCCGCGCCCCGCGCGCCCCGCCGCGCCCGCCGCCAAGGCGCGCCCGCCGCCGCGGCTACCCGCCGCCCAAGACGCCACCGCCTCCACCATCGTCCCGCCCTCATCTTCCTCTCCCAATTGCCTAATCGTCGTGTCGGTTCGGTCCAATCTAGCTGGAACGACAGTCCATCTCCAAAAATCCCCATGCATTTTATGAGGCGGTTATATTTTTGGCTACCTCGGTCAATATAAGTGCACCGTGTCGCAAAATCATTTGTGTAGTATTGAACCGGTGGTGCTAAATGTTCTACCGCTGGTTGAACATACGATGCGTTGGTGAAGACCGACACTATGTTCACCGACGGATCATACGCTGAGCCGGCAGTGAAAACGTTTATCAGTGCCGGTGGGTTACCCAGAATGGGACCTTCAGGACATAAGCCGGCGGTGGTAAATGTCACTGCCATTTATCTCAAAACCGATGGTGAAAAGTGATTAACCTTTCTGTGTAGTAGTGTTAGTAGATAGAATCGGAAGTACTCATGCAGATTTTGTAGGTATCACTAGAACAAAATAGAGGAATCTTTTTTCTCAGGGTCGCCTTAGCTTTATTGTTTAACTGGAAATATACCTTTTGAGTGATTTTTTCTTCAAGATAAAGGCTCTATTTGTGGCATCCTGGCTGCAGTAGTGACAAGTTTGTGGCGTCACAGTAGCGGATATTTTGGATTTTACTGTTAGTGTTATGATCATGACAAAAGCACAGGATGCCACCAGATTTTCTAAATGAGGTTCATTCTGCTATGCAGAAGTGGTAGGGTCCTATCTTAGTTGGCGGTTACTTTAATTTAGTGAGGTCTGGTTCAGATAAAAGTAATGGTGTGTGATTAACTTTAAAGGGACCTGTTAGAGTATATGACCTATTCTACATGCATCCTATTCCCTAGTTGATCTTGTAGACTAGGCACGTTAGATTCTATGGCTAGCATTGATCCGGCACACCTATATGTACATGCATATTGTAATCCTCGTTAATCAATCCTATCAATCAAGTATTCCACTTGTGTTTCACACTTTTTCATGGTAATCAGAGCATAGGTTTTCTTTTTTTTGTTCTTTTTTGCTTCCGCACCGCGCGCCCCCAGGGAGAGATAATCTACGCGCCGGGGCAGCGCCTCGTCATCCTCGCGTCGTGGCCGGCACGCCTTTGCGGCCACGGTGTACCGCTAGCGGTCATGTCACGCCCCACTTCTTAATGGGACTTTTAATCTCGCCGTATTGGCGCGGGATCACGCTACCAATACGTTACCGAGTCACAGTAATGGAAATCAGTTATAGATGAACTATTCCGAGCATATATTGACATAGGATAGATGTACTTACAAAGCGGTGTTGAAGACACCACTACGGATTATATTGATCGAGTAGCCAAGCGTGAAGCGATTGGTTTATCTCGTGGACGGTCCGCTAGAGGGCTAGACCGTGCGGGCACAACTCCATGTTCCACGGGCAACTTGGCGCGGATGGAATTCACGGACTTCTACGTCTTTCTCCTAAGCAACGTCTTGTAAACTTCTACGTCGTGGGTCTCCTACTTCGACGGCGACCTTTACCTTCGGATATGCCGATATCGTAAAAATAGAGGGGTGAGTACAAACGCATTTCGGCAAGTCCCAACCGGGGTTGTAATTATTAAGGGTTTGGGCCCTAGCGAGTATCTAAAACTCGCTCCTCGCTAGTTCCCGGTTTATCTCATGTCATCACATTTGTCATGACACCACATGTTAGTCATCATCAAAAAAGTATATCTAATCATAGATGTTCGTCCTAGCACTTGCCCATTCCAAGGGCGTGGCTATTCGAATAGATTCAATTAACTCTGCGAGAGAGGTTGTACACTTTTCCCCACACGATAGACACACGCCCTTACCACCGCGACTTGGCTTAGGCACAGGCCTAACGAGATCCGTACCCGCTTGGGTGCTACCCTAGGTATATTGGTATAATCTTCACCACGACTTTCGGGGGTTGGAAGGACAACACGCCACCCTAAGATGACGCATCACCCTAGACAATATGGTGATACCAAATCACCCACGGCTTTCTGAGGGTAATACCTAATTACCCAACCTATCTTGTCAACACCACTCTCAATCTCAAATCATCAATATGTGCCTCTAGCACTGCGCCACCGCGCCCAAACACTTCCGTGGAAGACCACTCAGCATCCACGCCAACCGGACATGGGGCCACTCTCCCCACATCTGCTCCTAATAGGTCGCTTGCCTCGCAGAGGCCACCTTGGATCCCAATTATACCTCAACCCAACGGGGTGTGAATCAAGCCGCCCCATAAACGGCGTGTGGTTGTGCGTAACATTATACTAGGTAGAAGGTCTATAAACCGGTCCTTAGGGAGGCGAGTATCTCTCCGCAGGAACCCCTCGTGGCGATTCGACGTGGTATTTAGGCTTTACCGGACTACCACTACTCACCTCTTTTTGTTGGTTAGGGTTCATTAGGCATTCTCATGTTTCTCTTGATCACAACGTATGAGCGTAGATAACGTGGATGATTACGTCATCCGGCTTAGCTCCATAGCTACGTTATCAGGCTCACACCACTATTTACTAATCCGATTTATTATTATCATCATCATTATATCATCATATTAAGGTCATGATTAAGGGGGTAAGGACTTGCTCGGGATGTTCTTCTTGATCGGCATCGGGCGTCGAACGTTCTAGCTTTTGCTCGACGGAAGCTCCTAAACGCGTCGTCGATTCTAATCGCGGATCGGGCGATAAACCCTAGCTTGAACTATGACATATAAAACAAACATAGAACATTATGGTGGCAATGGGTTAGATGCATAGAGCTAGATTTTAGATGAATTATGGAAGTCGTTTTCACGAAAACGGAGTTAGTATGCATGAGATATGGATTTTATAATATTAATCCCTAATTAAATCATTAGGGTAATATTATAATATAATTTTATCATGTAATATTATTGGAACTAATTACATGATAAAATTATATAAATCAAATAATGAATTTACAAATTTTTCGGGAATTTTTTCGACCTTTGGAAAGTATACTTTTAAACATCGTATGCGATTCTTTGGGTGTACATAGCAATTTTCCATGTGTACACAGCTTCTGTCTCTATGTATTGTACAACCGACGGCGTGGGTCCCTGGGTGCCACGTGGGTCAGTGGGCGCCACGGTGGCTGCCACGTGGGCGCCACGTGTGTGACGGGTCGCCCGTTTAAGCGTGACGGAGGGAAACAGGGCGGCGTGGCGGTTCGTATGGGCCGCGCCTTGGGGCGTCGTGGCGGGTGACGGCGCCTCGAGGCTCCTCGTCCGTCGGGCTCCCCACGGCGGTGTGGTTCGCCGTAGTCCGTGGATTGGCGCGGCCGTCGTCCAAGGCTCGCCGCGGCGCCGCGACTCCCGTCGTCACCCGCACACGATGGTCCATGCTAGGAGTGGCTCAGGGCTTGCCTCGACGACGCGATCGGGCGGTCGTCCGCATGGCGGCGGCACTCGGTGGGACCCTACACAGCACAACAAAGAAGCGAAAAGGAGGGGAAACGAGGGACTAGATTGCAACCAAGCGGATGGACTCACCGGTTGTCCTCGGCGTCACGAACTCACGAACGGTTGGGCATGCGGCCGGGCCTCGGCGCGGCGGCTGGTTTGGGGCAAATCGGATTGCGCCACGGGAGAGGAGGAGAGGGGGAGCTAGCGAGCACGGGCGCGTTCTAGGATGGAGCGGAGCTCGTCGTGTGAGGGCGAGGTTGATTGAGGGCCCAGGGGCTATTTATAACCTCGCCGGGCGGAGCTTCGCCCGGTGAGATCCTTTAAGGCCATGTCTTCGATGGGTGCGTGGTGCTTTCGGCTAGTGCTTAATTTTGGACGTGGCAGCGGTGGCGGTGCAGTAGCGATGCATCCATGGCCCCAGGCATCGTCGGATCGTCTCGTGCTTGATCCGCAGTGCCGTTGCCGCCATGGCGGCCGAGCGGACGTGTCGTCATTTGTAGGAGTTGACCCGGCGCCACTGTGCGCGTCGTGGCTCGGCGGGAGGGTTAGTGAGCTCCACTGTGCCTCGGTCTCCGTCGTCGCCCAGGAGCTAGGCTAGTCTGCTCGTCGGGCTCGCCCGACTTTCTGTCTGTGGCCGGCGGCTCAGCATCCCTTGATGGTGGCTGGCCTCCTTTGTCCCGTTGGCAGCGAGATGGAGAGCGTTAGTAGCGGGCAGCTCCCAAGATCCTTGTGTCCAGGTCGTCGGTCTCCTCGTCGTGGCGATCCAGGCGGTGAAGCGGGGGCGCGATGCCGGCTGGCAGCCCAGCGTTCGGCGTGTTGGAGAAGAAGGGTTGGGCCCCATTTGTCTGCGAGGGAAGAGAGGAGAGGTGGGCCTCGGGTGCCAGCCTGGTTGGGCCAATTGGTCTGGTCTTGGGCTGGCCGGGCTTGCTCGCGATGTGGAGGAAGGAAGGGAAGCGGAGGGCCGGTTGGGGCGGGGCCGGAGGGGAAGGAAGGAGGAAGTGAGCCCCAGAGCTCCTTCAATTCTATTTCCTTTCCCTTTTATTTCTCCCTTTCTCCTTTATTCTTTCTCTCTCCCTTTTTTCCTCATATGTGTGTAACATATATACTATAATTACTTAAACAAGCACAACTATATCCCCATGATTTTCATTCATGAAAATATAATTTAATTGTACTTGTATAAATAACACCACATATGTGTGTACACACGTTTCCCAGGAGGTTATTATTTCATGTGTAGTATATATATACTATAAATATTTCCACAAGCACACATATATTCTCATGACTCTTATTGTCGAGAATATTGATTTGTTATGCTCATAAAAATATTAAATATATATATTTGGTACACACGAAGTTTTCGGTATTTTATTCCCGGAGATGATTTGTAAATCATTACTCATGCAACATTAAACTTCCATAACTAAAATCTACAACTTACCTTGCACCTTTGGTCACCATAAGGTTCACAAGCAACAAACGAGGAGACACCTAATTTTCTACATGATGACATGCGGGGTTTTCGAAAACGGGGTTTCGGTTTAGAAAAAAAAAAATAAATCAAGTTTTAGTTGTAATTAGAAAAAGTTCAAATTTTTAGTGAATTTTAAAATGATGCAAAAACACGGGTGTTACAGTCATTTAATCGGGTTGGGGAACCAGGCCTCGTGTGTGCGACTTCACCACGCCGGCGGCTAGCCTCCTCGCAGCGACACCGCCATCACGGTTGCCACCAAGGCGGATCGCCATGCGGCCTCGCCGAAAGCCGTTTGCGTGGTGCTCCATGGATCGGGCTCGCGGAGGCCTAGCGATCGCAACGATGGCGGGCGGCGAACGTCGCCCTGCGTACTCCATGGATCGAGGCTCGCGGAGCCCTGCTTGGCGATAACGGCGGCAAAGGTGAATGCGCCACTCGTCGGGACCTCCTCAGCAGCCTTGTTGGCCTCGCCCGATTTGGGGCGCCACGTAAGAGGCCCGCGGGGCACGGAGTTTCCACGGTCGGCGGCTCGCGGCGTTCCTCGTCCCATCTGGCGAGCGCCCCGCAGCGCGCTCCACACGCCCGCGGAGATCGCGGGTTGGGCCTGCGTCGCGCCCCGGAGGCAGGCGGCGTGTTGAGGGGCCGCCGTGGGACGGCTCGTGTTGGTTTTAGCCCCACATCGGTAATTGATGGTGAAGGAAGCACAACATATAAGGCGGGCAGCCCTCACCCTCCCGGGCTAGTCTTTTCCCCCCCAGGTTGAGTTAGGCCGAAGGCCGGATATGTTAATGGGCTCTAGTGGATGGGGGCCGAGGGGTCCATTTCGTGGTTTTCGAGGTTGGACCGCATTCCGGCTGCGCACTCTAACAAGTGGTATCAAAGCCCATGGTTGGAAAACCCAAGAAAATCTCGAGGGTCACATGTGCGGGGGGAGCCCGTTAACGCCGTGGAGATCACACGGAGACACGGGGTTGTGTGTGTGATATGAAGCGTTGGACTTGGGGCCCGGATAGCGTCTTAGGAGATCACACGGGGTTGTGTGATGTGAAGAGTTGGGTCCGATGTGTGGCCGAGGGAGATTGTTGGGTTTAGTCCCACATCGGTAATTGATGGTGAAGGAGCACAACATATAAGGCGGGCAGCCCTCACCTATCATGCTAGTCTTTTTAGGTTGAGTTAGGCGGCGCCCGGATATGTTGTGGGCTCACGGTGGATCACGGGCCGAAATTTGTCAGCTCGTGGTTTTGCGAAGCTGGACCGGATTCCGCTGCGCACTCTAACAGCTCGCACGACCGCGACGAGTTCCAAGGGCAGGTCCCCGCGTGACATGCGTGTGCGGCTCCCGCCTCCGGGCTTCGACGGACGGCTGGACCCGCGGTCCACTCTGCGCCGCGCAACTTGCTCCGTGTCTCCCGTGCTCGCGATCCCACCAGCCGCCTCCACAGCCTCCCACGCTCCATGCACCCACTGGCCCACCGTGCATGCAACCACTCCCAAAATAAACATCAACATCTATTTTTGCCGTCACACATGCATGCAGGTTCGGCTTGTCCTACATCTGCTTGCTTCCAGCGCCCTTTTTTTTCTGTGGCCACGCAATCCGCCGATCCGGTGCCTGCACGCAATTCACTACTCCTGCCGCCTGATCTTCGTCGCCGATGGATTTCGCCATGTCCGAGCCGCCGTGGTGGCGGTCAGGCCAGCCCACACGCCTTGACCCTGCGCTGCCATGGAGGCAGCAAGGTCTCTCTAGCGTGTCGTTGCTGTTGGGTGGATCTACCCATCTCCACTACGTTGATCCACGCCGGTGCCTTCAACACGTGCCTGTGCGGCTTTGTGCCACCTGACGGGATTGAGTCGCTTTGCCGCCCGTCGACCCCGTAGCGATCTACTCCGTCGCCGGCCCGACTTCGCCGACACCATCGTCGAGTACTACGGCGCGCATCTTCTCCGAGCACCAGGGCTGCTGCTGTGTCGCCTCTTCGGGCGCAGCACCGCCGCTCGTGTGTCAATTCGCGCTGCATCTGCCGTCCCCTGTGCATCGGCGGTTGTCTGGTCTCAGCGTCATCGCTAGGCTGTGCTCGCTGGCAGCGTCGCCTCCGTCGCACAAGATCTTCGCCTTGCTGATTGGGTCTTACCGTCATCGAGCTGCCGCCTACCTCGCCGCGCTGAGCATCGCTTCGCCCCGGCCCTCGCACATCATCGTCGAGTCACACTTTCGCCCGATCGTCGCTACCCTGCTTCTCCTTCGTCGGCAGCACAACCACATGGTTGGGGCCCTCTCCCTTATGCGCTCGGTATTGGCAACACCGAAGCGTGCTTTAAATCCCCGGCGTTCTTTGGATCGGCAAATCCAGCTCCGTCTCGGCGCCGCAAGGCGGCTTGGCTGCATCGACTTCGGCATCGACCCTCCCGTTCCGCCCGTCGCGCCGGCGCGTCGTCGCCTTTTCTTCGTCCACAGCGCCCCAGCGGCATCGACCGACATCGCCTCCTCCCACGACGACTGCCTAGGCGTGTCTCCGTCACCACCATGGCGCCCCTCGTGCGCTGCGGCTCAATCAGCAGGGCAACCCGACTATAACTTCGTTGGCCGCGGCATCTTTAGCACGGCTTCGCCGACCCACGGCTTCTAGCGCTCCACGCTCGGCTACGTCGACATTGGCACCAAGGGCTATATGCATGAGTCCTGCCGGTTTTCTCTCCAGTACCTGCGTCTGCACTGCACCAAGTTGTGACTGCGGGGGGATGTTCGATTGACTTTTCTCCAGTCTCACGGTTTGCGGTGCTCGTTGTTGACAAGGGGAATGTTAGAGTATATGACCTATTCTACATGCATCCTATTCCCTAGTTGATCCTGTAGACTAGGCATGTTAGATTCTATGGCTAGCAGTGATCCGCACACCTATATGTACATGCATATTGTAATCCTCGTTAATCAATCCTATCAATCAAGTATTCCACTTGTGTTCCACAATCTTTCAGGACCCACTTCTTTAATGAGTGGATAAATAAATGGGGCTTCCAAGAGTTAGACATAGAAGTAGGAAGTATACTTGGATAAAAAAATCATGATAATAGGATTATGACAAGAATAGATTTTGTTTTTGTTACAATTGAGTGGTAAAGTAGTTTCCCTTTGTCAACAAAGGAGAAATGCTTAGAGAGGATGCCTAGTGACCATAATCTACTATTGGTGGAGGTTGGCAGCAACATGCATTTTTGCAAGTTTGAAAAAAAGGTGTTTCAAATGGATAGTTAGGTGGTTAAGAAAGCCTGGGGATACCCATTGTGTAGCTACTAATAGTAAGGATGTTTGGCAATTCAGAATAATTATATTTAGAAGGCTAGTCAAGGGCAGGGCCTTGAGTGAAGTAGAGCAAGGCTTACTAAATTAGTAAAAGTTGATTTAGATTTGGAGTATAATGTTTTGAATATGGACAGAGAAAACAGAGACCTCACTAATTAACTCAGAATTAGATAGACTGGATATTGTGGAAAGAGAGTTGGAGAAGATTTGGGCTTTAGAAGAAATAATTAAAGCTAGGCAAAGATCTAGATATATAGAGAAATGTTTTAGAAGGAGATAGGAATATTGCTTAATTTCATCCAGTTGCAAATCCAAGTAGGAAAAAGAAAATAGATGTTGGGGATGGGCCTAATGGTCCAGTAGAGGACCAAAGAACCATGGTAGGGTTGGCTGTGAATTTTTATAAGGTGTTGTTTAGAAGGAACAGATCTAAGATTCACTTTTAGCATAGGGCTTTTGGGAACAAGATGAAAGACTGACTGAAGAAGAAAATGTTCTCCTCATTGCACCATTTGAGGAGTCCGAGGTTAAGGGGGCTGTTTTTACTTGTTATATGCTAATGGAGCCCCTATCCCAGATGTTCGGTTGTTCCCGGCGCATGTAACTGTAATATGAACTTATTTTCAGTAAGTGTAATATGAACTTCTGTATATGAACTTATTTTCAGGCCTCTAATCATTCAGTAAGTGTAATATGAACTTTTTTTCAGTCATGATGATGCCTCTAAATTTCACGCCTCTAATTTACATCAGTTTTTAGCGCTCACGTCCATCACAATTACATTACAGGACCTTAATTCCTTCTTTATTGGATCTTCCAGGATTCCTCTCCCCCTGTGGATTAGTTTCCACCAACAGCCTAAAACATAAGTGCACAGTGGATAGTCAGCAGCATCTAAGGTCGTCTCCACACATAGCTCTGCCTCTAGACTTCCATGCACAAAGAAAACCCTCAGCAAAGTGGCGGCGGCTATGCCAGCAGGTATGGGCTATGCCTATAATCTTAATCCACATTTCAGCAAAACCCAATCACCCATTTTCTATTAAACAAAAGGGAGGGAGATTTAGGGATGCTGGTCTGAAATTAGATATGAAGTAAAGCTTACAACAGAGTAGAATGGAATTTTCTAGAAAACATAATGAGGAAATTGAGTTTTGCTGAAATGTGGATTAAGCTTATTATGGAATGTGTTACCACAGTATCATATAGAGTAAAGGTAAACGGTGAGCTTTCAACAAGTTTTGTCCCACAAAGAGGGTTGCGGCAGGGCGACCCCCTATCACCATACCTCTTCCTTCTTTGTGCTGAAGCCTTCTCGGCTTTGCTTAAGAAAGGGGAAAGAGATGGCCTATTAGCTGGAGTTAAAATCTGACAGAATGAACCAAGTGTATCACACCTTCCGTTTGCCGATGACTCACTTATTTTGATTCGTGCTACAGAGGGGATAGCTTGCAACTACAGAACATACTCCAGCTATATGAGCAATTCTCAGGACAAATGATTAATAAAATGAAATCAGTTGTGCTCTTTAGCACAATACAAAATCACATCAAAAGAAACTAGTCTGTGACATTTTGCAAGTAACCAAGGAGACTATGAGTGAACGGTACCTGGGTTTTACCGGTACATGTGGATCGGTCAAAAATCAGATGCATTTGGACCGCAACTGGAATAGGATGCAAGGATGGAATGAATTTTTTTTTATCTTGGGCAGGAAAGGAAATTCTAATTAAGGCGGTCGCTTAGGCAATCCCTACGTTTGCCATGAGTTTGATATATCCAAGAATTTGTGCGACCAAATTAGAACGATGATTTGTCGGTTCTGGTGGAACCAACAGGCAGGTAAGCACAAATTAAAATGCACTGGCTGGGCAAAGATCGCTTGATGACAACAAAGGAAGGAGGAGGATTGGGCTTCAGGGATACTCATGCTTTCAACATTGCAATGTTAGCGAAACAAGCTTGGCGCTTGTTGTGTAATCCGGAGTCGCTATGTGCGCAAGTACTGAAAGCTAAATATTATGCCAACACAGAGTATTCTGCATGGATTGGAGCTGGTTAAAAATGGCATGTAGGAGACGGGGAAAATTTGCATATCTGGAAAGATCTATGGATGTCGAGGTACTTCTCAAGGAAACTGATCACACCCTAGAGGCACTGCTTTGATCACCCGAGTTTCTAAACTTATCGATCCTGTCGTTGGTGGCTGGGACTATGAGTTGGTTAATGAAATCTTTTGGCCTGAGGACGCGGAACTGATCCTTGCTTTGCCTGTGCATGAAGGAAGAGAAAATTCCCTGGCCTGGCACTTCGACGAGCACGCCGTGCTAGTTCAACGTGCCTGACCCAGTGTGGAAAAATATTTGGAAGACCAAGTGCCGGAATAAATTAAAGCACTTCACTTTGGCGCATGGCGCATAACTCCCATCCACACTCAGAAGTAATCTTGTCCACCGTGGCATGAAAATAGGAGAGAGATGTGTTGTTTGCAACAGCGTAGGGGAGGATGGAGGGCACTTATTTTTCAAGCAGTACAGATTGGCGCAACAAGTATGGATCTTACTGAATCTAGAGAATGAACGTTCAGAGTTGGCAAGCTTCCAGAGTTGGCAACATTTTTATCAAATTAACAATTCTTTAGTTGTCAAAAAAAAAAAACCCCAATTCTTTCGAATAAAAGAAGGAGGCACAAGGGTGGGGGTGGTTTAATAAAGGGGTGGTTCAATAAATTTAATCGAGTCAAATAGGATATGTTGGCAGGCAACGAAAGACTAGGAATTTCGTTAATTAAGTTGATAATAAAAATTAAAACCCGGCTAACAACATGGTTGAAATACAAAGAATTACAGATAGCATCCTGAGATGGACGTACGTACTATATACACACGCATGCTGTTGTTTGTTGTTGCTTTGGCTAGTACGTAGCTGTCGCTGCTGAAGTTTTGATCAACAGAGAAGAAAAAGGAACAGCTTGGCATCTGACGAAAAGGTAGCACATGTTAGAATGTATGCTTGGTGGTGCTTCAGGCCATCCCAAGTCCCAACCAGAACAAGATTTTCATGAGAGAAGAATAGTCCAAGTGTCACGAGCTAGTGCACACTCCACTATGCTATCTAGGGCAAGGATTGAAGGCCATGAATTAAAGGCAAATTGCCGGAAATAAAAAAAGGCTCTGCTATTTTGTCGCGCACGTAAACACGCGATCTACTTTTATGCTGTTGGGCAGCTGAGTGGAGCAGAGAGAGTGACGTGACTTGTGTTTGAAACTTGGACACGTCGACATGACCTGATGTTTTTGTTTGGCTAACGTTTTCACTGTCACCGTACATTTGCATTCAGGCAAGCCAACGAAAGAGTAGCAGAACTGACTCACAAGCAGGCGCACAAGCGGGACGTGAGATTTGGAAGCAGAGGAGGCGCACAAGAGGAGTCAAAGTTCAGGCTAGCTTGTTGTGGTAACCTTAGTCGAGTGAAGCGAGTGAAGGCATGCAAGGACGACCACCAGTCCGCCTCAATGGCACATTGAGCAGCTAGCGCCTTCTGTCCCACTCGTTGCGTCGATCGATCAAGTTCGGGCCTCTGATTTCTTCACATGCCATCGTGCGGACTGTGCTGTTGACAGACTCTTCTCACCGCGTACAGTAGGCAGGAATAGGACAGGGCGCTCCGCCACGACGCCTGGGCAGATGGATATGATTGAGCAGAACAGTAGTGCATCCTGTTCGAAACCACGCCTCCGATGCGACAGGGGAGCACCTGGTAGCGTAGATAGAGAGCAGAATACCACGGCCACGGGGATAAGTATCCAATGACTTATTTCTTGTGTCGTTCTTTGGACAAGTACATTGATGTTGTCTTATTATTAGTCTCATATAGTGACACATAATTTAAGACGCGACTTAATAGACTATATGTACAATGGTTGTCTTTCTAAGTTGTCTCATAGCAACTCGCATTTCCTTAATTTATGGAGAGAGTAAAAATAGGATTGTGAGATGCATGACGACAACAACTCATACAATGGTAAAATAGTTGTCTCATAGTCCTAAATTTTAGCTCATGAGGTAGTTGTTTCGCGAAGCAACTATCTCATTCTCTCTCACCCTTCTCTTTCCTCCACATCATCAAAAATCCTACGTAGCGATGCATTTGACAACGTATGAGACCGCTCACGTGTAGCAATGTAGCAGCCCTTAGGCTGGCTGATTGGAGTTGATTATATACATTGTTCACTATCTACATCATCCTTGAATTTAAGTGATATCAAGGTCTCATAACATGCATGGTCTCACTATAAGCAGCATGAAGTTGTTAACCATCTCTCCAAACCTTAACCCTTCTGGCATCCAGGCCACCTCCCACTGCTACATAAAAAATTTAATAGTGGCGGTTTTTTGGATTTACGGTGGCAAGCAAAGGTCGCGGGTTAAACCGCCACGGTTAATAAACAAAAAAAATTTGAAAAACGCCAGATCTAGATCTGGATCTGCCACCGGATCTGGAAGCTGCCGCTAGGGTTTCAACCACCGTTGCCGGATCTCGCCGCCACTGCTGGATCCCGTCGCCGCCACTAGATCCTTGCCATGGGAGGAGGATCCTACCGCCGCCACCGGATCTCGGTACGGCGGATCCTTGCCATGGGAGGAGGATCTGCTGCCATATGATCTCGGTACCGCCGGATCCTTGCCATGGGAGGAGGATCCGCCGCCGCCCTGCATCCTGTCGCCGCCGCGGATCATTTCCGTGGGAGGAGGATCGCCGCCACCACCGGATCCCGCCCGCCGCCACAAGGGTTTCAACCACCGGCGCCGTCTGCCGCCGGCATCGAATCGCCGCCACCAGTCTTTGGATCCGTCCGCCACGGCGCCTTACCGTGGGAGGAAGATCCTGCCGCCGGCACGGATCGAATACGCTAGATCCTTGCCATGGGAGGAGGGGATCCCGTCGCCGCGGCCCGGATCATTTCCGTGGGAGGAGGATGCTTTGCCACCACCGGTTCCACGGCACCGCTAGATCCTGCCATGGGAGGAGGATCCCGCCGCGCCCGCCGGGTTTCCGCCGCCCGACGGATCCTTGCCGTGGGAGGAGGATCCCGCGGCCCGCATCCCCCACTGCTTGCCGCCACCGCGGGAGGGAGGATCCAGAATCTAGGCATTGTTGTGGAGGAGAGGGAGTGGAGGAGGTGCGGTGGATAGAGAGGGAGTGGAAAGGATGCGGTGGAGAGGAGAGGGAGTGGAGGAGGTGGGCATACCGCATGGGATGGGGAGTCGAGGAGGTGTGGTGAGAAAAACTCTAGGTCTCAAATGTATAGTGGCAACATTTTATTAACCGCCACGGCATCGATTTACCATGGTGGTTTTATAACCACCACGGTTAATTAAAAACCGCCACGACAAATTGAGGCATTAACCATGGCGGCACGGTTAATAAAACAAAAAGTTGTGTAAAAGTTTTTTTGTAGTAGTGTCCCCCCCCCCCTCCGACGATGCCCTCCATTGCCCCGCCATTACATAGATGCACCTATCCCGCACCTCCTACTCCTAGTTTTATCAACACGCCCCCTACCATGTACGCGCGGGGGCCGGCCCGCCACCGTCTGTCTCCATAGGGGCAATGACGGCCTCCAGCCCCCTATCTCCCCTCTGCGTCTGGACACATACGCGCAGCGGCGGGCCGCCCGGCATGACCTAGCACCATGGGGTCCACAACCAACGGCGCCGGGGCTGGGGGGCGCCACCTTCCGCCGTTGCTTTGATCTCCAACATTGGGTGCGACCAACAATGGACGAAAGATGACAACAACGATGTCTATACCGATGCTACCGATGGCGACAGGGGCGCCGTGGGCATGCGGCCAAGGCCGCATCGTCCGATGTTGATGCCCAGCCTTTACATGGTGAGCCGACCAGCGTGATCTCCGCTGAGGTCGAACCATTGTCATTTGCTCTAGGCTTGGACACCACAGCTGATCGTGACCCTGCTAACAACCCGATGTTGCTGAAGCTCACGGCTTCACTCTCCCTATAGCGGGGCTGCCCCACAGTCGACATCAAGCGCACAACTAGAGGAGGAGGGCCAACATGTGGTTTTCGGCGCCTGCACGCAGGTTCCATCCCACTCGATGTTGCAAGCACCACGTTCGCACGTTGCCTCACCCTCATTGGAGGCTCACCTGGGTCGGTCGATGTCTCTTAAGTTGTTGGTGTTCGACGGTCCACACACATTGATGCGCCCATGGTTCGTGAGGTGGGCTGCCCACCATGCTTTGGTTCAATGTAGGCAGAACCAAGTGCGGTGGATGCGTCCCTACTAGTGGTGCCGACCTAGGCTGGCCTCGCAGTGGATGCGGCCGAGATCACTCAAGATCATGAAGCCTCCACGTTGTCCCACATCATTTATGGAGATAGTCGTCATCCTCTCATGATGAGTCGACTGGAGGCGTGTAGGACGGACCGTTGTGCACGCCTTTGCCTAATGCGGGACAATGCACGCCGCCGCTGCCCGTGAACTTGGCTTCGGCCCTACGTCGTCTCAAGAACTTGATTGACAAGAAGGAAGCCCACGACCATTGCGGCTTTTGTAATTGCCGGCGCAGGACAACGACACGCCCGTGGCGAGGATGCCCATGCGCAGCGTGACGAATCATGGTCCAAAGCGTCTCCCGCATACCTGTTTCAAAGTGGGGTGAATACCCTGTAAAGAAAAGACTTGGTCAGGCAGCTCTGCTAAAGGACAAGCTAGCAAGTACGACCTAGTCTTCGACCAAGACCTAGAAAACATGGAGCCCCTTTGGGAGCTGTGCTGAGAGGTCCGTGTGTGAAAGCATCGCCGCCGCCAAGCCTCGGGGGCTTGTTCTCCCCCATGTCTTGGTTGGGAAGACCCAAAGAAACTCGGTTGTCTTCTTCAACGAGTAATAGGATAACTAGTGTTTCTAGATTGGGGGTTCCCTAAGCTTCTTGAGAATCACTTGTTATCCTTGTTGTACCAAAACATTTTCTCTCTTAATATAAAAACGTCGAAGGCTTTTGTGGGACTGAAAAAAAACATGCATGGTTGAAGATTCGGAACTTTGCATAAACGCCGGCTAAAAACATGGTTAAAATACAGATATATCGTGCTCATTTAATTAGATATGGACGACGTAGTACATGCTGCTGTAGTTTTGGCTGCTAGCTGTGCCTGCTGATACTATCGTCAACAGAATAAAAAGGAACAACTTGGCTTCTGACGAAAAGGACCAGTGCATGGTACAGAACTGATGCATCCCTCCCTGCTGACGCTATCGTCGTCAACAGGAGAAAAAGGACACATACACACATCTCAATACGTATCCTCTGGGAGCGGACTCAGCGGAGCCGGAGAGCCAACCGCACTTGCATGGCCTCGACTTGTACGTCGTCGAGACATGTTTCTGTGTCTACGACACGATAATATTACAGTCTTTTGCAACTGCTTGTCACGGACATCAAAGACCAAAATGGCACGTGATGTCGAGCTTGATTAATTGTATTCCCGGTCATGTCCGGTAGTATGGGTTTGCCCACTAATACCTCACCGTGCACGGTCTACATTGAGCAGAGTGTAGGTGAAAGACGCAAGGACGGCAAGTAATAAAGCGATCGAGATGCACGTACGCATGCACTACTAGTAGAGGAAAGTCCTCAATCACATTCAGCAGCGCCTTCTGTCACACTGGCTCGTGTTCCGTTCGTGCCTCTCATTTCTCCTTCATGTGACGCCGTGCAGACTTTGCTGTACGTTGTGGTTCTCTCTCACTGCACCGCATACAGTAGGCACGAATGCGACATGCGCGCTCCACCACGACGCCTGCGCAGGTCGATTGATCGAGTAAAACGTACAATGGCGCATGCATCCGATATCGCGTTGCAAAAAGCAGCATGAACTACTTTAGCTGTCGCTCCTAGCACCAAAATAGAAACCACGCCTCCGATGCGACAGGGCAGCGTAGCAAGAGTGCACAATAATAGATTTTGATAAATGCTCAAGGAAATTTAGTATACTATTACCGAACCAATTTTCTCACCTGAACCGCCAAATTGGATTGATACTGTTGAAAATCAGCAATTTGGCAAAAAAAAAAAAAAAGCAACCGTTCTCGAATTTGATGTACCCGCAAAGGCATATGTTGAAAAAAAAGAATACATGACGCCATTTGCAAGCAAAAAGAAGATAGTGGCACTTGATGCGAAAAGTAGTTTTACGTAGTACACTGGCCATGACGCATGCATGGATACATGGCAAGGTTATCTGGTCCACGGACCAGGGCACGCCACAGTGAGATGAAGCACATACCTAGTTCGTATTTGTCGCTTCGTCATCTGCACTGCGTACGAATCACAGTCCGGCCCGGACTGCTGAGCGACACCCTGCTCACGCATGCTTACAAAACACAGTAAAGCAAGGAGTGCTAGCCGGAGTAGACAGCACAATCCTTCACTACCTCGCCTCACTCTCACTCCCTCAGCCGCCTGCCCCTCTGCGTAGAAGTTCAGCACTTCAGCATCAGCAGCGCCTTGCCTTGCCTCGCTGCGTCGGCCGGCGGGGAGGGGCTCGCCCTCCGGGCGAGCCGATTTAACTCTCCTACGGGAGCGAGCGGTATGTTGCAACAGAAGCCCTCCTGCTGCTGCACAGGATCAAGCCTAGGCTCTCTCCCTCTTAGAATCCTGGATCTCTTTGAATATGCAATCTGCTAGTGTTTTTTTTCCTTCTTTCTCTGTCCCTTGATCTGCCTTGCTTTCGGCCTTGTTGTTTTCTGTACTTAAACTCTTTTTTTTTCTCATTTTAAATATGCATTGGCAGTAGGAGCCACTGGCTCCTCCTGATTCTTCAAAAAAAACTTTCTCGAACTTTTTGGTATAATGGTTTTCCTGGTGTTGACTGATCTGGTCCTTGCCGATCCAGTGACTCATGGCCTCTAACGCTCGCCTTTGTTTAACTTTACAATCGAATTGCGTGTGAAAATTTTAATGTCTCATACCCTTTGCTAAATGGATTTGATCCTTATTCTTATGAAGGAACGGTCCAGTTGAGTTGTCCTAACGTCGCAGCAAAGTTAATTTCCACTGTCCAAGAGACTCCAAGCAAGCTAGGCAGAACGACTCAGGTAGTCATGTACTGTATACTGTAGCCTAATTTTCATTTGTCCATCGTAATGAAGGAATTGGTCTTTGTTATCATTAAGAATCTTGGTATATATGCACAAAAAGGTCACACTGACAAGAATTTAGTCTTCAATCTGTTCTTATCAAGAAGCTGATCGCGGTTGGATAAGTGACATTTGATGAGTTGATTAAAAGTCGATGCCAGCAGACTAAATTTCATATCCAGCTTAGATCTACTTGGAAGGCGTTTATTTTGAACACGGTCTGAACAATTTTGGGCTCTCTGAAGCCCTTACGTGCCTTGTATCCTTGGTAGGATGGTACAAATTTTCAGAAAATGTTTCATGTTTGGATTTTGGGAGCATGCAGCATGAAGGACATAAGAAATGTCCTTATTTTTCCTCCAATTGCATGCTATATGGAATTTCTTTTCGCCAAGAAAAAATATTTGGTTAATAATTAGCAAGGACAAGATATATTGAAGAATGTTTTGAGACTGGTGTTATTTTAATCGCACATAAAGCTATATGTTTCTGAAAAGTTCTTTGTCCATTTTTTTTCAAATAAAAAAATCTCATAGGGACCACCTATTATACTGTGCCTTATCCATGAGTGCAAATTTCCTCTAGGTTTGTATGTATGCGAATTGTTGTTGATCTACTAATACTAGTCTTATATATAGTTACTAGTCTGGTCTTATAGGATGTTTTGCACACTTGGATTAGTCACATATGTTTTTCCACTTTTAGCAATTTCCGATGTACGTAGCAGTTTTCCTGTTGTCTACTGATCTGATCTTTGCTGATGTAGTGACTCAACTACTTGACTCTCTAGTGTTGAAGTGTTTAAATTTATAATCAAATTGCATGTACGAATTTGAACGTGATATACATTTGGCTAAACGGATTTTGTATTTATTTTATGCAGGAACTATCAAGCTCAAGTGGCAACGTTGACCGAAGAGCTATGGCTAAGGTCCATTGTCCGAGACTCTGAGGAAGATAGGCAGAACACACCTCAGGTACTGTGTAGCCTATTTGAATTTGTGCATCATATAGGAGAGCGTTTTTTCTTCATTGCCATGCATGCAATGTTCAAATGTTATTGATCAACCACTACATGTCATATATATGGCTAGTAGACTGGTCATAGGATGTTTTAGGAACATGAATTAGTCACATCGCCGTTGGGCGTGTACAGGAGTCAACGGGGGGACTGGAGGGAACTTTTTCGAGCCGTTGGGCGGGCTCCGCTCCCTCCGCCTCGCCGGCGCCGGCGGCCTGATCTCCGCCATCAACCACTCCCCTCTCGCGTCGTGGGCGGATCCATGACCCCGCCGCCTGATCTACTAGTTTAGCCACCCACCGGCGCAGCTCGATGGAGCACCCGCCTGGCGAGCTGCCCCGCTCGTACACGCCTCCACCTGACCCCAGCCTGCCGAGCCGGCGCCGGCACCGGCAGCCACCCCCGTTCCCGACCTCGATGCTCGCGGCGTGTCCCTCTCCCACACCGCTCGACCCTTCTTTCCCTCCTCTACCGGTCGCTCTCGGTCCGAGCGGTGGGCAAGTTTTTTCGCCTTCGATCTGCTCGACGACGAGGTCGAGGACGCCATGCCTTCCCCGGCCCGCCCTGGCGGGTCTGTCCTGCGCCTTGGTCCTCAATCTCGGCGGGACGAGGGCAAGAGCGCCAGGGCCCAGCCCGGCGGGTCGCCGAGTCGGCCGACAAGGCGTCGTCTGCGCGGCAACCGGTTGTGCCCGTCGTGGGCGTGGCTCCCGGCCGCGCGGCGACACCTTTCCCTCTCCTCGACACCGCGCCCGGGGTGGCGCTGGCGGCTATGGGCGCCCGGCGGCGG
This sequence comes from Hyparrhenia diplandra, assembly GCA_015847255.1. Lineage (NCBI taxonomy): Eukaryota > Viridiplantae > Streptophyta > Magnoliopsida > Poales > Poaceae > Hyparrhenia > Hyparrhenia diplandra. The sequence continues at coordinate 69,899 of JADLZK010003876.1, forward strand.
GCGTCGTCGCCACGGGATCCGGTTGAGCCCGCCATAGGCATGGCTCCCGGGCTCCGCGCTCCGCCATCCGGATCTCCAACCAACCGCGGAGACGCCTTGAAGAAGAAGAAGCCGTCGTCGGCACAAGAAGAAGGCGGCGGTAGTGGACGGCTCGTGGCGCGCCGGCCCGTCGGCGTCCGGCCACACAACGGCTGGGAAAGGCCGTTGAGGACGGCTGCCATGATGGCGCGCGTCCGGTTTTCCAGCGCTTGGGGCAGCGCATCCCCGGCTCGGGTGCCGCGAAGGAACGCCTCGGCCCCACGTGTTGGCGGAGGCGGCGGCGCTATCTCTACTCCGATGGCGATGGATGGCATGAAGTCATGCCCGGACCTTCTATGACCGCACCACATCGAAAGCAGCAAGCCTCCTACGTCACCCTGATGCGCCACCGCATCCCCGACGAGTTGAGGGCAAATGCTTCAACTGCCTCTCCCGGGCACCGGATTGCCACTTGCCGGCGGCGCCGGTGTCTCCGCTTCGCGGTCTCCGGCACTTCGCCCGCGATTGCAAGCGACGAAATCCCCGGCCGCCGGCGGCGAGTCCAGCGCCGCCGTCCGTCCTTGTCGGAGATTCACCTCCGCCGCCACCACGGGAGGAGCCTCCGCCACGGCTCAGGGCGCTGCACCACCATCGCCATCTGGCCGGAGATGTGCTGGGGTGGGCCCTAGCCGGTGGCCGTGTGGCCTCCCCGCTCATGCCAGAGCCGGGCAAGGCAGCGGAACCCCCCGGCTCGGGTGGACCCGATGCTCGATGAGCTCGCGGCCTCCCTCGTCGTGCCCCCGCCTTCCTCTTTGGCAACCCCGGCCCGGTGTTGGCGGATCCCTTGTCGCCGCCCACGCGTAGTGCAGCTCGGCTTGCGGATCTTTGTTGTGTCGAAGGTGGTCGGTGAGGTCGCCACGACTGTCGGTACTACGTCGTCGCCTTCCGTTGCGAGACCAAGCTGTATGCGAGACGGTTCGCCGCCTTCTGCTGTCGGATTCGGACACCGGGCTGGGCTGGGGACGGTCTGCGGGGCAGCGGACATTGCCACCCGGGGCCTACGCCCGATTCGAGATGAAGATGTTCGTTCGGCTCGGGAGGTGTTGGAGCGAGAGGTGTGCCTCCCCACTTTGCACCGCCGATCTGCGCTCGGGGCCGCGCTTGCGCGGGTCTCGGATGCCGATCACCATCCGGTCGCTAAGGAGGGGCCGGCGCATTGCAGCGCCAGCGTGCTGCTAATGCCACCGAGCGGGCACAAATTGTTCTCCTAAAAAGCTCGGTTTCATGGTTGAGGAGGGCGAGGTTGATGCGGACATCGAGAGCAAGTTCTGTGCGGCGTTCAAGGGGACTTACGAGAGGAAGAATAAAGCCATGCAGGTGCTGCTCAATGGGAACTTTGATATGTCTGCACTCAACCTGGACCTTTCCGAGCTGGAGGACGAGGTCGCCTGAGTTGTTCTGGTGGTATTTGGTTCCTTGGTCGGAATTTGTTTTCATCTTGTAATCTTCTTTTAATTCTTTTAGGTTTCGTTAGTAATCCACGGATTACCTTAGAATCTTTTTTTTTTTTTTATGTGTAGGTCTATTGACCATTTCTCTCGCTTAATGAAAAGGGCTATATTACCCGATCGCAAAAAAAAAAAAAAAAAAAAATGAATTAGTCACATCTGTTTTCCACACTTTCTAGCAATCTCTGAGGTAGTAGTTTTCCTACTGCCCAATGATCTAGTCCTTGCTTATTATGTATTAATTAACTCATCTTGCCTCTAATGTTGAAGAGAAGCTCATATTTTGTATAATTTTACAAACAAATTGCCTGTGAAAATTAGGTGACATGCCCTTTGGTTAATGGATTTAGTCTTTATTCTTGTGAAGGAACTGTCTAGCTGAACCAACAACGTTTTCGGAACAGCCACGGCCAATTAAGTTCCATTATCTGAGTCTCTGAGCAAGATAGGCACGCAGAACGCCTCAGGTAAATTTGCTCATCATGAAAGATTTATTACGCACAAAATACCAATTTTGAGTTGCAAAAAAAAAAAGGCACCTACAAAAGATTTAGTATCAATAAGGCTGATCCAGTTGATATGTGATATTTTTGCAACGAGAAGAATTATCATATTAATAGCTGGAAAGAACAAGATATACTGAAGAATGTTTTTATATCAGTGTTAGTTTGCTTATAAAGCTATAGGATTCTGAAAACTTCTTTCTCCAGTTTTTCATATAAAATAATCTCAAAAAAAGACCATATGTTATAGTTATACAATGCCTCATCTATGTGAGAAAATATTACTATATGTTCCTCTCTGCAATGTTCAAATTTTGCTGTCTTATTTGTCAACCAATACTGGTCCTATATATAGGTAGTACCCTGGTCTTAGGATGATTTGGACACTTCAATCAGCCACACCTGTTTTCCACTTTCTAGCACTTACTCCCTCCGTCCCACAAATAAATGTACATATAGGAATGGGCACAGAAACAAAGGTGTAGTGGAAATTACCAAAATACCCCTACGAGATGTCAACGGACTCTTGGGTGGGGTGCGGTCGACTGCAGCCTTTCATTATTTTATTACGGCAAAGATGAATCATGCGGCTACATGCAGCTTCTAGATAAACCGAGGGATCCTGCGTTCATTTCTTTTTGTTTTCCTTTTGTTTTTAGTTGTTTTTAAATACTCCCTCCGTCCCGGAGGTTTATTTGGACGTTTAGAGTTCAAATTTTTCCCACAATTAATCGATCACAATAGCTGAAGCGGGGCGCATGCAGCAGGGGCAAAGCCATCAGAGCAGTGCAGCGTTAGGCGGTGCCGCCTTGTCCCACCAAAAAAATTTAAAAACAACTAAAAAAAAAAAGGAAAACAAAAAAAAATGAACGCAGGGATCCCACCGGTTTATCTAGAAGCTGCATGTAGCAGCGTGATCCATCTTTGCCGTAATAAAATAATGAAAGGCCGCAAATGATCGCAGTACTCTTTCTCGTATCACAGGCGTGCTGTTGACATCCGTAGGGGTATTTTGGTAATTTACTCCATCTTGGTTTCTGTGCCCATTCCTAGATGTACACTTATTTTGTGGGACGGAGGGAGTATTTTTTGGTGGGACAAGGCGGCACTGCCTGGCGCTGCACTGCTCTGATGGCTTCTGTCAGAGCTGCATGCGTCCGCTTTAGCTAACGTGATCGATTAATTGTGGGAAAAAATTTGAACTCTAAACGTCCAAATAAACCTTGGACGGAGTACTCATGTAGTAGTTTTCCTGTTGTTCACTGATCTAGTCCTTTGCAGTAAGTTGTGCAGACAGATGTCGAGCAGCGCCCCGAGGATGTCGAGCAGCAGCAGCAAGAACAACCTGTGCTGGAGTTTGTCGAGCAGCAGCAGCAGCAGCCCGTGCTGGGGAATGTCGAGCAGCAGCAGCAGGAGGAGGAGGAGCACCACCACCAAGAGGAGCAGCAGCAACAGCAGCACCAACAGGAGCAGCAGGACGAGGAGCAGCAGCACCAGCACCACCAAGAGGAGCATCACCAAGAGGGGCAGCAGCAGCAGCAGCACCAAGAGGAGCAGCAGCAACAGCACCAAGAGGAGGAGCAGCAGCACCAAGAGGGGCAGCAGCAGCAGCACCAAGAGGAGCAGCAGCACCACCACCATGTGCAGGAGATTTTCGAGGAGGAAGAGGAGATTAACTTGGGGGAGGCAATTAGAGTCATGGAGGTCGGCTGTACCAGATGGATAGTCGAAATGGAAGAGACACTCGACAATAGCCGCTGGTCGGTGGTTGGGAAGAAACCACCGTCAATCTACCTTGTGCCGGATCGGATCAAGCGCGGCAACAAAGAGGCATATCGGCCAAAGCTGGTGTCCATGGGCCCACTGCACTATGGCAAGGCTGACCTGATGCCCATGGAGCGTCACAAGAAGGAGGCCGTCTTGCAGCGCGTCAAGCGCTTTGGGAAGCCTCTAGTAGAGTACCTAGCATCGCTACAAGAGGTTTTTGATGAATTGCTTGGTGAGTACGACCAGCTTGATGAAAAATGGCGCACTGAAGGTAGAGAAGAGTTTGTCCAGATGATGATGATGGATGGATGTTTCTTACTAGAGTCGATAGAACGCTGCTTCGATTACCCAGCAGACAACCCCGTCTTCAGTTACCACGGATGCCTCACCATGTATACAGCAATCAGATCGGACATTATCGTCATGGAGAATCAACTCCCGCTGCTTGTCCTGGATAGAATCCTTGCAGTTGAGCGGGACACGGCCCCGGTAAGTATATGTAAATACATGCAGTAGTACTACTTGGTAATTCTCATCTAGGCGGAGATACTTATAGTATTTACATGTATGTTGAGAAAATAAGAAGTGCTAGGGTGAATAACACATATGTTGATTTAGGGTGATCTTAGGTTAATTATGATGATGACATAGTGCTCACTGTGGCTGTCTCGCGAGAAGCACGAGACATGCGTGGCTGGGATGGAGCCTGAGGCGCCCGACCCGCTCCTCCCCTTCCTCGTCTCCACAGTCGCCAACCCACCGCCGCCGGCCAGATCCACCACCACCACCGCAAACACGACCGTTCCAATCACAGATCCAGCTCCGCCATCCACGGATCCACAAGGTGGGGGGCTTTCTCACGCGGAGAGGGGCGAGGGACAACATTCTCAGGTTATCGTGGAACCCCAAGAGTCGCCAGATCCAGATGCACCGCCGAGATCAAGCCCCCGCCGCGCCCTATGCGGAGTCCCATGCCGCGAGGAGCCCCACGAGTGGACAGGGGAGAGGGCATCGGGTTCGTCATCAATGGAGGCCGGAGCAGCAATGGCGCGGGCCGACGGAAGGCGACAGACGCAACCTCGGGGGGCCGGCCTACGGAACAAACCCGGTAATGGCGTCCCGGCTAGATGAGGTAGCACAGCTCATTCCGGTAAGCCCGACTCGATTGCAGCTGAGATTCGGGAAAAGGGATGGGAGCTCTTCCCCAACTAGCAAAGGATTTGAAAAATTTCAAAAACCGGTGGCGAACATTGAAGGGGGCCAACAGTTTGCTGCCCGGGATTCGGATATTTTAAGGAACGGCAAAGGGGGAAGCACGTTGGATCAAAGAGGTGAGCACGAGGCCACTCCCAAGAACGGATGGGCATTCAAGATCCAATACAAGGCCAAAAGGGGAAACAAATTCAAACCCAAGAAGATAACAGCTCACGAACATAGGAGGCTAGCTTCGAGGAGATCGTCAAAAGATCCCTCAAGCCACAACACCAACCACATTGAAGGAGATTGGGAGCCGGCACGCAAGCCAGTCAAGAACAGAGGAAACACAGAGGCGACAGAGGGAAGCGAGACAGGCAAGCTTTCACAAGAACAGCAACCAAGGCAAGATCTCCAGGATTCGAGGTATTCAAGAGCAAGATGGAGGGTAAATGCTACAAGTGCTTCTCCACCGACCACATAGCACGCCTCCCCGCACTTCACTACCCGGATCTTCGGAGATGCTTCCACCTTGGCCCTGAGCAAGCAAATGCACCCCGCATGGCTCCACCCGTGCCTTTAAATCCTCCTCCTCCAACGCCACTCCAGACCACAACAAGCAACACTCTCAACACAACAGCAACAAGCAACCTCTAGTGAGAGACGGTCGCTCCTACGCGGAGGTGACCAAGGGAGTTGAGGAATGGCGGCAAGGTACCTGGAGACCCCGGGGGGCACGGCCGGCGGCGGCGTCATTGCGCCATGGCGGCCCTTTGGAGCAATCAAGCACCCGAGAGACATGTTGGTGGGACGGGGCTGCGGTTTCTTGGCTAGGCGGCGGCAACAGCCACACGAGACCTACCACCTCGGCGATGTCTTCCTCGGCAAGATGGACATGTCCCATGGGAAGTTCGGATAGTGAAACACTATCCGGGCGGTTCCTCGCCCGTCTTCACCGACAACAAAGCCGGCGGTGCGTCCTCGACCCGCGGCGATCGACGGCGGGGCGCACCTTCCATTTTGCCCCCGGTCGAGGCGTCACGCATGCTACCAACACCACCTGGGAGTTCCGTGTCAAGGTCAGGATAGAAGGGATCCCCTGTTCACCTTCTTTGGGGGAGAGGCGGCGCGCAGCCCCAGGAAGAAGTCGTGCCATCCACTACGTCGAAGAGAAGACCCGTCGTCATGAGCGCACCAGGACCTATGACGTTTGGGCCTGGTGCTACAACCCCTGCGACATCCCCAAGGAGGTGGTGTTCACCCTCACCGAGCCCGACAAGGAGCAGCCGCCGACCAACATCCCGCCGCCTATGGTGCCCAACCACTACGATCCACTAGTCGACATCAAGCGAGCCCACTACTTCACCCTCCGCAACCACTTGGAGGTAGTGGAGGATCTCTTTTCTGCGGGGACGCCCAAGGGTGGGGGGAGCCAGAACGAGGCAGCCACGGACGTGGAGCCGGTGTGGGCATATGGCGGACCCGACACGGTGGGAGAGCGCTTGACCGCAGATCGCCCTCCGGATGGGGGACGCCACTTTGGCTCCCACAGGCGTGGACGACAACGACGACCGACCACGGCGCCGCAACCATGGAACCCGCCGCTACCGCGGCGTGTCAAGCCGGGTCGGGAACCCACGCCGCAGAGAGCGGGTCGAAGACGCATCGCCACGACGAGGTGGCGCGGTGGGAGAAGCGAGCTGCGGAAGTCAAGAGCAAGCAACAGGTGTGGAGGGTCAAGGACAAAGGAATCAACAAGAAGAGGGTCACTGGGCTGATCCACTCGTCCACCGAGCTCAAGTCCAAGCCAGCCCAAAGACAAAGCCGGGATGGATGACCTTGAGTTCATCAAGGGTAACTCTTCACCTCCCAAATTTCATGCAAAAACTCACCTGGTAGATGAGATCTGGCTCAGGAGAATTTGTCTTGCACACCCAGAGAGGAAATCAAAGACAACACCAAGGATCCGCTCACGGTGGAGAAGATACAAGAGGCGCCGATGGAGACCCTCAAGCGAGATGGAGAAGACCATGATGGCGGGTAACATGGTATGTACTAAAGCACCATCTCTTTCTCCTGCTGTTCAAGTCTTAGAAGATACGGCTATAGTGGGGTTGGGACCAAAAACACCTGAGAGTTTGTTGGTTGTGTTAGAACCACAACGTAGTAACCGGGAAGATTTAGATGACAACTCTTTTTTACAAAGCTTAGAGGAGTCCATCAGTAACATCCTGTTCAACCATAGCTATCAGGTTACACAGTCGGTCATTGACTTTCAGTCCCCACCTACGTCTGAACCTCAGCCTGCTATCCCACAGGACAGTGAGGTTACTGCCAAGGATCCTCCGGGAGAGGGTCACCAATAACACATCTGTTTCACAAGTAGACCTTCCCGCACCACACATAGACAAGAATGACTTGGTAACCGTAGCTAATGATCATAGCAATAACTTTGGGGATACAGAGTTCCATTTAGGGGAACCTCTTGTCCCACAGCCTAGCTCTGAAGTGGTTTTGTTAAGGGGTTTGGTCAACCCGCCGGCCATGTCGCAGGCACTAGTAGAAGAGTCCATGGACACACCTCTGTCAGTTTTAGTGATTCATACCGAACTGCTCATTCAAAGTAACGGCGATCCCGATCACGCAGACGAAAGAGGGAAACCACCAACCAGCTCCTTTTCACAACAATTTCTGAAGCGGTGGGGAGATCACTTTAGAAGATGGGGTCTTTCAGAGCTTTGGGCTGTCCAGAGGGGACACCACGCCCGTTCGTCCTTCACAGAGTCAATTAGAGGTTCATCATCAAACACAGCCTCCTTTAAACCACGTTTCTAACCAGCAGGAGGACACCTTAGATCAGGTTCGGGATTTTCTCGCCTCACTCACAAACCCGGTCCCAACAGAACCCATAATCCCCGAGGGTTTTAGTACCCCTGAGAACATGACTCACCACACGACTGACCAGGAGTTTCAAACCCTGAGGAAAAGCACTAGATTGGCAAAGAAGGCACAATTAAATGGAGGAAAAGACTCCATGCAGATAGCACAAGATCTGTTGGTGCGAAAGTTGGGGGATCTTGCGGGGGATGAAATTGTAGTAGAGGAAGAGGCTAACCCCCGATTTTGGTTTTTATGCTCAAGACTTCGCAAGACCGATAGAAAAAAAAGAAGAAGATGGACGCCATCCAAGTCATCCTCGAGGAGGGCATCAAGATGAAGAAAGGAAATACCAAGAGCAAGAAGGCTCCGGGACAAGCCGTGGAGGATTGATCGGGACCATGAAGCAGTAGCACCGTTATCCGGATGTCGTCTCAAGTTAGGCTGCGGGACTTGTCCCTTGTAATGGGTGTGGTGGCCAATAGGGCCAATAAAAACCGTAGGCTGGGGTGTTGATCGATTCGCTTATTAGTTCATTGGCGCCAGAGCCTTCAAAGACCGGATTTGTATTTTATTAGTTCGGTGGCCGTGGAGCCTTCAAAGACCAGATTTGTAACCGAACTGTGGAGGCCATTAGGGCGGACCGGCAGGTCACACAACTCCCGACCATCGTGGCATGAGTGTGTGACCCCTCCTCACTTTAATCAAATGGTTCATGTGTTTTCATGTTACCGCTGCTTGCTCGTGTTATTGCGGGTTCGAGAGGGAAGTCGGTGGGGAGAGCCATAGGCTTGGTAGACGATTGCACAATTTTTATAAATGATGGCGACGGAAAATTGCAAAATACTCTGTTTGGGCGTGAGGGGGTTGAACGATGGAGCAAAAAGGGCGACTGTCCGAAATCGAGATAGTATCTTCGGGGCAACGATCGTGTGTCTACAAGAAACGAAAATATCAAATTGGATGACGATACGCTAAGTGATACGGTTGGCCCTGATCGATGCAACATACTGCTCATTTACCTTCAATAGGAGCGTCGGGGGCATCCTAATTGCAAATGTCGGTAGCGGTTCTTTCAATTGGAAAATCCTCAATCAACAAACAACACAATAACCGCCAACATAATCATGAGAGCTAACAACTGCAAATGGTCCATGACGGCGGTGTACGGTCCACGACAGATCAAGAAAAGCTTGCATTCATGCAGGAACCGGAGGCGATCAAACAAACAGTTCTCCCAAAGTGGCTCCTTTTAGGGGACTTCAACCTAATTTCTGAGTACAGGACAAGAACAATGCAAGAGTAAACCTGTCCCTACTCAATACCTTCAAAAATACAATCGACAACCTAGCCTTATCACCCATGGAATTAGAGGGAAAGAAATACACATGGAGCAACCAACAACAAAACCCAACAATGACTAAGATAGACCACTTCTTCGTCTCTCTTTTGAATGGATGATTCTTTTCCCAAGGGCATACCTCCGGGCCTTGGCTTCCCCGGGTCGGATCATTCATCACTCTTCATGCACGGAGATCTAAGGACGGATCACTTCAAAGGGTTTAGATTTGAAGCTCATTGGCCGAATTGGCCAAATTTCATGAACTTCGGTCCAAGAAGCGTGGGAGAGACCGGTCAACACACAGGACGCCATCCTAAGATTTCATGTTAAATTGCTTAGAACTGCAAAGGCACTAAAGCTCTGGCGTAGGAAAACTTCTTCAACGATTGGAAGGTGAGGTGGGCAGTTCTGAATATCACCATGGCGAATTTGGAAAGGGCGCAAGAAGAGAGAACACTCACTCCCGAGGAATTGGAGTTTATGCGCTACCTGAAATCAAAGGCATTTGGTCTGGCGGCAGTTCAAAAGGCTAGGGCCAGACAACACTCTAGATTAACATGGATGAGACTGGGAGACTCTAACACAAAATTCTTTCATCTACACGCAAATGCCAGGAGGAAGAAGGTATATATTCCTGCCTTGGCTGGGCCACATGGGACCGTCGTCACACAAAAGGATAAAAGCGACTTAATTGTTGATCACTTTAAACATGTGCTCGGTACTCCCTCCCAAAGAACAAAGGCTATTAACTGGGCACAATTGGGATACACACTGCACAATCTGGAGGAGCTAGACATTCCTTTCACACCAGAGGAAATTCAGTCAGTGATCAAGGAAATACCGCCGATCAAGGCACCTGGACCAGACGGCTACATAGGCCTTTTCTATAAGAAGTGTTGGCCCATCATCAAGGACGACCTAACTCAGGCGGTTTGGGCTTTCTACCAGCACCGGACAACAAAGTTGAGCTTGGTAAACGAGGCCCACATCATTCTGCTGCCGAAATCTAGCACTGCAGCAAGCTTAACGGATACAGGCCCATCAGCCTAATCAACAGTGTGGCTAAAATTATCACTAAACTACTAGCCAACAGATTGTCCAAAAGGCTGAATGATTTAGTATCCAGTGCACAAAACGCATTCATTAAAAAACGCTGCATTCACGACAACTTCATCTATGCGCAAAGGGTGATCCAGTTGCTACACAAGAAGAAAAAACCGGCGTTTTTTGTTAAGCTCGATATTTCGAAAGCCTTTGACACGGTAAACTGGCCTTATCTTCTAGAGGTGCTGAATGCACTGGGCTTCAGTACAAAGTGGAGAGACTGGATCGCGGCGTTGCTAGGCTCGGGATCATCGAAAGTTTTAGTAAATGGACACTTAACGGAAACAATCAGGCACGCAAGGGGCCTTAGACAGGGAGATCCGTTGTCCCCAATGCTGTTCTTGCTAGCAATTGATCCACTACAGCGCCTAGTTGAGCTAGCCGCTGAGAAAGGAATCCTCAGCCCAGTGCTCCCATCGGCGGCCAAATTACGCTGCTCTCTATATGCAGACAATGCGGCAATCTTTGCGGCACCTACTTCACAGGAGTTGGAATCCTTGCTAAAGATCCTAAATTTCTTTGGAGATTGCTCCGGCCTTAGAATCAATATGACAAAAACCGAGATTTTCCCAATTCGAATGACAACAGCTGTGGCTACTCAGGTCCTAGCCGCTTTCCCGGGCAAGATTAGCTCATTTCCAGGGAGATATCTGGGGCTGCCGTTACACACACAAAAGTTAAGAAGGATAGATATTCAGCCTTTAATTGACAAAATTTCAAGAAGACTACCGGCTTGGAAGGGGAGATTGCTAGCATCCGCAGGAAGGGAAATACTTGTGAAGACGGTGCTTACGGCACAACCGATTTACCACCTGACCGTCTTCCCAGAACAAAAAATGGCTAATCAAAGAGATAGACAAACTGAGGAGGAGCTTTTTTGTGGAGGGGGAACTACCGGCCAATGTCAGGGGGTCATTCCCTAATAAACTGGCCAACTACGAGCCGACCCAGAAAGAAAGGAGGGCTGGGGGTCCTCGATTTAGAGAGATTCGCGAGGGCCTTAAGGCTACGATGGCTTTGGTTCCAATGGAAACATAAGGATCGAGCTTGGATTCATCTGGACCTACCATGTGATGAGCGAGACAGGGACCTTTTTAATGCCTCCACAGTGGTCACAGTAGGCGATGGATTGACGGCAAAATTTTGGACATCCTCATGGTTAAACGGATCAAGCCCAAAATCATTAGCACCATCTCTATTCAAAAAATCGAGAAGAAAGAAAATCACAGTGCACCAGGCATTGCAACATAACAGTTGGATCCGTAATATCCTTCCAATCCGTTCTGAAGAGGAGATACAAGAATATGTAAAACTATGGGAACTGGTTACTGAAACAAACCTGCAGCAAGGAGTTGAAGATACGATCCGATGGAGGTGGACGAACAGTGGAGAATATACATCAAAAAGTGCTTATCTCATTCAGTTCGAAGGGAGCTTCTGTAAAATTCGAATTTCGGCAATATGGAAAGCGCAAGCTCAAGCAAAATGTAGATTCTTTGCTTGGACACTATTACACAAGAAGATCTTAACGGCTGACAATCTAGCAAAGAGGAATTGGCCCAACGACCCGCAGTGTAAGCTTTGTGGGGTCGAACCAGAAACAACGACGCACCTTTGTAAAGATTGTCCCTTCTCAAAGCAGGTTTGGTCCAATATCAGGAGATGGTTCAACTTGCAAGTACTAGATACGGTCAACATGTCAGGATCAATATACGCCTACTGGAAAAGATGCAGGTCAAAGTTTCCTACTAACGAAAGAAGAAAAATCGATGCATTAATGATCTACTGGTGGTGGAACGTCTGGAAGGAAAGAAATCGACGGACATTCCAACAAAAATCACTCAACGCGGAACAAGTGGCGTTCTTGTGCAGAGAGGAAATCACACAATTCCAGTCTGCTACTCTCAATCGACAGCAAGGTTAGGGGCAATAACAAAATCATATAAAGCCGATATAGTGGATAAGCAGTTCCATTTCGATTTTTATATAGGCACAGCCTATTGAGTTCAGATACCACTGGCTACAAGCTGAGCTTTTACAAAAGTCCAAGCTTTCAGGGATGCACCCTATATACCTAACCACTGAAAGGTCAGGTTCATACGTTCAAAAGCTCACAGACTGCCGACCATATCTACAGCGACATAATTCAGGCCATATTTACAGCTTCATAGTTCAGGTTAAGTGCTAGACGCTATATTTGGTATAATACTACCAGAGACAGGGGTCAAGCCAAAAGATACTTTTATCTACCCTTCCTGATGCTTATGACCGAGCCATCCAGACGAACAAAAGTGACTGTTTACCATCAACGTACCTGCATCCTAGGAAGAGTGCCCTTCCTGATGCTATGACCTCCCTGACGCTTTACCTGATGGCAATGTACGTGATAACAGCAACAAGAACAGCAAGCACACCGACCAGCCAGTTGACATACTCGATGAAAAGGCCCCTTTGCTTCACGAGCTTCCTGGTAGTGGCATGCTTCTGGAGCCACACATCATGGATCAGGGCCCTCTTGCGCTGGAACTTCGCAGCTAGGATCTTATTGGATTCCATAGCGACCTCTTTATCCTGCAGAGCTTCGATATGGGCGGTGTTCGGCCATTTCACAACGCCTGGTGATCCTAATCTGCCTGTGTAGCCCCTGGATGATCTTCTGGACACGCCTCGGCCAGGGGCCGTCCAGCCAACGGAGCTTGGGGCACTGATCCTCTTCATCCTTTCAGGCGATACATAGACAGAACATTAGTAAACAGGATAATCAGCCGGATTACAAAACGAAGATGGTAATCATTTAGCCCTGAGTGGATCGAAAATACCTCGACGGGACATCCGAGAAAACGGCGGCCAAAGTTCTTCCCAGAAACGCAGCGTTTCATCACAGTCCGACGATCATGCTCACACTCGCTGATAGTGACTTGGCTAGGGCCGGACCAGTCTTGGACAATCTCAGCTGCAGGGACGCCTGATCCGGAGGTTCCTGAAGACTGGGCGAGTATGCAAACCAGTGATTCAGAGGAAGGCTTTCGGAGGAAAAAAAAAAAAAAAAAAAAAACAAGAGGGATCTGGCCTCCTGCCGGTAACCCTTGGTACGACGAGGACTGGAAGAAAGGGACATCGGATTTACCTGTGCGGAAGAGGTTGAACGGCTCCCGTTTGCGGCACTGGATTGCCCGCCAACCACGGAATCGTCGGTGGCGGCGCCGCCCCGGGCACGACTACCAGCCATCGAGCATGAGGCGACAACCGACGAGACACTGGTGGACATACAGGGGCATCCGGGAGCCCCATTGCAACGAGGACGACGGAGGAGGGTGGACATCGCTTGGGCTACGGAAGCACGGTCACTCATGGTGGCCAAGAAGGGAAACGACGTCGACGGAGAAAATGAAGAGAGAAGACGAGGAGACTACGACCGAGACTACGACCGGGTCCTGTTGAAGACTACGCCGCCGGAGGATTCCAGAATGTCCGCGATGATGGGCTTTGCTGGTGCAGATCGGCCCAGTTCCTTTTTCGAGCAGCAATGTTTTGGGCCGAGTCTTTCTTTTCCTTCTAGGCAGATAAAGAGTTGTTTCGAGTAGTTTCTAGGGGGTTTTTTTCTTGTACAGTTTTTTCTTCTCTCACGTAAAGTAGGCCCTGCTCTGTAGTAGAAAGAACGAGCAGTAGTTTTAGTAGAGGTGAGTAGCAGTAGTTTCAGTAGAGGTGAGTAGAGTGGAAGTGGTGTAACCTTTTTTCTCCTTTTTTTTTTTTTTGTCTCCTTTCGTCTAATAAAAATCCGGCAAAGTCTTTTTTTGCCGCCTTTCAAAAAAAAATAGTGCTCACTGTGATGATACTTATGAGTTTATTTTTCCATCATAAATAACAAAAGGAAATGTGGTAACTATGATGTAGGATTTACTTAGATTTAGGAAAGGTTGCATTACTAATAATAGGATGCCTGGGTAATTAAAATATGTAATTAGGTGGTTCTTTCAACTAGTATTTATAATGGCAAGACCAGGCAAGGTTTGAGTTGATTTTCGTAATTGCAAATGTATATAATTTAGATGCTGCAACAATTAACACCCAATTAACTAGTTTTTTTAAGATAAGGATTCTTGTATGTTCATGTTTTGTAAGAACTGTTAGGAAGTTCTAAAAATGATCTCCATTTAGTAATAATAAATTTGTTTAAGTGAGCTATAAGCAGAGATTAGCTTAGCTAATAAATGTCTAGATATAGGATTAATTATATAATGGAGTTCAATCCTTTGTTCTTAACTCTATGTTTACCATGACTTCAGAGTGCTGCATATGTCAACAATATGGTGCTGAGTTTTTTAGGTTTCTCGAATTGGGTGGATTTGGATATCAATAGCTTGGGCCAACATCCATTGGACTTGTTACATCAGGGTATGTGTGGCCCAGCACTCCACTATTTTGGTGAAGGATGGGATAATACCATGCCATCTGCTGCCGAGCTTAGTGATGCCGGGATCCATTTCAAGGTGAGCAAAACTCAATTCATCCATGACATCAGCTTCAGAAATGGTATTCTTAGCTTGCCAGCATTCAGTGCCCATGATGACACCGAGAAGCAGATACTCAATTTGTTAGCCTTTGAGAAGTTGTATCCATGCACTGGGCATGAGGTGCTGTCATACATATGCTTTATGGATAATCTAGTTAATACCGGGAGAGATGTTGAGCTGCTGAGGTCTAAAGGGGTAATAAAGAACTTGCTGAGCAGTGACGAGGAATTGGCGCAGCTGATCAATAGCCTTGGCAGTGGAGCACTCATGAGCCCCTTGAGCATGCTCGACGATGTGCAACGCATGGTAAGCCAACACTGTAAGCGGCCATGGAATAGGTGGCGTGCCACCTTTGCACATACATACCTGAGGAACCCATGGGTATTCCTCTCTTTATTGGCTGCTGTCATCCTACTGATTACTGCAATCGCTCAAACTGTCTACACAATCCTACCCTTCTACAATAAGAGTTAGCAACAAGAAAGTGAGTAACTCTGCATGCCACTTTGTGCCTCTTATCACTTTGCTGATTAATTTGTCTAAGCCAATTGACTGATGTCTATTTTTATGCAGGCATCATACGGGACCACAGGGTCTGGGCTAAGAGGGACTTCTTGATTCACGAAGCATGCTGTATGTTTCATATTGTCGCCATGTTCGATGGAAGTTTACTGTTGTGAGTTGCAATTATCAAACTTGTTATCCTTTATTTATGTTACGATGAATGATGATGGGTATTGCTGCCAAGTCGTAGACTGCATGACTCAGTCAAGCCTTTTCAGAAACCTGTATTATTTAACTGCCTAGCTTATATGGATGTTATGTTTAGAGACCGGAATACTTGTGGTGGTTATTCCCTTGTTTGTCTCTCAAAATTAAGACAGGGTGACAGGCAACGAGAGGCGGACCCGACCGTTGCCCCCTGGCGGCCGCCCGAGGCGACACACCAGCGCCCGGCGCCGGCCGGCCGAGCCCGGCGCCCATCACCACCTCCACCGCCTTCCCACCCTCCCTCTCCCTCTCCCCTACCTCCCCAGAAACCCACGCAACCTCCCCTCTTCCCGGCGCAGCGGAGCTCCCTCCTGCGAGCTTGCCGGCCATGGCCAGCCATCTTCACCCGGTTGCCCCTTCCCGTCGCCCGGGAGGGCCGGATCCCGGCTGTACCGCGCCCGATCCGGGCGGCCCGGCCCTCTCCCCGCCGTCGGGCGCCCCCCACGCCGGGGCCCCTCGTCGCCCGGAATCAACACCGTCGTCGGCAGCGTTCTGCCGCCGTCCCGGGCCGGACCTTCCGCGGCGGCTTCAACCTCCGCCGCCTCGCCTCCGTCTGCGTCGCGCCCGGTATGGCCGGGCGAGGCGGCGACCTCCCTCCGCCACGCCGCTTGCCGGTTCCGGGCCGGATGATGCCGCCGCGGTCGCCCTTGGGGGCGCCCGCGCGCGGTCACCTCCGCCGCCGCCGCCGCCGGATGCGGGGCGCGGTCGCCTCTGGGGCTCCATCCACGGACTCGCCGGTCCCTGCGCGCCTCCTCCGAGCGACCGAGCCTGCTTCACCTCGCCGCCAGCGGCTGTACCGCCGAATCGGCCGAGCGAGGACCGGCGCGGTTGGGCTTTGGCATCACGGACGGCTCCCTTCTTAGCGCTGAAGATGTCTCGACGAGGACATGGCGGGCCGCGACGACGCCTCTCGGCCCCGACGTTCTCCACGCCCGCCGTCGCCCCGGACTCGCCGCCGGCCGTCCTCCCGTCCCCATGCGGCGCCCTTCCCACCGAGTCGCCGGGGCGCCAAGCATCGTCGGTGGGCGGATGACGACGGGGACGCTTCCGGCGATGAGCTGCCCTCCTCCGCCCAGCTGTCGTACCTTGAGGCCACCCGTCGAGCCATAGAGATGCCGCCCGCCGCCCCCCCGTGGGCGGCGGCGTCTTGTATGGAATCAAGTTACGCCTCTCGCCCGGCCGCCTCCCCTTGGTGGGGTGACATCGTCGTCGTCGTCGCCGTCGCCGTGTTAGGACCGGGGAGGGTGTTGGTCCTTCGATGGCACCACCACGCTGCCCGCGTGCACGCGCCGGCGTCTCGGTCCTCAACCAACCGGCGGGTGCCGTGGAACCAACGGCTCGACCGGCGTCTTCGCCGCCCTTCGGCCCCCCGATGCCACACACACCTCCGGGCCGGCCGCGCGGTTGATGACGGCTTCACGCTTGTTCAGGAGCCGTCGCAGGGGACGCCACCACGCACCACCTCTCCCGTCGTCGCCACGGCCCGTGTCGCCTTTCCTTCGTCGGCTACCGCTTCAACCTGTCTGGCGCCGACCACATCGCGCCCGGTGCACCTCCTCGTCCCGCCGCCTTCTTCGCGCTTGGCACGAGGCACCGGCCAGGGACCGCAAGCTCGCGTCACCTTCGCCGTCCACCTCGGGCGCCCTTCAGCGTGCCATGTGCACGCCACGCCCACGCCACGGCAAGTGCGAGGTAGCGGCGGCCCGGGGCTTTCCGAGGCACGGCTCCTCGACATCGTCGACGCAGGCGCCTTTGGAGGAGCCCCCTCGTCGCTGGCTGTGCACACGCCTAGCAGTGCCAGTTGTGGCCGCCGCCATCATCGGCGGCGCCGGTCCGGCCAGCGGATGGCCCCCACGCCCGACGGCGATCCGCTAAGCTGACCCCGTCTCCACCGCACAGAGCCACGCCGGCTGCGCCCGATCCGTTGGCACTCGGAGTCGTCGCGGCGACGGAGCCCGCCACCGGGTAGACCCAATGCTTGTGGAGCTGGTGGGTTGGACCTCCGCGCCACGGCTCATGCCGGACGTTGCTCTCCAAAGACCCGCACCGGTACAGGCCGACCGGTGGGCTGATTTAGTGGCATCGGAGTTTGCGCCCCTCGGCTCGCCGTCGCCAGGGGTCGGGAGGACCCTGTCGCCGCAAGAGGTTCCGGCCGCTCTCTTGGAGCCGCCCCGGTGTCTTCGAGGATGTGGATGTCGCCGGCGTCTCGCAGCTTTGAGTTCCGTCGGAGGAGATTGAGGATGCAAAGTGTGTGCCATTGGCATCGCCGCTCCTCGTCAGGTCGCCGCGCGCGGCGGGCGCAAGACCCGGCCGCCACCCACACCACCGCGCCGCAGTTGGTCGTATCGTCGGGCGCGACCGAGGGCGGGTACGCGACTGTGCAGGCTCAGGCGGTCCCTGCTCCGAAGTTGGGCGAGGAGGTGCACGCAGGGAGAGGCTCCGGATGTCCTTGAGGGAGAAGGTCGGTGATCTTCAGGGCGGTGTGCCGCCCGGCTAAGCGGCGCCGTTTCGAGATGCTTCTTGATGGAGCCTTAGATCTCTCCGCCGTGGACCTCAACACTGAGGGACTCGCCGCCCGGCGACGGAGTTAGCCCAAGGTTTGGCGGGTCGATTAGTCGCAAATTGGTCAACATGTAATCTCTTTTAGCATTTCCAGTAGTTGCTAGGTTTTCGCATCGGTAATGGTTTGGTTACCGTTGCATCTTGTTGTTTGAGCTTTACTCTTCTTAATGAAAAACGCGCAACGGCGCGGTCTCAAAAAAAAAAAAATTAGTATCATTGGGTTTGCAAATTTGCACCGTTAGCTGTTGCTGAGACTAGCATTGGTTTCCTTTTATTTAAGTTTTTGATAACTCTACCATTGGTTGACTGCATGCCTCTCATGCTCACTCCAACACCAACGTCTGCCTAGTCAAAATTACAACGGACATGGCTTAGTCGTCGGCACTCAAGGTAAAGTACTCGGCTTAATCAGCACTAAGCCGGCCGGGGGCCGTGGCCTTTCGGCATCTTGGATATATCTTACTGAGGCGAGTACCCCGCGCATTGCCGCGCAGAATGTTGCATGTCATAAAAAAATACTTTGCATAGGGAAAAATTATATCCGAGGCCATATGAAAAAAAAAATATGAAAAATTTGATGACAAAATATCTTAGGTTTCTAAGAATTTTATGATTTATATTTTTATTTCTAATAATTTCTAGGATTAATCTTATTTTCCATGATATGTGTTTAGTTGAAACATAAACCTGAAGTATATAATCTCTTAACACTTTATGTGACATCATAAAAACTATATTTTGGTTTTACGCTTTTGATGATTTGTTAATTTGAAATTCCAGTGCTTTTTGTATCAGTTATTCAGAATTTTCATTTTTTATATTATTAAAAAATATTTTAGGACCTAGGTTGCCCTCTAAGTTCTTTCAATAACATAAATAGTTGTTTTAGCATGCACCATGACACGTAAGATGTGGAATTTATTATATAATGTTTTAATCAAATTGTTTAATTTTTTCAAGATAATGACTTGCAAAACTTTTTGTTATGATTATTAATATAACTTTAAAGTGAAGCGTAAGGGTCATTAGTATACGATTTGCTAATGATATTTGTCCTTAGTTTATTGTACATAGTGGAACATTGCTTTGTGCATAGTTTCAACTTAATATTTACAAAGTGTGTATTTCAAATAGCATATATTGCACTTATGGATGATAAATTATTTCATAATAGGTTATATTAGCATTTACATGTACATCCGATATTTTTGTTAATCTTCTTGCAATGGTTGAGATGGATAATTTAGGTGCAAATTATATATTATATATGGGTGAGGTTTGTATACTCCTCGGAGTAGTTACTCCCATCTTAAAAAAAAAAAACCATATTACGTATGTGTTCATATTTATTTATCTATTTGAGTATGTTTATATACTAATATTAAGATACTTCAAATCTTACTCTTTTAAAAAAAATTTAAAAGGAACCCACCTTTTTTAAATATATTACTAAACTTCCACTATTGTAGTATATAAAATAAGTATAACCACATACTCTATATATGCATACATACTTCACATACATAGCACCTTGGATTCTCTAGTATGAATATATACTTAGATCTCTACCTACACTTTGTTAGGTCATATATGCCCTAAATCTAGAGATATACATATGGGGAGCAGCTACTCCCTAGGAGTAGAAAATATTTTCCCTTATATATATTGCATTATCTTTGATAAAATTGGTAGCCCATATGGTTTATTTAAATGCAAACATAAGTGTGAGCACAACTTACCAAAGAAATAATATGGGATTAGTTATTTATCTTTATACTTGTGGCGGTTTGAGTTTTTCCATATAGGCTTTATCGATAACTCCATGAGTCATGGTGGAACCTAACTTTCTAGCGTCATTAACATGTAAACTCGAAGTAATCCAATGAATTTATATTAAATTGAATAAAAAAATTATGAGTCATAGTCACTAAGGGTTACTATATCAAGAAGACTTATTTGTTCAAAGTAATCATTCTTTCCCTAGTCTAATCTTACCTCAGTGCTCAGTTGGCTTTGGGTCCTCAAGAGCGCGCTACAACGACCAGGCCAATATCCTGCCTCCTATATATTTTCGCGTCGGCAAGCCAGAGTCTACCGGCGATGTGTGACTTGTGACTTGTTAATGTCGTGACGCCTCTTACGGTCTCGCGCCATAATATCTCAATCATCTAGCTGTTGTACTCAACATTCCTTGGCCAATGTGCATGCTGCTATCGGAGAAGATAAAATAATCAAATAGTTTTATTTCTCACCCATTATATGGAGGATGATGTGTAGCCATGGCCGTTTTTCTTGATCCCTTGCTACTGGTCCCAATCGGCCTTCTTGGTCCTGGGTCCTACCGCGCCCTGACGCTGATGATTTAAGCTGCCAGGCCACCGCTCCTCTCCATGGAGCAACGCTGATATGGGTGCCTCTCCATGGAGCAACGCTGATGGGTGACCTTCGTCTTCAGTGGTGAAAAACCAATTGGCGGAAGGCTAGATTAGGGGAGGTGCAGCCGGCCGGTGCCAGGGCCTAGGGCCTCGTAGTGATGGGAAGATGGTAGGATCTTTCTTGGTATGTGGATTTGTTTGTTATTTCCTTGTCAAGATGATTGCGTTACTTTAAATAAATTATTTATAAACCAACATATTTCAGATATATATTCTATTAATTAACCAAATGTGAATGTCGGTTGGTACAACTTTTTCCACGTAATGAAAGCATTTTCCTCCCCAGCAATAATACTTTAGGCTATTTTTTTTTTTTTACTGTTGCAAAGGTGGGTAATTTCCTAGAGAAACATTAGATCCAATGGTTGTGGATGGTTGAGTCTTTTCGATTTAATGGTTGGATGTTTCTAATTAATGTGGGAATTTCTAACATTTTATTTTTTTCCTAGCGCATCTGGAGAGGATTAACGTAGAGCCTCAATTAGTAATAGTAAGATATTTCTAATTTTAGGTAGTACAATGCAATGGGAAGGTTGGACAAGTTGTTGATTACATCCTGCATGTTGTGGCAAAAAAAAAAAATAATTGATTACTATAAACAATGCAGTAGCATGAATGCAACAGAATATAACTTCATTTTATTCTTTTTCTAAAACATTACTCTTTGCCTATAAAAGTAAAGCACCTACTTGAATTCAAATTAAATTGACTCTACTTTTGAAAAAACAAACATTTAGAGTGTTATACTGGCAGGGCCTGAGTCATCTGGTAGGTGGGCCTCCTTCCTAGGCATGTGTTGGATATTTTCTTTTTGGGCCTAGGCCGCTTTTCCATCCGTGTTTGGTCCAGTTATTATGAGTGATTGGGCCTCTTTTTTGTCTTCCTTCGTATGGGTTCTGTATTTACACTTTCATGATTGCGGCTTTTGATGTGTTTTTCTATGTATTCTACGTATATAAGCTCTGAAAATGACCAAAACTTGTTGAATCTTTTAGTATAAAACTCTATTCACTAAGTTTGGTGTGGATTTTGTATAGATATTGGTGGCTGAAAGTGACCTATATAGGAACATATTGCAATGTTTTCTAACTTAGTCCCAGCGTGAGAGGTAAAAAGATTTTTTAAAAAAAGTTAGTTACAACATCTTTCATATCTCTTCCTTTTCTTCAATGAGAGCATCTCGGCAGGATGGCCGATTGACAAACATCCATCAATCCAATCATCTTTTTACATCTACAATTCCTTTTTGCCCTCTTCTAACCACATGTTGTTGTTAAGCCGCTTGATCCAACAGCTAAGGATGTCTCCATAGGCTTGCAAGCCAGGCTAGGGCAACCCGTCAATGTCCTTGCCCCCATGGGTCCCTCCTTGACGAATTTGTTTTGATGGTTCCTTTGTTAGTTTGCATGAAAACAATCCGCTGCTTTTCGTCACACAAACACAGTTGGTTATTCTTTGCAGGTGGCTGGTCATAAACCTCTCCGTGCTTTTCTATGTAAGTGTGATCTGTGATGTGCCCTTTGGTCTATGGAGGCCTAGGCGATCTTAACCTAGTTATTGTGTGAACTCGGATCAATCGTGTGCCAACAAAGGCAGGGCGGAGCTACAGTGTTGGCAGTGTGGGTACAGCCGCACCAACGGAAATTTAAAAAAAACAGTGAAAAAGACAAATTTTCACCATATTTGCACCCCCTCAGATTTGCTCAAGCTCCGCCACTATCAACGGGCATGACAGGCTACGGTCTGTCCGGACGCTGGTGGCCAGTAGCTAGGTGGAAGATTGAAGTTCCTATCAATAACATAGAAGGATGCAGGGTTGTTACCCTCACTTGTGACTCAAACCTAGATAAATTTTATGTTTGTTTTCCATCTACAAGGCTTGAGAGACCTATTTTATCTTTTTGAAGGCTGATAGTAGTTGAAGGTGAACGGGCATGCTCCATGTTGGAGACATCAAAGTGTCAACACAAATTTTCCGTCTAGGAACACCATTTATTTTTTTTTCATGGCATGTGCTTGCTACCACAAAATTCACATTTTACAAAGCCTACGCTAGTTGTGCAGTCCCATTGTTTTGGCAGCAGCATTCGTCCTTGTCCGCAGTTTTGCCTTTTTGCAGTAGGAGTCATAATTAATGTGGCCCCATGTTCGACACATCAGCCAGCATTGATGAGGAGTGCAACCGGGGTACTTATAGCATGTAACCCCTGCTGGTGGCGGTGGCGCTGACTTTTCCAGGCAGCATTTCAAGCCTACGTATCGAACACAACATACATCAAAGACTACATATCAAACATGTTAATTACTTCACTTTTAACACGAAGTAAATGTAAAAGTAGGTCTTATATACCTGAAAAGCTAGCTGCTTGGCAGGAGGGAAACATAGCAGACATGATCCCAAGAACAAAGAACAGTGCAGCCCATGAGTACACAATCCTTGTAGACACCTTGAGTAGTGCCATGAAGAAGAAAATATTGCTACTCTCCTCTTTCTATGACAAGGAGAAGATTTCTAATGTTTGTATTATGTATATAGTTTACATAGGTTTTTATAGGAAGCACAACCAACCTCATTTAACATATGTATCTTAATCAGATTTATGTGCTGTACTAGATATCTTGCACTAATGTTCCGATATCTTGAACTATCTTATTACACTACAATAAATACTTGAGTATCCAAACCAAACCCATGCAAAAATGTGTTGCCCTATATTTATTTTAGCTACTATATATACAACACGAGCTCTCGAATATCTTCTTAGACGCTATAAAATACATGCATATGGCGCCGTAGGAAACACTATGCTAGAACAAGCAATCACCATCAGAGCATCATTAGCGCCATTCGCGAACTAACCTATCACTTCTGGCTCAAACAACCACTCAGCACTGAAATATCACTACCAGGTCATGCCAAAAACCGGTATTGATAGGTGTCAATTAACTGTCGGCTAAGGCTATGACCCATATTTCCTTGTCAGGTCAAGCCACGAGCTACAAGTGATATTTTCATAACGCAAAAACGTTCTTTGACCACTAAATCCACCGAACCTTCATAATTATTGATTTGCCACTGTTGAATCTTCGCTTCTGGTTATAAACTGTTGTTCGGATTCACCCACAGACGGAGGCCAGGTTGTTGTCTTGCCTGCATGTGACAGCCTCTCTAGTAGTACAACCAATGACTTGGTTCCCTATTACCTAACCTTCATTGTGCACAAAGGAGCATTATGAAGGTTTACAGGAAATATCATATAGCTTTGTGCTCTTTTTCTAACTCGAGGGAAAGAGAAAAGAATATAAATATGATATTTGCCTTTTCTACTCATCATATCTATACAATACACCTAAAGTCGTCGAAGCCTGGACTCTCACTAGACTCATATTACTGTTCTTAGAACAGTACCCCCACCAGGACCATCCGATCCCCGCTCCCCTTTCTATAAACTGTACATCTGTCCACGTTCTCAAAAACCCTAGCCCCTTTTTTTCTGAACTCGCGGTCTTGCCTACATCGCATGCTTTGTCTGCGCCGCCAAAACCGCGGCCCTATGCCTCACCGCCATGGTACCACCACCCTCCATCCCATCCACGCAAGAGGCTGCCTTCCCTTCCTTCCGCCCCCCCCCCCCCCACACACACACACACACACACCCCACCACCACCACCACCACCACCACCACCCACCCTTCCTTGCGCAGCAGGGGCCTCATGAGTGGATCACACACAAACGACGCAACCGGCACCTCGCGGCTTCGGCATCATGCGTCATAGCCACTGACCTCCGCCAGCGCCAACCCGACGCCGCCGCTCTGTCAACCTCTTTCCTGCGGGCAGCGCAACGGCCTGTCAAGATCCACGACTCCGCTGCCACTTGTTGTGCTAGCCGCAGCAGTACAAAAAGGGTAAGGCCGGTTCCATCATCTACTCAACTAGCCTCACTCATGGGCGATGATGCAAGCTCCTACCATCCTTCGACTATGCATATAATTTCCTATAAATACCTTCACCATGGTGCTCCAATATAAATGCACAAAAAGAAAGGTCAGAGCAATCCTATGATTTTTTCTTCACCTGGGATGAAGCTCCCCAGATGTGTTAGTCCAGTTCACTCATGGATGATGCACACAACGTGCTCGATGATTTGTTTCTTGTTGGCGTGAATTGGTGTCCGCCACAACACACCAGGAAGTCTTGGGCGCCCCAAGAGATTGCACACAACCTGCAAGAACAACAAGAACCACAGTGTAACCGGACAAACCCAACTAGGGATCGATGAGGCCGATGTGGAGCTCGGTTTTGGCTCAAACGACCTTGGAACGCCCGTTAGAAAGATCTGTCGGGAGGACACACGCAAGGGTCTCCTAGAAACCAGCAAGGCTGCCTAGGAGGCCCGCGAAATTCGTCGACAAAGTCACCGGATAGCAAAGGTAGAGGGTTGACAGGAGAGAAAATTAGGGCAAATGAGAGTCTTTGGGTTTTGATCGGTTGGATGTAGATGGGGATCAAATTGGCCGTGAACCTCTCATTATATAGAGAGGGTGGTCTTATCCCCATAGGAAACAACCTCTGATTCTACAGAGGGGCTGGATGATTGAAGTAGGGTCGTTACTCTCACCGGGCGGTGGAACCTCAAAAATCTCGTGTTCGTTTTCCATCTGTGAAGATTGAGAGATCTATATAATCTATCATTTTGGACGCTGATAGTTGTTGTGTGCATGGTGGGTAAATGTTCCTTGTTAGTCACATCAAAGTGTCAGCACAAATGTTCAGGCTAAGAACACCTTTTAATTATTTTCTTGGCATGTTCTTGGTACCACAAAAGTCACATTTTATGGTTACACTAGTGGTGTAGCCCTATTTGTCGCAGCAACATTCGTCCTTGAATGCATCATTCTTCTTTATGCAGTAGGAGCCAACACCTGTGTAGCCCCATCCTCGACATGCAAGCAAGCACCCATAAGGTTTGCAATTTGCGTACTGCTTGCACGTCACCTCTGCTGGTGGTGGCGGCGGTTTCTTTCCCTTGCAGCAACTGAAGCCTACATATCGAACGTAACAGACATCAAACCAGAGAGTGCATGAAATTTACTGGGACACTAATTAATGTTTAGATATCATAAAAATGAAGTATAAGTAAAAGTATGTTTACCCGAAAAGCTAGCAGCTCGGCAGGTGGGGGATGTAGCAAATATGATCCCAAGAACGAACAACAATGCAGCCCACACGTACACAATCCTTGTCGTAGAAATCTTGCTTAGAGCCATGATGAAGAGAATCTTGTTACTCTTGTCTATTTGTGACAAGGAGAAGATATCTTATGTGTGTATTATGTGTCTCTTGCGTTGGTATATTTATAGGGAAGAACAACCGTCCTCATTTAATATATGTATCTTAAACAGATTTATGTGATCTACTAGATATCTTGCACTAGTGTTCTGATATCTTAAACCACTCCAATAAATGCTTTAGTATCCAAAACAAGTCACATAATATTTTATGTGTGACATTTCATTTATGTTGTCTACTACTCCCTCCGTCCCTATAAAAATGCCGTTTTTAACTTTTAGCTACCGAGTTTGACCATTCGTCTTATTTAAAAAACTTCTACAAATAATAAATTAAATCAATATTCATTAAAGTATCTCTATTGAAAAAATAAGTCATAATAAAATAAATAATATTTACATAAAAAATTTGAATAAGACGAGTGATCAAACAAGGCATGGAAACCAAAGTGACATTTTCAAAGGGACGGAAGGAGTATATTACACGATCGCTCAAATATTTTCTTCGATATATCAAATACATGTGGCAAGAGCAGTCCTCGATCAACTGTCGCTCTTGAGCAATCACCGGAAATCTATTCATCTACTACACAGATCAACCCCCCACTAGGGAGTTCTTTCGACATCGAAACATGTCACCTCAGCAGCCCCACTAAGACCATAACATCCAATGGCAAGCCCCTTGTTTGAACTAACTAAAAAATATTATAACTCACAAAAAAAAAAAACTAAATTAAATTCGATTACACCTTTTAATTCCTTTTAAAATATCTTTTAAAGCAAGATCTCATATGAATATATTTCTATAAAATTATAGATGCGCTCCATCGATGGTAGTTGGTATAGACTAAAGTAAAAAATAAAAAGAGAATTAAAAAAGAGAAAGAAAAAAAGAAAGGAAAAGAATAGGAAGGTGATTGTCATGATCCGAATCGGGCCAGCCCGAGAGTGGCTAATTGGGCCAAACGCGACCGCCGGCCGGGGGGGAGGGGGGAGGGCTGTAGGGGGGAGGCCGCCCGCCGCCGCCGCTTTCCCTCTCCCGTGCACGACTCGAGTTCGCTTCGTCTTCAAGTTAGGATTATCTTAGGTAATTTTTGGTGTGCAAGGGGCTATCTCATCTATAAGGAAGACCCTTATTAGGAAATAATAAAATAGAAAATTGCTTGTAAAAGGTATTCGGTCGTATAAGGAAACCTTATAGAGATTGCTTAGATTACAAGTCCCACTAGTCGGGCTATATAAGCAAGAGGCATGTAATCTCTAGGGGACAAGCAAGAAAATAAAAATATCTCTTTGCCTTTCCGCCGCCGCCCGCCCCGCCCTCGCGGGCGCGCATCGCGCCGCTTCGCGCCGCCGCGCCCTCCCTCCCGGCCGCCGCGCCGCGCCCACGCCCGCCGTCACCACCATCATCATCCTCCTCCCCTCTCCCAACTTCAATCAACGTGTCAATTCCGGCCCAATCTGGCGGAATCGAATCGATAATAATATTCTAACTCATAGATTTCTCCTTCATACCTGCGGTACTTTCGCAAAGAAGGCGCGTGAATATGATGCGTGAAGGACGAAGTCAAAGGGATTAAATCATCTATCAATGATTTCCTCAAAAAAGTATTATATTGTTTTATTACATTACCGGTAAGCTGTCACCCGTCCAACATATGTAAATATTCCTATTCGATATTGGTTCATCTTGGAGTTTAAACATAAGATTAAATAATATTTATGTCAATGAGTATATACTCTATTTTATACAGTTATGTCCTTCGTTACTAACTCTATTTCTAACCTGCACAAAGTAATTCTCAATAGAAAATTGTGATTAAATTTCTTAGTGATTACAATTCAATCCTTTAACAATCCCCCATCCTACCAGCGGTGTCATGACCCAATTCGAGGTGGGGCCCATGGGCCATGCATGGCACACAAGGCCCCAGGGGGGATGCTTGACAGCTAGCTGGCGGCCGCCGCCGCCTTTCCGTCTCCATCGCGTCATGAGCTTTGTTATTAAGTAATAAATATTTAGGGAATAAATATAGGAATAAATAGGTTGCTTGTAAGAGAGGTATTCCAATCTATAAGAAAACCTCCTAGATATTTCTTAGCAAGCAAGTCTCCCTCGGACTATAAATACAAGGGGCATGTAATCGTTTGGATCTTAAGCGAGAAAAATTAAAAGGGTAGCTCCCCAAACAGCTTATCTCTCCGGCTCTCTCTCTCTCTCTCTCTCAAATCTAACCGCCGCCGCCCACGCGCGCCGTCGCCCCGCCAAGCCGCCGCCGCTCCCGGACTGCCGGCGCGGCAGTTCCAGCCCAATCTAGGCGGGTTACGATACCGGTATCCGGAGACGGGATGATTCCCACCACCGGCGGCTTCCGACCACCAACAATGCCAAGATCCGATGGACAACCACAAGTACGCCGAGCTCCGGATGGGAATTCGCAAAGCTTGGCGATTCCATGAAGGAAATGCGGGCCACCTTCACCGCCCTCTTGAGAAGCTTCGATGATCGGCCGCCCCGACGACGTATAAGCGACAACACGGCCCACGGCGCCGCCAACATCGCCGCGCCGCTGCCATGCCCGCTTCCGACATCAACAACGCTTCCATCGACATCCACGACGACCTGGTGACCACAACAACGGCAACACCGCAGCACGCGGCCTTGGCGTCCGGCGTCACGGCGCCACGGCGTCACCTCCCCAACCACCGACGACGTCCCGCCGCCATGGCGCCGCCGACGGCGACGTCTCACAGCGCCGCCACGTCACCCCTCCAAGATCATCGACGCCGCAAGCAACGAGCACGCCTACCCTACGGATGCCCCGGCCTCACTGCGACCCGGATCGGATCGATCGGAGGCTACCACGACGCCGTCCACCGCTGCTCAACGAAAAGCTTACCCAACTAGGCCAACGTCTCGCGGCTACTACAATGGCACGTATAAGTTTCCGGGCACTACCAACACCCTCCTTGACATTGGGAACATCTGGAGTGCCAACATGGATGACAAGACGACGTCACCTGACGTCAACATCGACGTCGCTAGCGTTGACATCGACGTCGCTGGGATCGACATCCTTGACGACACTGCCACCAAGGACTCCAATGACAACGACGCCCCTCCCAAGGGCGCCTCCATCGACGACGACGACGCTACCATAGGCGCCATGCTCGTCAACGACGTCCTCAAGAACGCCAGCATAGATGATGACCCTCCCATTGGCGCCAACGACGTCACCCCCGACGTCCTCGTCATCACCATGCCGACCAACAACGACATCACCTTCGCCAACCGGGATGTCTTCAACAATGGTACCGTCGACAACATCGCCAACAACATCAACGACAACAACGCTACCATGGGCGCCATGAACGGCGACGACATTCTCAAGGACACCAACGCCGATAACGAGCCCCCTGACGTCAACTACGTCTTCGCCATGCCTAGCATCGACAACAACTACAAAGGGCATGAACCACGACGACCCCCTTGTGGCCAACCTCGACACCGGCACCCACGGCGTCAACCCAACGGGACGCGCCCACAGATGAGAACACCGGCGTTCCCCGGCGCCACCGATGAAACGGTCATTCAGCGGCCGACATACGACAACAACAATCGCTACACGGCTGGACATCCTTCCGGCATCAACAATGGTGGAGAACACCATCGGGCAACCTCCAGATCTAGCAAAGGCGCCACCATCGATTACCGTCAGCAGAACATCGGTACACCGCTATACGCCGACAAGAGCGGCACTCCTCCTTCTCCGGTTCGTCTACATGCCAACCTAGGCGACACGGAGTCTTTGGGACACCTCCACACGGTGTCTTCTTCGCGACCTCAAGCTGCCCATCAATGGCGACACCAACGACTACCGGCGCTACTTCAGCGGAACGACGACTTGATCAACTACACCTATGGCCCCGACACCTCCATCAAGAACATGGGCTTACCGGACACCACGGCGCCAAGCAGCGACCATCGCGCCATCGACTACTCGGCTATGACAAAGGGGCGACTCGAGCCAAACCGGTTGGCTCCCATGTTCCTCGGCGACACGTCCGAAGACGACTACGCCAACAAACCGTGGGCTGCAATGCACCGCGGCGCCCACCATAGGGAACACGGCGATCTACCTCGCCCAAAAATTGGACATCTCCTTCGTTAGCAAGCCTCGACTTGTGAGCTTCACCGACGGCGACAAGAGGTACATGCCACCCACATTAACCTCCTACCTCGTCAACCTTGTCAAAATCTCGGAGGCTCGTTCCACCTCAACTTGCTACATCAACGGATCATGAGCTACACGACATAGCCGGAACCAACAAGCTCCGGCGGGAGCACCAGTTTGGGCGACACTCGCTGTGATTGGCGTCCACTTTCCGACGACTTCGCCATTCGTGCGGGCTTCCCCGACCAAAGAACCGACCACCGAAGGAGCCAATCTTCTTCCTCGATGTTTCGCCCGGAAAAATCACTAAGGCGGGATCTCTCGCGTGATTTACGGATCGTAGTACCTAGTACTAAATAAGCGCTAGGCGTGCCGATATACATTCGTATACAAAATAAATTAAATGTGCAAACAATACACAAATAACAAAATTTCGGGGAAAACATCACTTTATTCATTCTTCGGAGAATTACAAAGTACAATTTCCCACTTTTACATATTTGCGCCGAGCTCCATCGACAATCGAGGATTGTATAGTTTTCGGTTCACGGGGCCTCTAAAGGCCACCAGTTAATTATATCCGCGGTGTCGGACCGCGGAACACCTCCGATTAAGCTATGCCAATGGTCGTCGTTGTCGTCTCCAAATATATGCAGAGTTGTCTCCAAAGTATATGCAAATGCACAAGTAAAATGAAAATGGTGCTAGAGCCTCGTCGGTCTCTAGCAAAGGGTATCCGGCCTCGCCATGCGGATCCCATAGTGAAGTCGAGGATGTTCGGCCTCGTCGGTCGCGAACATGTATTTCCGGCCTCGTCGGTCGCGGAAAAGGAAACGTCCCAGCCTCGTTGGTCTGGGGAAGTAGGATGACTTCATATGGATCACCGGCCTTGGCGGTGCGGAAAATGGTAGGTGAACGTGAGACTTGTGCTCATGTAATACTTAGGAGAGTCCTGCATGTGAAACTTTGGGACGCGCATGCTCAGCGTCAATGTAAATATTTGATAGATTAGCGAGCAAGTAGACCATGCCGCATAGGTCGTGCATTGCGCCACGACACCAATCCGTGCGTTGCGCCACGGTTTTATTCATTCGGCCATGCATTGCGCCATGGCATTTATTTATTTGACCATGCATTGCGCCATGGTTTTAATCGTTCTGCCGTGCATTGCGTCACAACGTTTATGTATGTAAAGGGGCTGAGTATCAATGATCGATAAGCAGACGGTGACTCTGATCTTCAACAGCCCGATTGAACTTGACTATCTTCGCCATTGATTTGCTTCTTCAACTCACGATAACAAGAGATTTGTACGTTGGATCATGGTCCGCCAAAATAAATGATAATGGGCCGAAGTACATCTGCTGATCATCACGTTACAAATGCTTTAAAACATGGCTTGCTTGTGCTGAATTGCACCACGCACGTCTACCGGCCCGTCATCACGTTGGAGGTGCACATATACGTACGTCGTCGTGCCGCCGGCCGCCGACCACCCGGCCACCTCCGATGATCATCAAACCGCCGGACCACCACTGATGATGATCGATAGTCGCCGTCGGGCTGCTGTTAATCGTCTTCACGTCTTGCTCATCAATCATGGAAATTGATCTGCCTCTTGCATTGCCGGGCTGCCGCTGGGCACGTCAAACGCTTGGGCTGTATCTTTTGCTAGCATCTTGCCGGTTTTTGTGCTGATCTTGCATCTTGCTGATCTTGCCGATCTTGCTACTTGCAGATGCCTTGATGGGGCAGTGGATATACTGGACCGCCGCCGGATTGCCATGCTTGCTTGCTGAACTGCTGGGCTCGCTCGTCGGGATGCCATTGCCACGCCACGAACGCTTGTGTATCTTCTTGGCCGCGCTGTGCTGATCGTCGCTTCAGGGCGTCGTCGTCGTAGATGGATTTAGGGCCAATGTCATCGTGGCTAGAACATCATCTTGAAGATGGCCACCGGCTTGCTAGGCTGCCGTGCATACTGCTCTTGCCGTCGGTATTTCTTTGGCCGCCGGTGTACTGCCGCCATGCAATGCGTGCTGCTGCTCTGATCTTGTTGCTTGTATTTGCTGCCGCGGTGCTCTCGTCTGGATGCTGGGCTATGCATGTTGATGAGGTGGACGACACGCTTGTTGTGGGGCGCCATCGCTTGAATGCACATCGGTCTGCTCGCGCCGCGCTGGAGTTGATGCTCGCCGTCCATGTGCCGCTGGCCGGGCTGCTGCTTCTTGCTACCACGCTCGCCATTGGACGCCACGCAAGATGGACGATGATTGCCGGGGCTGCTCAACCAGCCTGCAGCCGCGCTTGATCTTGGAGATGGCAGTACCTACAGCCATGCACAAGAATATACAAGATGCAATCTAAAATATATAAAGAACATTACCGTAGGCGTATGGGTTCAACGTTGAAGGCAGTGCCGTGGTTGACGAGCTCGATCGCCGGAGATGCATGCCGCGGTGGCGACCGAGTGCTAAGCTATGGTTCCTCCGGCGTCGATGTGAACCATATAGCGGCGGCGTATATAGGAGGGCTTTGGCTATGCATGCCCTTTGCGTGATGATTATGGCCTCATGTCCCCCTTGACCTTAGAATGCCCAGCTATATATAGAGGTCAAGACCAGACGTCAACCCCTTGGCCAAGCAAAAGTAGATAACGATCCCAACGAACGTATGCTTGTTTCATTCAAGTATATCGTGACGGAATATGCAAGCCGGATGCTATCGTGATGCCAACGAACTCCATCAAGTAAGATTTCTGAAATCTAGGTCATATAGATATATATGTACGTGTCTCTTTTGCATATATACGCGTATACATATATTTGTTACTCATCAAATCTTGGCTTCTAGAATATACTCGGCAAGACTTCTCGCCAGCTCGGCCATACGTACATACTAACTGGCCCATTTTATCAATGTACGTATTTTATTTAGCCAGCAAGATACGATGGCTTTGCTTGCACGTGTATGAACCAAAAATATCTTTGGTCCAAAAACAATCATGCATGGACCGAAATATGCTTGAGCTAAATCATACCACAGTGTGTGTTGTAAACTTAGTAGGGTCAACCTAAATAGTGACCATCTTTCAAATATTGGAGGCACTTAATAAGAACTTGCATGGCCAAGAAAATCTTAAAAAGTTAATTGGCAATAGAGAAAATATGTGCCAAAATTTCATTCTACACTCGACAACCACCACTACTACGCCTCAGAATTGTCCAAGGTACTATGGGATGTACTCGAACCAGGTAGGATAATTTTGCGCACACTTGAGGTTGGCTTTCACCCCTCGACGTACTCGGCACCGATGCAACCACCTCTAGAGAGCAATGGAATTCCATCCATTGATCCAGCATCAACAAAGGTCAGCATCTTCATCTTCGCCCAGCTCATTTCCTCGACACAAGTGGATGCACCAATCTTCAGGCCGTGCTACTTCAATCACCCCATCAACAACGACGGCCGTGCAGAACCACAGCGCGAGGACGCGCTGTTCGGAAAAGGGGGGAGAGATGTCATGACCCAATTCGAGGTGGGGCCCATGGGCCATGCATGGCACACAAGGCCCCCCTAGGGGATGCGCGTGCGCACGGCCAGCCTGGCCGGCCGCCGCCGCTTTCCGTCTCCATCGCGTCATCAGCTTCATTATTAAGTAATAAATATTTAGGGAATAAATATAGGAATAAAATAGGGAATAAATAGGTTGCTTGTAAGAGAGGTATTCCAATCTATAAGGAAACCTCCTAGATATTTCTTAGCAAGCAAGTCTCCCTCGGACTATAAATACAAGGGGCATGTAATCGTTTGGATCTTAAGCAGAAAAATTAAAAGGGTAGCTCCCTAAATAGCTTATCTCTCCAGCTCTCTCTCTCTCTCTCTCAACCCTAACCGCTGCCGCCACCTGCGCCCACACGCTGTCGCCCCGCCAAGCGCGCCATTGCCGCCACCACCTCCATCGCCGCCTTCCCTGGCCCGACGAACGACGATTCGTGTCGGTTCGCCCAATCTAGGCGGGTTCGACAGCGGCAACGCGTGGGAAATCCCTTGGTCAACCTTATTTTCATAGGCCACTCCTTCAGCCACGTCATTCCCTTCCCCTATGCGTCCGACACGCATCTATGGCAGCAGCTCAGTGTGTCGGGAACCTTCGACACTCTTTCCGACTAGCAGCCCC
Organism: Hyparrhenia diplandra; assembly: GCA_015847255.1. Lineage (NCBI taxonomy): Eukaryota > Viridiplantae > Streptophyta > Magnoliopsida > Poales > Poaceae > Hyparrhenia > Hyparrhenia diplandra. The sequence continues at coordinate 104,140 of JADLZK010003876.1, forward strand.
CACAATTAACCCCAGCCATCATTCACAAAACTCTCGCTGCTCCTTCTCGCCGCCTTCCCACGTCCCCTTCCGTCTCCCTTTCTACAGAGACGGCGGCATGGCACCGACTGCCGCGGTGGCCTCCCCGTGCTGCTGCGCGCGCAGCCGTGCGCCACACCCCGTCGGCTGCCCCGATCCCGTCCTAGCCTGGCGCGAGTCGCGCGACGCCCCCCCCAACTTCATCGTCTCCATCACGCCTCTCCTCTCATCTCCCGAGGTGCCGCCGTGGCTGTGGGCCCTGACCACAGTGGCACCCCTACGCTAGGGCGTGTCCGTCCCTCCCTCCTCCTCACCGCCCCTACCCGCACCGCCCTTTCCCATCGCCGAACCGGCGCCATACAGTATAGATCAGCTAGAGGTGTCCTACGTGTCCAGCTTGCCTGGGAGTCTTTCATGTCCTAGGGTTTGCAAGGGGTGGATTTGGGCTCCCAACTTTTGTGTATTTTGATTCTTTTGTGCAGACCAAGAGGTGAGTGACAAGTTTTGCCCATTTAATTTCATGCCCAAGGGTTTGCTGGAATGGATTTGAACTCGATGGTTTTGGAGAATTTAGTTCTTTTTTGCACACCCAGGAGTGGACAGACCGGCTACTGGGGCCAAGGTTATGAAGATGAAAAGGAGCCTGACCAACAACACCCTCAATGCCGGGCTCAGCCCTACTCTGCCTGTTTGCTTGCTGGTAGTGGAGAAACACGAGGTGCCCTTTGCATCCAGCATCATGATGCTCAATGTATGACGCAATTAGCGAGTAAGTTTGATGTTGGCTTGCGTTGCATATTCCTACTTCATGATGGTTGTCGGTCATTTGCATCTGCAACTTTTTTGCTACTAGCCAAATCGCCGTGCCCAGGTTTCTGTATGAAGAAGGATGGAGATGGACATATCTACTGTTAGACTTATATGTGTTCTTCGCTGTGTTTTAAAAAAAAAAATAGTACTATATCTACGTTCGATGAAAAGATGACACAAGCGTCTAATGAGATACGCCACAGATTTAGAAAAGTAAACATGTTGGTGAGAATTTCATATGAAGATATCTAAAGTAGTCAGTAAAGGACGTCGATATCTACTCAGTGGAGTCTTTATTCATGTAGGTAATAGCTATGTGGTGCCTCTTTGCATCCATTCTAAATTTGTAATTGTTGCTTTCAGTTTCCCACTCACTGAATCCAACAATTGATTCCAACAATAGAGTGCTTCCAACAAAATTACTTTCTGTGTGCCAATCTGCAATTATCCATTGCTTATGTTGGCTCATTACTGTGGCCCTTACTTTTGCTCGGTATATATTTGATTTTCAGGTTGATAAATTACGTTGGGCAATGATAACAGCATGCGGATCCATTTGCAACACCAACAAATTAAACTGAGTGCTGATGATTCAAGCATCATTTTTACCTACAGCTAAATCCCCAATGGTTCTTTTTCAAAGGCATAGGCTTGATTTCTCTGGATCATTACTCAATGGTTCTCACACTCACTAATTCTTGGTATGCATATGCTACTTCTTCCAATCATTGAGTGCTTGCTGCAAGCGACTTCTTCCATTGTGCCACTGTATAATTAGTTGTTCCATAATTTTCCTCACTACTATCAGTTACTTTGCTTGCTTTTGATTCGATTTTCTAGACTGCCAAATTGGGTTGTGAATACATAACAGCATGCTGCACTCAATGGATCCATTCAGAACTTAAATAAACTGAATGGTAATATGGTTCATGATGCTTGAATCAATATAGTATTGCACATGATGCTTGAATCAATATAGTATTGCATATATTGCTTTATATGTTGTTGTGTCTCATCCTTTGAATATTCATAAGAAAGGCCTCTTCATACATTAGAGAACACTAATTTTAGAGGTCAGTTACTTTGCTTCCATATATTTTGCATCAACGTACACCCCTATTCAATACCATGAATTGATTAAGTCATAATTTCCCTCCAATATCTATGCTCAGCCCCGAGCGTAGCTTAGTGTACTCATTATTTCTTTTAATATCAGCTCTTGAAATATTTATTGTTTACTGCAGCCAGTTCAATATCATGTTATTGTTAGGTTATAATTTCCAGTCCAATATCCATGCTCAGCTCTGTGAATAACTTACTATACTTTTTTTCTTCTTCTACATTGGCTCTCTAAATATTTAGAGTCTAATGCAACTATTTCTATTTTAGGTTCGAGCTATAGTACATGCCACACACAAAGGATTGCTCAAGATGTGTGCAGTAGAGGCCCTTTTGTTCCATAACTATATGAACCTTATTGTAATGTAGTATCAAAGTGTTACAATGCTCCCTCTATATATAAAACATACTTTTTACATCTGGCACTACCAATCCAATTTTAATCCTATGTAACTACGTTGAAACGCAATAAAAGTATGGCAAACAGGCAACGACGGACCTTCCCTAGGGCGACGTGGGGGCGGCCGCCCCAGCTACCGGGCGCCATAGCACGAGACCCGCAGACCCATCCACGGCTTTCTTCTCAGTCTCCGGCGACGAGCGGCGTCCGGCGAGTCCGAAGCGGCGCCGCGGGCGTGAATACGCGACGCGACGATGCCGATGAAGAAGAGAAGTGTCCGTTGGCCTGGTTTCCTTGCTGCCTTGTTGGGCTTTTTGTTTGCCTTGTAAAATAGCCCAATTCCAAGGCCCAAATTCCCCAATTTCCTAATCCCTAATCCATCCCGGCCCGTGCGAACTGAAGCCACCGCCGCCGCTCGTGCTTTCGCCGCGCGCCGCCTTCTCCCCGTTTCCGCCGCTGTCGCCTGTTAGGCTCGCCGCTGCCCTCCCGGCGCCCACGCCGCCCGTGACTCTTGCCTGGCTATGGAGGGAGGAGATGGAGATGAGGAGCAGCAGCTACCTCCTGCCGCCGGCGCTGGGGCTGACTGTGGCAGCAGCCACCTCCTACCGTCGACACTAGAGCTGGCTGCAGCCGCGGGCAGCGGCGCAAAGGGTAGCAGCTGCCGCTCCACCAGGATTGGGCGGGGGCGAGGTTCCAGCAGAGGCGTCCCTGCTAGGAGTGCCATTGGCAATGACAAGAACAAGAGAAGAAATGGTTATTGCTTTTTGTTTTTTCAGTTTATGAATTGAATAAAAAATACAGTGCTAGAGTCCATTTTTTATTCAATTTGTTTGCAGCAGTCTTCTTGCTTCATTTTTTGTTGGATTTCGCCCCAGCTAATTTTTTTTGGGTCCTGGGTCCGTCGTTTCCTGGGTTCGTCGTTGCAAACAGGAACATGTGTGCCATGCCAAATTAAGAAAATTATAAGTGGGCATGGAACTCTTTGTTTCCCCCTTTTTTTGCCTCATACAGTAACACAATATTCGTTTGTTTATTTCAATTTTGCTGCAATCATGGCTTGTTATTTTGCTCATGGAACATTTAAACATATGATAGTATTGTTTCCTCCTAGGTCAGCAGTTGCTATCCTTGTCCCAGCCCGCGCAACCGCGCAGGGAATTGGCTAGTTATATACCGCACTGCAATCTAAGGAAGCCTCCTGGAAAAGCAGATAGCACAAAAACATGTTGCACCGTGGCACTGCATACTGCCAGCTCATCCGGCATCCCTGCCTTCATCCATCAAATTTGTCGTGGTAGCGGGCGTCCCGGACATATGCGCCGGCCATAGGCCGCTCGCGACGCTGCCTGTAACAACTCGGATTTTATAGAAGCCAAAAATACGAACTTTTTAAAAATTTTCCTGCAATGCGTAAATCATGTAGTTGCTAGGTCAGACGTAAGTAGACCAACTAGCAAAACGTTGCATACATCTAGAATTGAGTGTAGGAGTTTGTTGGAGCTTTGTAGTTGAGTTAGGATTTTGTGTCGGAGTGCACAAATCCGTAGCAGATTATCTCTCCTAATAATTTTTGGAGACATTTCATGCCTCAACTCAGATCCTTTCCGACACCCATGTCGATTCTCATAGCCTCTCCTGAGTGTCACTCGAACCTCTCCTGTCTCCTATGAACTCTTTCAAATCGTCCCCAGATTATCTCTCGTATCTCTTGGATCTTAAATGGAATATCCCTTCCTTATCTATCTCTTATGATCTCTGAAGACCGCAATAACGAGACGTTTCCGCCGACAAGCAGATGAGCCATGCCAACGTTTTCGACATGACCAACCATTGCAAGTTGTCCACTGACCACAAATAGCCTACATGACCCGACAAGCCATAGCCGACTAGACCCTATTAGAATTATTGGATTCCTTTTCCAATCAGCATGTTGGCGACAACTGGATGTCCCTCTCTCAACCCCGCCTACGTCTAAATCAAGTTCGTTGGATCACATCCACGAATCCTTGGCAAGCTTCTTCGTTTCCTAGGTGGGGTTTCTCATCTCATTCGAATCACCATATAAATCCATCTATCGGATTTATCACCTTTACCCATGGATCCTTTAGTAGAGTATCGACGAGTCCTTTTGGGAAACCAACCCAAGACTTTCTCTCAAGTTCTTCGAGACTTAATCAAAATATCCATCGTGTACCTTCCTCGAACTCCCTACATGGTCCTTTGTATCCAACTCCTCCCTATTCTAATCCTCTTCTCCTCAAGTCAAACGACCATTGACTTGGTGTTGCCATCCCCTTTGACATGGTTTTCCCAAAACCCTAATGACCCCTAGTGGACCATCCAAGTGTTTACATGTTGGCAGCACATGTAGATACGCATAAGGTGCCCATGGTATAGAGTAGAGTAGAAAAGAAAATAGAAAAGGAATTAGGAGGAGGAAGACTAATAGAAAGGCCATTCCGGCCCGGTGGCCCAACCACCCTGACCCAACCGGCTCGGCCACCTTGGCCTACTTGGCCCGCCCACGGCCAAGGCCTGGTAACCAAGCAGGCCGGCCACTCAACCGCCCACCGGGCCCTAGCCTAGCTCGCCCGGCCAGCCCCGCTCGCATGATCGGCAAGACGCCGCAACGGGCCGGCCCCACAACTTAAGGAAGGGCACTTTCGTCTTTTCCCATCCTGGGCCCCTGACGAGGGGGACCCCCATGTCATCTTTTTCCTCTCCTTTCCCCACTGCTTTTTTCGCAGGAACGCCTTGTAGCGTCACAAGGGAATCCGAGGCCCCGTCCGTCCCATCCACAACCACCCCTGTGGTCCATTCGATGCCACACAAGCCGACCAAGGGCCGACAAGGTCACGCCCAGGGCGTGAACGCCGAACGGGAGCATGCCTCTGCCATGTCCACGCCCATGGCCTTGTCCCCTCCCTTTTGACTGCCGAGCTGCACTTTGGAGCGCCCCGGCGTCGCATGAAAGCGACGTGAACCCAAAACCCCGCCCAAGCACACTACAGCCCTCCGATTACTCCTCCTATCACACCCACCGTCCATCAACCCGCCATGGCCGCCACCCTATAAAAAGAGGTGCCCTAGGCACCGTAGGGTTTTCCCAGGAGCTCGCCGCCACTCATGACTTGCCCAACCCCTTGCTCTGCCCTGCCAGGAACCGAGAGAGGGAGGAAGAAGGAGAAGGGGAGGTTTGGGGAAGAAGGAGGCGAGGAGGAGCCGCTGTCCGCCGCCGGTGCTCGTCGGGTGCCACCGGGGAAGCCGTGCACCGCGAGCCGAGGAGACGCCGTCCGCCGTGAACCGCGAGTAGGAGGAGGGCGACGGGACATCGAGCCGTTCGTGCGCCGCCGCCACGCCCCACGCCGCCGCCGAACGCCTTGACTCAAGGTGAGCACCACCATGCCCTTGTCGCCATGGTTGCAGTCACCTTGTTCATCCGCATAGGAGCCCAAGCTAGGGCCTTTTCGTTGACTTTTGGCCCCGGATCGTAGGATCCCGCCTAGAACGCCCGTAATCGCCGATCCGAGCCTTAGCGGCTCGGAAACAGCGTCGTCGCCAGCTAGCCGATCGTCTTCGCGCCATGCCGCGAACCGCCATGGCCAAGACACCTTGACGCCGACACGTTCTTGTCGAGCCCAGCCAAGAAAGATCACCGGACCACTGCCACGAATTCCGCCGCGTCGAGGGACGCGGAAATCTGCTGCCCTCTTGTCCTTAGGAGCCTTGAGGCCCTAGACCCGGCATCTTTTGATTCTTTTCGTGCTTAAACCCCTTGCATGCTTGTACCTATTAGATCCGTCTTAGTGCAATTCAAGCACCTTGGTCCGGTACCCCGCAAGTGGATTAAGCACTCATTTTCTTGCGTGTCGTTCCTTCTTTTTCTCTTCCCCGTTCCACCCTCTCTTAATTCCCATCAATTATAATGGCGTTCGGATTAGGGGAGATCGGAACTGCTTAGCCACTCCTTTCGGTTCCCGTTAATCTAAATGACGCTTGGATCGAAAGATAGTGTGCAGTGGTGTTTGCTCGGGATGAGCTAAGGTCTATGCCATTTACCCAAGCCGTACAAGTCGACACGATCGACCCGTGAAGTACAAGCTAGGCTACGACTCGTGCTCATACTTAGCAAACAACCACTCTTGTTTCTTAGTCGAAGGATCGGATATACGCTGAGAGGGCTCAGCCGTTCTCTTTTGTGTTCCTTCGATGTCGTAGTCCTTTTGAGTCCTGCCGCCTCTTTGTTGATTGATTGCTCTCTTGTCGCGTGTAGTATCGCGAGCTAGTTGCTTCGAGGTTAGCGTTGAATCGGAACCCGAAGGAGGAAGGGAGCATGGAGGACAAAGAAGACCGTGGAGTGGAGTTGCTCCGGGAGGAGGCCCTGGTGTATGACTACCCCACTGATGAAGACTAGTACCACTACTTCCTTGACATCGCAGGTGTCATGGCAACACTTTACTTTAGAGAATCCTATTTAGTCATATTGCAAATAGATATGCTAGCGCTTTTACTTTATTCCTTTGCTAGTATATGATGCATGCTTTTGCCTGAGCCCTGAATGCCATGCTTAAAACTCATCCACCACACTTACCCAGCTTTGCTCTCGCACTTATATATTTCCACTGCTTGCTTGCACTTGCCACTTTGTGGTTATACCTCACTTACGTGTATATATATGAACCGGAATATATGAGCCTGGCGTTGAGTATGGTGTTGGGCAACTTCGGTGCCCGGTGACTTGTGCCATCTGGGAAGTGAGATTCTGTGTAGACTTGGGTGTGTGGTGAGGGTCGAGTCGACCAGGCAGGATCTACGATGAGTCGCGGAGGCCAGTCTTGCCGGGGATACTTCTGGGCATCCCCATTTCTATCCTACCTGTGGCGGGTAACTGTGTGCGGATGTGGAGATCCGGTGCTGACTCTTGTGATGGGACGAAGACCAGAAAGGGAGTGAGAAGATGTCTTGCCTGGTCCTACCTAAGGACTTGTATCTTCGAGGACCTGAGATCTTGGGAATTGGTGCTCACCTCACGCCTTCACGTATGGGCGGGTTGCGGATTGCCCCTTTTAGTCGCGGTGCCATACCTTCCGGGAGGATAGCGGATAGTTTATAGGGAGGTAGGGGCGGCAAGGACCCACACCCCTCGAGACAAGAGTGTGACTTGAGCCCGAGCTCGCACTGTTCTTACGCCTCGGCCCCGGTGGTACCGGGGCTTCTCGAGAGCCGAGTGGATGGGTGGCATCGTCGGATTAGGAGGTCTCCGTACGTCAGCCTAGGCACTTGCTATGCCGATGATGGTGACCGTGTGGTCTTGACTACACGCCCGTAGAGTTGTAAATCTATACGTATAGTCCGGCCCACGGGCTAGGACTGTCTAGACCTGGACTACTTAGGGTTTGCGCCGGCCTTTTGCCCGGGACTACCCCGGCTGCGCCCGGTCTTTTGACTAGGTTTTCTTGAGGTCTAACTTCTCCAAGTAGTGAGGGTGTTTTCTCTTCTTACCTCGGCTATAGTGTTGAGATGTGTGACCGTTTACCGAGAGCCGGTTAGACAAGGCAGAGGAGCAGGTGCTGTCTTGTCGCCCTGTGTCAGATGTGAGATATGATGTGTGTGTTGCGTTTGAGATGAACTTTGGGGAGATGTGGGGAAATAAGATAAAATGTGAATAATAATAATATTTATTACTTGCTGCTTCGCATGCGCTAAGGATGCAAACCATAGCCAAATACTAGGATCGCCAGATCCCTTATTTTTTGTTTTCCACCAAAGCTCATTCGGTGCTGACCATGGCCTGCACATATATGGCGGTGTGCAGATTACCTGTCTCGCAGTAATAGAAGGATTAGGTGGTCTCGTTTCTACGCTCAAGCCCGGATCAGAAGATGAAGATTACTTCCGCTAATCTCTACGCCGACTCTGATGAAGCCGTGAAGGAGGAGCCTTCACTCGCTGACGTTCTACGTCTACGCTGAGATCTTGAGTTACTCTTCCGCTAGGTTAATCATGTAATAGGTGAGTCCCCGAGAGTTGTATAATCTTGTATTCTTGTAATTGTACGAAGCTTGACTATGATATTAACTGTAAATAATAATGTGATGGAGTTATCTTGTGGTACTTTCACATTATTATTCGATTCAGTGTATTTTCCCTTCGTGGAAAATCGGGGATGTTACACTGCCCCAGTGGTCCGGCCCGACCAGACGCAGGACGCCGGTCCAAGCAGACGCAGGACACATGACACCGACGGCGGTGGCGTGCGCCCCTCCACGCCTCGCTCCGCCCGCCCCACTGGGCCCAGTTTGGGGCCGCTCCTACTCGCCCAAAGAAGGTGAAGGCGACCGGGGTGAACGACGAGGCCCCGGCAGCCGCCTCTACGAGTGACAGGCCCCGACACCATGCTGAGCTCCGGCGAGGAGACCGGGGCAGCAGCGGGGCTAGGAACACCACGGCGGTGGCGGCGGCGGTGGAGGGCTCTTCCGCGCTTCTCGCCCAGTCCATGGCCACAACGGACTAGAAGAAGAAGGCCGGCGAGCGCGTTGGGGATAGCCATGGCGGCAGCGCCGCGGGGCGGTGGCGGCTTCAGAACAAAGGTGGAGGCGGCGCCCCGACCGCTGGCGCCTGTCAAGATCTTCGCAAGACGCGGCCAAACCGCTAGGGAGAAATAGTCTGGGGAGAGAGAGAGAGAGAGAGAGAGAGAGGGGTACCGCTCCGACTTTTTAAGAGAGAATAGAGAAGGAGGGAAAAAGAAAAGAAAAAGTCATGTGGGTCCCACTTTTCACGTTGAGTAAGGTATAGAGGTTGAATGAGTGCGGAAAAAAGTAGCATAGAGGAGATAATCTTGATGACTAGGTCTAGGACAGATAGAGAATGTATTTGAAGAATGACTAGTGCGATAGTCTAAGACCAAAAAACAGTGTCATGGATGTCAATGTGTCATCACATATAAATCATCACCAACTTGTACCCGCGTTTGACAACAGCCTACGTGGCTTGTGATTGGAGACGACGGGCGACGGCTACTGATGCTAACGGCGTCTCACACTAAGGAAACTGTGGCAGCTCGCTATGAGATTGGTGTATGTCACGTGTAAGTAAAGGAAGGAGGTCTTTAAAGATCGAGTAAGGACCGGGTCCTTCAGAATTTGTCTCCGCCCTAGCCACCCGACAGAAGCAAAGACACATGCCACGAGTAGTTTCACTTAGTTATAGGCAAAGAAGGAACCAGTTTCTGTTACGGAAAACGGGGACCGTTGTTATCCGTTTTGGGCCCAAGAGCGACTACGTACGTACAGCCGGCGGGCGTCAGCCTACCCACTCCTGTTTGCACATCAGTTTCTCCTCCTTTTCTTCTAGCTTTTCATCTCACTGTTTCGACGACTTCCCAATCTTCTTCTGGCTTCATATGTTCTAGTGTTCTAGCTACCACGTTGAGGTGATAAATTAAAAAACGAAGCTCGAGTCTCTGAAAACACGTAGAAAGAATGGAAATATGGAATGGAGGGCAACCCGTGGATGTCCTTGCCCCCATGGGTCCCCCCTTGATGACTGTTTTGATGGTTCATTTGCTAGTTTGCATGAAAACAAGCTGCTTTTTTTGTCACACAAACACGTACGGTTCGGTTACTCTTTGGTTGCTGGTCATAAATCTCATGACACAAACACGTGTGATCTGTGATGTGTCCTTTGGTCTGTGGCAGCCTAGGCGATCTTACCCTAGTTATTGTGTGAGCCGTGATCAATCGTGCGCCAACAGGCATGACAGGCTCTGGTCAGTCCGGTGGCTAGTAGGCGGAAGATTGAAGTTTCTATCAATAACATAGAAGGATGCAGGGTTGTTACCCTCACTTGTGACTCAAACCTAGATAAATTTTATGTTTGTTTTCCATCTGCGAGGCTTGAGAGACCTATTTTATCCTTTTGAAGACTGATAGTTGTTGAAGGTGAACGGGGCGTGCTCCATGTTGGAGACATCAAAGTGTCAACACAAGTCTTCCGGCTAGGAACACCATTTATTTTTCATGGCATGTGCTTGCTACCACTAAATTCACATTTTACAAAGCTTACGCTAGTTGTGCAGTCCCATTGTTTTGGCAGCAGCATTCGTCCTTGTCCGCAGTTTTGCCTTTTTTGCAGTAGGAGTCATAATTAATGTGGCCCCATGTTCGACACATCAGCCAGCATTGATGAGGTGTGCAACCGGGGTACTTATAGCATGTAACCCCTGCTGGTGGCGGTGGCGCTGACTTTTCCAGGCAGCATTTCAAGCCTACGTATCGAACACAACATACATCAAAGACTACATATCAAACATGTTAATTACTTCACTTTTAACACGAAGTATATGTAAAAGTAGGTCTTACCTGAAAAGCTAGCTGCTTGGCAGGAGGGAAACATAGCAGACATGATCCCAAGAACAAAGAACAATGCAGCCCATGGGTACACAATCCTTGTAGACACCTTGAGTAGTGCCATGAAGAAGAAAATCTGCTACTGATCTCCTCTTTCTATGACAAGGAGAACATTTCTAATGTTTGTATTACGTATATATCTAGTGTACATAGGTTTTTATAGGGAAGCACAACCAACCTCATTTAAAAAATATATATCTTAATCAGATTTATGTGCTCTACTAGATATCTTGCACTAATGTTCCGATATATTAAACTATCTTTGTATCTTAATCAGATTTATGTGCTCTACTAAGATATCTTGCACTCATATTCCGATATCTTAAACTATCTTATTACACTACAATAAATACTGGAGGACCGTAAAAAAACAATAAATACTTGAGTATCCAAACAAAACCCATACAAAAATGTGCTGCCCTACATTTATTTACCTACTATATATAACACGAGCTCTCGAATATCTTCTTTAGAGCTATAAAATACATGCATATGGAGCAGTAGGAAACACTATGCTAACAAGTAATCACCATCAGAACATCATTGCCCGTCGTGCTCGAGCTCATAATGCTTATATATCATCAGTGGTTGGCTATGGCTGAGGTGGCGCCAAAGTGCCTAGCAGGTGAGCGGGAGGGCAACCGGCAAGGCAGAGGTTGCTGGCGCCAAAATACATGCATATGGAGCGTCATTTCAATGGGCCAAACTTGATTGATTGAGAGAGAGAGAGAGAGACTTTGTATGAATATTTTTTTTTCAGGGCATCTTTGTACTACAAAAAAATGATGCATAAAGTGCTGGTCCTGCTCAACATGATAAGACGGATCTATGCATATCTACTTATTATTCAATAATATATTCTGCTCATGGAATCAATAAACAACAGAATATATTCCAATATTGTTGGTCTTGAAAGACTACTCTTTTGAACATTAATATAGATTTCATTATACATTACATTTATTTTTATGTTAACTATAAGTGCACTGGGATCTCCTCCACCTGCAGTATTCAGTGATCACTCAGCATTCATGTCATGCTGGGTCGCACAAATTTGATTTTCAATATTGGCAAGACATGTCCTGATGTGCATCATTGCATGTTAATGTTATGGTGGCCAGCCAACCAAACCCAAAATGATTTGTCAGAGAAAAGCCAAATCCTATCTAGCAATGAGCAACATTATTATTTGTATGTAGCGTACAGCTAATGATGCTTGTTTTGCTTCCTATTTATATACCAAAGTGTGGACACTAGTGGATGGAACTACATTATGTTTATGTAGCGCACAGTACTTGCTTCAAACAAAAATACTTTATGTAACACTTCGAAAATGATTGATTACTAAATATATGCATTTGACTGGCACCGTGTAGTTTTCTGATATATTTTCCACAACACTTCTGAAATGATTGTCATATCATAGTGTAGTTTTTTTTCGAATTAAATGTGTAGTTTTACTGCACTATATGCCACTCCCAATTTGTACTTTATAAGGAACATGTTAGGTCCATAGTGTTTTTTTCTTAATTTTGACAGGTACCTTTAGTTTTGCTTCATATATATTCCAAATAAATATGTTGTTACTTAATTCACCGCCTCATTTCTAAACAGAATTGTTAGTTTACGAGTTGCAGTTCTCACTATATATTACTTAGCCCTTTCCTTCATGATCTTCCAACAAATATTATTTATTTACCACAAAAGGTGACTAGGTGAGTCCATTTACATATCAAGTCTTAAATGTTCATCATAGTAGATAGCAGAATCATGTCATTATTAGGACCAATACAAATAGGAATGATGTGCTAGGGAATCCATAAATTCATTATGAATAACAACATTTAGGCAGACAACTTTACTTTTTTGTCACACCAAAAGTAGGCCAACCAAATCTCCACACACATCATTACATTTACATAATAATCCGTGGCTGGAATCGAACTTAACTAGACAGTTAAATAATTATATCTCTATGTAGTGACAAGATCTCGTTGGAACAAGTTTTATACTGCCTCAAATATATTGAATTGAAATGCCACCACCAAGTTTGAAATGCCTACTTTCTCAGATACACAATTACTTAATACTATCAATAACGCATCATTTGATTTGACCTAAAAGTTCCCAAGGAGTCACGATCCACAATAACATTCTTTTTCGAACTCAAAGGAAAGAGAATAAAATATATAATATTTGCCTTTGACACTCATCATATATATTATAGATATAGTTGGGGGTGGAACCAGTTGCTTCGTGTACGAAAGAGCGAAAGGCTCTGTTTATAGGAAATTTCCTAACACCCACCTGCCCCTGTCATCATCGCTGTCGTATACACACATATACATATGGACCTCAATGCACGCTATGCGAAATATTCTTCATTGTGTGTCATATCAACAAGAATAATAACCTACTGTATATATATCCGTGTGTCAAACAAAGTAGCTTATTCTAAATTGGATTAGTTGTGTTGGCTACTCCTCCGTCCCAAAAATAAATGACGTTTTTTCTTCGAGAAACATCTACCGGCAATTATATATTAAAATAGGATTAATATTTATATTACATAATTAGTATCATTGAAAAGATCTTTTTGATCTAGTTTTTTTAACAAATTTATTTGGAGATTTAAATCTTCTATGTATTTTCTATAAATCGAGTCAAACTTGTGGCATTTAAAACCCCAAACGTCGTTTATTTTGGGGACGGAGGGACTATCTTTGATCGATCGAGTAGCTAGTGACATGACGAATGACGACAAACTATATAAAAGAAGAAATGTTGAGTGCGAAATGACAATGCATGGATGCGTATCAACAAACACCTTGTTGTTGATCGAGATATAGTTTATTGGGCATGAAGCTTGCTAATTCCTTTGGATTATTAGGCAGATGTAGACCGCTCGATCGCGCGTCGATCACTCATGTGGATTGAATAATTGAAAACGCAGCAATACCGGTGGTGCATGGTGGTGGCAGCTTGCTTTTGAATCTGCTGCATGCCTAGCCTAACGTACGGACGGCCGTTTTAGAGGGAGATTTGGAAGTATTAGCTAGCTATGTGTATTAGAAAATGATCAAGTGGAATGATGATGATGTGATGAGACGCGATGGAGACACCACCACGACACTACAAATGTCAAGAGTTTGGAGAAAACGAACGGCGGGAGAGGCATGTTGGAACTAGTACGTACACTCTCTTTGGCACAGCAATGCATGTGGAAGGTGTGGTGAAAACACAAAGTACTACTCCATATAGCAATCGTCAACATGTGGAACAGGTCACTACGGTGTACTTCGCTATGGTGAGCAGCAGCCTCACGATAGCGACAGGGCTCGGTAAAAGCACTACGATTGATTTTTTGGGGGTGTTTGGTTTTTATTTTCCGTGGCGGGCATTTGAATAACCGCCATGGAAAATAGGTAACTGGCAGCCCGGCCCGCGGGAAAAACCGCCACGATTAATCGATTAACCGTGGCGGTTTTCTTATAAAGCCCGTCACGGAAATAAGGCCCAAAGGCGAGCCCAACAAGGCCCATTTCCATGGTGACATATATATCTGGTGACTTAGGGTTTTCACCCTCATTCTCTCTTCCTCCTCCCTCACCTCCCTCACCGCACCCGCCCGGCCTCCCTTCCCCCACCTCGCGGCGCCTCCCCTCTCCCTCCCGGCCCATCCTTCCCTCTCTCCCTCTCCCGAGGCGGCGGCGGGCCTCCATCGCGCCGGCTTCCTCCCTCATCCCGGCGGCGGATCCGGCGCCAGGCGGGCGGAGGTCGTGGCCCCGGCGCGCGTCCCCCAGCAACGGCGGCCGTGGATCCCGGCCGCGCATCCCCAAGAAACGGCGGCGCGGGACCGGGCCCCCGGCGGCGGATCGAGGCCGGCCGGCGGCGGCGGCGAAAACCCTAGCGGCGGCCGTGGATCCCATCGGCCCGAATCCGGCCCATTAGGGTTAGGTCCGGGCTTTTTTCTTTTCCTTTTTTTTTTTTTTTTTGTTTTCAGATTAACCGTGGCGGTTTTTGTTAAATAACCGCCACGGTTAATCGTCCATCCGTGTTTCTAGCCGCGTGGCGGTTTCGATGCCCGCCACGTAAAATCAAAAAAAACCGCCACGTAAAATCGAATCAGTAGTAGTGAAGGTGCCGGGGCAAGAAAAATGACACAAGTGCTTGTCGTTGTCTCCGGCGTCAGTACAGTATGTTGTAGGATGAATGCAACGGTTATCTTGAAAAGAAAATGATCTCAGCCTAACTGAAACCTGCAATTAATCAATCCGATCTATATGGATGCCGAACAATTGAAAGAAACTTTTTTTTGACGAAACTTAGGTGGAGTCTCCCGACGCGTAAAAGCGAGTACCCGAGCATTGCCCAAAATTCAAAAGAAACTTTGGTGGAGTCTCCGGGCGTGGCGTGCGTGTCGCTCGATCGCGCGCACCGGCAGGTGCATCGATCAATCAACGTCTGGGCCGCCGATTGAAATCCACAAGGCGCCACAACAACGATGGAGCCGTTGATTGGCTACTGTAGGTGCGAATAATTGCCATGCAGCTGGAAGCCTAGAATCAGAGAAACGACAGGCTGGCGGTCACGCATTGAAAGTGAGGCAGATTGTCAGCTTCTGGTTAGCTTGGATTCACACGCACGCAGTACAGATGGCATCGTCGTCATCTCAACTGTTTCGTCGGCCTCGAATTGTCAAAACAAAAGGATGGACAAAACACAAAACAAGCTGGGGAAAAAAAAAAAAAAGCTGATCGAGGCAGGTAAAGCAAGGAAGACCGATAGCAGACCACAATGCAAAAGAAGGCACGGTGAGACCGATAGCGACAGGGCTTGATTGATATGAACGAGAACGGCCGTCTAACCTTTTGTCAATCAGAAGGCTTTGGAGTTTGGACGTCGTCATCGTCACGCACGAATCCGCCACCCGCTGTACGTTTGCCTGTTCCCTACGTACTCCCATCTCTTCCTCAAAGTACAAGCCCTAAATATATACTCTCTCGGTTTTAAATTGCGGTTCGTTTCACTTTTATCCTCGAGTTTATTTACTGCGTCTTATTTAAAAAATTTGTACAAAAATAATGAAATTTAAGTCATTTTTTAAGAACATTTGATAATAAAACATGCGACAACAAAAGAAGTGATATTTTACATAAAATTTTAAATAAGGCGGTGGTCAAAATTAAATTGAAAAAAATCAAACGACCTACTGATTTTGGAGCGGTTTAGTATTAGCTTAACCGGTGACTATACTCCAATCAAAGAGATCTACATACATATTTAGGATAAAGTATATACCTCTATGGATACCGATCCGTATGTAGACATGAATGACATCGTCACGCGCGGGGCCGTACGTCGTGTCATCGTCCGGATTCTATGCATACATTTGATTTCGATATATATCAGCTCCATGACTAGCTCGTTTGTCCTGTTGATACATCCAGATTCAGTCGACGCCACCCGTGACCGCAGCAATATATACGTAGTACTTATGTGACATTTGGAGTTGAAGCAACACACGCGGCCACAACGGAAAAAACGCGCTGAAAACTTGGTTGGTTTATACGACGGCCGCACCTTATCCCTTTTGGACTTTTTGCTAATATATATATTGTAGTACTACGTAAATATTTGGTTTCTATAAATCACAGGAGTGTATGCCGCGCCGCGCAGAACCAGGAAGGCTGCCCTGGGCATGCACGCAAAGTTTCTCCAACCGAATCGCTGGTCATCCATCGGTTTATCATACGGGGACATGGGTTCATTGCACGTTGGGGGCCGACCGGAGGACCAGGTCCCGGCACAGGGCACCAACCCGTACCATACGTACGGGCGCGCACCTCTAGGCTTTATTCAACGGCCAGGCCAGGCCAGGCAGGCGATCCCCAGTCTTGGTCCTGGCGAGCATGCGTGCGTGCGTGCTCCCGCCCGGCACTCGCGCCGGCAGTGGCATGGCAGGCCAGGTAAATTTGTTACGGCAATGAAGATTAATTAACCCGCCGTGTCCTCTAGTAGTTTTTAGAGGCAATCTCAGCCTCAGGTAAAAAATTTGATGATGCCGGCCAGCAAAGCAAGGGCAGACACACACCCACCAGACAGTCTCTGAGTCTGTAAACACGTGGCCGGTCCGATGCCGAAAAAGAATTGCATCTGCATGCAGTCACGTTGGTTGTTGGATCGCAAGCGAAAGCAGTAACCACCAAAGCTGCCGCTGACCAGACCACAGCCACAGCCATGCAATGCAATGCGGGGCATTGGCAAGCGTAACCTTTCCAGGAGTACTGTACAGTGTACACTACTCCTACATCCACTCGATCGTGTCAGTGCGCAACCATATGCTTAGCCCACCCCATCTTTTTTCTGCATCTGTGCCACCCCACACCCAACGTGGCAGATTGGATCGTGGTACGAGCACATTGCAGAGCGACGATGTCAAAATGAACGTTACAACAGATAGCCATCTACTCCTAGTTTCATCATTTTCTAAAATAAATCAAATAAGTAACGTTAAATTAAATTAGGGAGGTCACATTGCATGTTCAATATCATAACCTTTTTGTTCATGAAAAAAAAAAGTAGAAAAGAGGTAGTAGCCCTCTATACTACTCGACGTCAAAACAGAAGGAACTAGTCAAGGGTTTCACAAATAAGCGACAAGAAAAGCACCATTTGAGGCGTTCAAATCCCAGGTGTGGTGACTTTTTATCCCTGATTTATTTTAGGATTTTCCTGGTATTTGTGCATTAAGTGGTAGGCGACGCCCGTGGTCGATGGCGGCGCCAGTGGTGACTTCGGAACTTTTAAGATTTCGCCATTTCCCTTCCGGCCGAAGGTAAGTAGGGTTAGGGTTTTGCATACGTGTGTTCATAGGGGTGAGAGTGCGTGCGTGTTGAGCATCTGTGTTGTACTGTGTAATCTCAAAAAAAAAAAAAAAAAACAGAAGGAACTAGGAGTAAAATCCAGAGCAACAAACGCTGAGAAAACAGAGCAACGATGAAGCACAAACGAGATTAAATCAAATGTAATCCAATTTAATAACTGAATCCTCCTAATTACTCGTCTAATCCAAAATTTACTTCACGAGTCCTACGGGCCCATTCAAGCCAGCGACCGACATGGCGCACGGTGGCCATCCGGCCGGCATCGTCAGTTGGGCGCGATGTGGAGGGCCGCGTTCTTGTCGCCGGAGCAGACGGGGCAGGCGTCCGCCCTGGGCTCGCACGCCTTGCACAGGCACAGGTGCCGGCACGGCAGCACCAGCACCGACGCCTCACCCTCGCCACACGTCCTGCACGCCCACTTCGCCGCCGGGGAGGCCGCCGCGTCGTCCCCAGCCGCTCTGCCGTCGTCGCCAACGCAGCAGCACGACCGCGCGTCGTCGGGCTCGGCCGCCGCCGACTCGCCGAACCCCTCGGCGGCCAAGGACGAGGAGCCGAGGAGCAGCGCGTCGAGCGTGGCCTGGAGCCCGTTGGCGACGGCCTCGTTACCCCTCGCGACGCCGCACCACGCATGCGCCTCCGCGGCCGCGAGACGGACCCGCTCCTCGAGCTCCGCGGCGCGCCGTCGCGCCGCCTCGCTGCGCCTCGGCATCCCGCACACGCCGCGCCAGCATCCCCGACGACGACACGGCCGCTGCCGCTGCTGCTCGCACCAGCGCCCGACGTTGCCGCTCCCGCGCCACCTGCGCCAGCCACTCCAAGCGCAGCAGCCGGTCGCACTCGGCGCGCACCAGTGCGTCCACCTCCGCCTCCGCCGCGCCGTATCGCCACACCTGATCCGCTGCTGCTGCCAGAGGGAGGAGCAGCCTCGGCCGGCCGGCCGCTCGTCGAAGCCGCCGCCGGCGTTGCGGAGTAGTGCGGCCGCGTCACCGGGCGAGGCGGCGGCAGGAGCGGCGCGTAGTAGTGCCAGAGGTCGTCCTCGTCCTCCTCCCGGCCGCGCTTCCGCGTGCGCGCGTCCACGGGCGCCTCGCTACCACGGTTGCACGTCAGCTCGCTCTGCGTGGCGCAGTAGTAGTCGTACTGTCCGCCGCCACCGCACGCGTAGACATCATCGGCGGCCTGGGGCGCCGCGGTGGACGGGAGCGCGCCGTAGTTCTTATTGAGCGCGGCACGCATCGGGTGCTGCTCCTCGGCGGCCGCGTAGGCGTAGGGTGGGAGCACGAGGCCGCCCAACTGCGCTTGCACGGCCATGGTGGTGTGATGGTGTCAAGGAGGTGGATGGAGCCCTGGAGGCGCTGGCGGTTGGTTATAGTATATATCGCGGAGGTGGCGAGGCCACGCGACATGGTCGGACGTCGTGGACAGGGCGTCGCGACTGGATGGGCGGTGGTGGGGCTCGCACGGCTGGGGTGGATGCCATGCATACACTTGTGCAGGTACAGGTACAGTTACGTTACGGCCGCTAATTAATGGGGGCCGGTTACCAGTAACAGTCTCCGTACTACTAGCATAAAATTTACGGTAGATTGGCAGGCAGTCGTACTGGTTGTTTGTTTGTTGTGTGTTAAAGAGGTGCGCGCGATTATGGCGGGAGAGCGTGGCAACGGCCGAGACAAGCGGATCCCGTCCGAAAAAGGTTGCCGGCCGGCCGGGGTGGACCACGCACGCACGAGTTCGCGCGTAGGAGTACTCCCAGTGCGTACGCCACTCGCTCGTGCCGCTGCTGGTGCCTGGTGGTACAGGTGTGTGAAGCCGTTTGAACGTACGCGTGAGCCTGCAGTACTACTGACAACCTGTGGATTTGAATTGAATAAATATAAGCAGGGGATGGGGATTAGTTAATGATGATGGTGAGGATGCATGCTTTGCCTAAACAAATTGGAGGCTCGAGATCCGGCGATCTACTGGCGTCTCTTTCCGATCCGGACTGTGTCATGCGTCTGCCTGTGTGCGCAATGTGCGGACGAAAAGTTATCGCCGGCAACCACTGCACCGATGGACAAAATGAAAGCGTGCAGGTGGATGGATGCTGGCGCAGACCAGCACGTGATGCAGGGCAACGCGCCGGTGGCCCCGTGGCACAGTGCCCCGCGGCTCCGTTCGTCCCGTCCCCCTTTGGCCACCTGTGCGTGCGTGCGTCCGAGCCTTTTTCCAGGTCGCCGCCCCGCCCGGGACGGCCCCTGCAGCTTTTGTTTCGTCGCGTCGTGCAGTCCAGACTCCAGTGTCGCTGTACGGCCGCGCACATGTGTCACCACGCCTTGTTTATGCGTGCGGACCGGGCCATGGTTTTCTATGATTTTTTTTTTTTTTAAAAAGTATAAAGGCGATCTTGACGAGGATCGTGGCAGATAAGTGATGATGGATGGTTTAGGAGGCAACAACCACACGAGCGAGAGTGCAAACAGCCAACAGTCCAGTTGAGTCCACCAGCGGCGGGGGCCCAGCTGGCATGGAGTGGCAACAAGGAGTCGCCACGTCGGGCGGTGGGTGGTGGCTGGCCATGTGGGATCTGATCCAACTTCTGCATCATGTCGTACAGATTTGCTACTGTCATCTGTTTTTGATGCTTCTGTCGAGCTGGTTCACATCAAGCTGGTACCAAAAATAGTAGTACTCGCTTCTCGTGGTTTTTTATTTCTTTTGGCGTTGTCTACCAAAAATCGGGAGAGTAATCCACGTCATCACGACTTTTAGTTAAGCTACCTCACCCCAACTTTTATGATCTTTACAAAAACTTGAGTTAAACGGAGGCGAAACGCATGGCACTGTGCCACGGATTGTACTTACTCTACAGCAAGCTCGGATTCAATTCAAGAGTTGAAGCCTTCAATTTCGATGTTTCTTACGTACTATGCACGGTGGCGGTGCACACCGGCCAGGAGCAACAACGGCAGCAGCGATAAAAGTTACGTTATGTCCGGGCGTATCATGTGTTTGGTGCGCTTGACTAGTATCTTTTCGAGGGAGGGGGCCAGAACGCTAGCGTAGTAGCAGTAACACTGTAATAGTAAAGTTCGTGGATGCATCGTCCGCCGGTCTCGATCCACTATTCTCTTGTGTAGTACAGTACCGATGCATGTGATGGGGTACATACGTAGTACTCGTACGGTACGTTGTAAAGTGTACTAGTCCTGTATAGTACGGAACAACGAACGAACAGCTAGCTGCAGCACGTGCAACAGTAGCGGTGGTCGGCGACACAGACAACAGGCCGGCCTGTGTACCATGCTTGGGCCGCACCGGCCTGCGTGCCTACAGGTTTCCCGTCCCGTGCCACATGATTGCCTTGCCCGATTCTCTTCCTCTCGATTGTTGGGGTGCTGGACACACCACATGTCTGGTGTGTAACCACGTTGCTGGGTTTGGACGTCGTGCGACGTGGCACGCATGCATCGTCGACACGACCCGACCGGCGGGGGACTGGAGAGGACTGTACGTCCTCCATCGTCAGTTCGATGATCGATCGTAACCCCAACTAAAACACATCATGCATGCACGCACGCGTCTTTTTGTACTACTAGCTTTTAGATGTGCATGATGCTGCCTGGCCTGTCCAAGTGTGCACACGTCTTTTTTGGTGCATTGCTTGGCCGGAACGAACATGAAAATTACTAGCTACTGCCTACTACAGTACAAGAACGATACGGCCGGGCCAGGGGCTAAGGCAGAGCATGCTAGTGTAGCTGTGTACGTACTACGTGCTACTAGCTGTAGGAGCCCACGTCCGTACGTACAGCTTTGCATGTGTCCACCAGATGCTGATGCATGAACCAAGTCGAATCTCGCGTGCCTGCACACGCAACTCCGTATGCATGCAACTATGCAAGCCTGGTCCCTGATCGATGGTCCAGATCGGCGTCCGTTGACAACTGTGCCGATCGAACTGCCGATAGGCACAAGGCCAGCACGGCCTCACTCTCACAAATCGATCGACATACGGACCGGCGTACTACTAGTAGTACCCCGTAGTATAAGGTACTCCGCACCACGTACTGCAGTAAGTGCCAGCCTCTCAAACCAAGCTTGTGGGGTGACATGTACAATCCACGGAGGGAACGTACGTACGTACTATACGTGAAGCAGTTGCCGCGGCATCATCCTACAATTCGTGGCCGTACGTGACTCTTGATCCCACACAACCCCGGCCCAGTTCTAGCTTTCTTTAATTTCCCCGTTTGGACGACTTAGAGTATTTTCACAAGAACTTCTAGGTAAATCCGTCGGTTATTCTGTTTTTTTGTTGGTCGGATTAGTGATTCAAACGGTCGTTTCAATATATTCTGAAGGAAAGGTTTTCTTCACAAACCGGAGGGGCAAAAACCATCTAGTTTGAGCTTCATTTAAGACCTCGAAGCTAGGGCGAAGAGAGGACAAAGGAGATAAACAAAAGAGCTTTATTTTTTCAAGCTCATTCCAATGTATTGCTAGGCGCGTTTGGAACCTTATATTTTTGGTTCTGTGTGTGAGAAAACACATGGTTTTTGGTTTTTTTTCTATAGCTTTTTATAATTAATTGGAATAAAATTTGTACAAAAACATATCATATTATATGTTCACTATGTAGATGGTCACTATGTAGATCTACTCATGCGGAGTCAATGTAATTAAATTTTCTATTTTATGATTTTTTCTATGATTTACTATAATTTTGCGTAGATTCAAATGGAAATAAATAAAAAGACAAAACCATTGTCACTATAGCAAAACCACTATCCAAGATCGCCTAGGGGATTATTTGATTGGTTTTGAAAAATTCGGGTTTCATAGTTTCTTTGGGTGAAGTAGTTCACGCTCAATAGTTGATGGGGTAATGCAGACTTTTTCTATTCCTTGTATGTAGCCATGCTTGCGTCAAAGGTGATGTTGCTGGAGATGAAAGGCACTGAGTTGTCGCCACTTTGATCAATAGAAGGCAAATTTCTTAGAATACGAGTTCTTTCAGCGTTGTCTAAAAAATATATCATTGCTTAACAGGTAGAGATGGAGTGTGTGGTGAACTAGTTTACTATTGGTTGAACTGTAGAAAAAAATAGTTTGGTTTCTTTTTTCCATAACCATGTTTGTGAATTCAGTGTAGTATTCTCCCTGTTTCTCCCTAATTTCCTGCATTTCCTAATCCTTTCTTTTTTTGAACCTCTACTTACAAAATTTGTGGATATTGGGATGTCTAATGTGAGTTGTGACTAATGAAAGAAGGGAAACTGAGCTTTGATTACGAAGGTTTGAATAATCAGGAGGATTATGGCTAGTTACTTTGTATCGAATTATCTTTATCATTTGTAATAGGAAAATGGCACTGAATTTTCTCAGCATCGGAGCTGACATGCAGTTGTGTTCTATCCCGGCAAGCCGGCCAAAGTACTCAATACATATTGGATCAACCAATAGAGTGTACTACGTACAGTACTCTCTCTCTATATATATTTTAGTTAGTTAGTTTGTTTGTTTGTTGATTTGCTGTGATTGATCTTCTGTCCTATATTCGACCAATTTCAAGAAAATGGACCCGGTCCATGCATCACGCTACTATTCTCAGAGCTTGTCATGCATGTACGTACGTCTCTGTCGTGCGCGTGCATAAACGGAAATGTGGCCAACGAAGTTTTCCGTGCGTTGTCCTGCTGTGTAAGTTCAACTCCAAATGGCCCACGGATCACGCGTGTCCTGCCACCATGCCTCCATGCATATCAATCCACTGGACAAATTAACGAGATTGCTGATCATACAATATTTTTTTGCGACCACGCCTTGGCGCGTATTTCACCGATCATACAATATCATAATACATATAGGAATACACAATCTGATTATTTACTGGAGGGGTATCAAACAGGGCCTTAGGCTCTGCCTTTTGCGGTTAATAAGTACGAGAGAGGTGACCATCAGAATGCTAAAATTGCATTTCTTCAAAACGTTGTTTTGATTTCTCAAGAGATACAATATGTTTTAGATAAACAGAAAATGACGTGTTTACAAAAGTCAAAACAGCTCACAGTTTAGAATTAAGGGATTAGTGTAGTTTACAAGTCTAAAACACCCTACATATTCATATCCATGGAGAGTTGACTTAATTTTTGTTTCCTTTTCATAGAATCTAGATAGAATTGACGAGTTGATAGTAGAACCCGCATCTTCTTCAACGATTTAATTAGTTCGATAGCGATAACATTAGTTGCCCGTATGTCACTATATAGATATAACATAAACAGACAATCTTTCTAATGGTGATGGTGTAGCCAAATAGCCACCGGTCAATGCACGTTTTTCCTCAGTCAAAACTAATGTAGGTGAACTTGGGGCAGGCCGGCAGGAAATATGAAATGGGTACATAGTAACATAAATGAGCGTGAATTCTATTCATTTGTTCAACGTTTTGACGTTCCATGGAAATAATCGGCTATGACGACAGGTCATGCACTGTACATCGTCCCACTTGCCGTGTCGCACTCGCGTCGTGCAATGCCGTCTAGCTTCTTGCAAGCATGCCTAGCAGCAGCATCTATCTATCGCGACGATTACGACGGTGGAATCAATCAGCAGCAGCACCAGCAGCAGCAGCAGCAGAAGGGCAAACCGTGTGGGCTCATAGTCATACACAGCTTCTAGAGAAAAAGTATAGTAATTGAATATTAGTATTTATTATATCTGACAGTTGTAGCTGGTTTGAAGCCTGTGCCTTGATCACCACGTACAATACCACACGCATGTAACAAACTCGACGTAAGCCTTGATCACCACGTGTACATTGTTGAATATATATATTGGTGTCATGGACATGCTCGTCCATACTTGGTACATATTCAACAACACGTACGTAAGCCTTCATCACATGGATATATATTCCAACATGGCATATATATGTCAAACACATGGATAGATCATACTTGTCCAAGTGGTAATGCACACATGGCATATATATGCCAAACACATGGACGTACAGATCATGCTTTTGTTACTAGCTAAATTGTATATTGTTCGAGCCAGCTTGTAGTCGATCTTTCTCCTTTTCCGTATGTAGGAGAGACTCGTAATGATCTGTCGTTTCACAAAGATAAAACTTAATTTTCAAGATCAGTAATCAACTGGCCAGTGAAGACTTTTTTTTTTATCTAGTTATTGAAAGTTGGAGTTGGTTCTTATAGCATTTGGTTGTTGGAATGTAAAGGCAAGCTACCATTTGGCACTCATCTGTAACCCCTTTCTTGCCGCCGGTTTGACTTTCACTGTGGCGCGTCATTTGATTAATATAATTGCCGTACGTGTTAGGGACAAAAGCAAACGAGGCAGGGTTGTTCGAATCATACCGTATGTTTTTAGATAATAATCATACCGTATGTGGATCAACAATTGAAGCTCCATCTCAATCACAATCACCATCACACCATCACCATCACGCGTGTCCTTTTTCTTCGTCTTGCTCGCTCGCTTTTGTTGATCCATTCCCAGCCTTCATTTTCCACTTTTGTTAATTATTCTATAGGATCCTTTTGACATTTCTGTGAATCCGGCTGAAAACAGTTGGTCTGATGGGGATATAATAAATGATCATCGATCATATCCGCCGTGCTGAGGCGTGCGATATATGATGTGGATGCAACCGAACCAGACAACCTGATGATGCCCTAATAAGGTAGCTAGCAGATGGCAACGCGTCGCAAAAGCATGTGGGATAAGGAAGCAGGTCACACCGAAGATGGACCCGGCCGGCCATGCGTGTGCGCGACCGACGACGACGGAGGCCTGCTGACCACCGGCCGGCCCGACCGCCGGCGTACGTCTCTTTTTTCGTCGATCCATCCATCCATATTCCTTGCCGTGTCGTGCCGCATTGGATGACGCATGATCGATGCCTAGCTTGTCATTGCCTCTCGATCGAGTCTAGTAGTTGTAGTCCCTTTCACTCTTGCAGTCAGATCAAACGCATGGTGTTTTGTCCTTTGATGACGTACGGGGACTGTGTATGTTGCTGTAGCGTGCCCGTTTGGCCAAGTCGTCGTCGCGTCGCCGGCCGGTATGGTGGAAAGAGCTAAACTAGCGCGTGGAAATGCTGCTGGTGGTGGGCAGCCACACCTTATCTCTGCTGCTAGTGCACTGGACACACATGAATTCTCTCGAACCAATCTCTATCAACAATTAAAATGATGGACACAAAGATCGATCGACAAACTGACTAGATATTAGTTAACACTACCTCTTTAATTCATTGTATAAAGAAAGTTGAATTTCTTGTCTTAATTTCTCCAACAGTCAGCTAAGTTTTTTTTTTCCTTTTTTTTCTCTTTTCAAATGGTCTTTCTCTCCCTCCCCCTCAGATCTATATATGGTACTATTATATTAATTATTGCCAGAGATAATATATATGGCCATGATGTTTATTTATAATATAGTCATGGCCTCTGGAGTCTAGTAGTAGTCCCTTCTCACACGGTAGGTAAGGTACGGTGTGTAGTAAGTTGTAAGTTGTAACTGCATTATGCCAGTCACGGGTTGTGTGTGCACACGATCCTCCATCGGGATCAAGAACAGGTCATGCATGGATCGACGTCCACCAGGCCGGGTCGTCATGTAGTACTGTCCATGCGTCGTGTGGACTCTGGCAGCTGCTGCATGGGCACGTGGGTGTGTCCTATATATTGTTTTCCTAGAAAATGTGTGTGTGCTACTCTGGTTTGACCCGAAACTTTTCGGTTACTACGTCATATCTTCTTCTCGAGCGATCTTCTGGACATACTATGTAAGTCCATGTGTGGGAACATGATCGAGCTATAGCTAGAATCTTAAGGCATCATAAGGATTAAAAATTTGTCGATAAGCTTGCATCTAGTCAAATTTGCTAACAGTTTCTCTTTGTTTCTCTGTTTATTTTGTACTGACCATTGAATCTCTATAATCTCTATCCAATTGTCTTAAATTTAAGTTACCCATTATTCTATACCTTTTCATCTATATTCGTATATTTATTTTTAAAATCCATTGCACTTTACTGTGCCTTCAATATGTATCACTTTAAAGTTTAGCTTTATTTACCTTAGCTTCTATTACAACTTATATATATGTTGTAGCTTCATGAATCTACATCTTGTCTTTCCAATTTCGATTGAAAATATGTTTCCAAAAAAAAGTCGATTGAAAGTATTTTAATCCACAAAATTTGAGCTAGGAATGTAAAGTTTATTCTATATTTTCACAATATTATCATTTGTTTTTTTCTCCAAACTTATGTATTGGAGAAAATGTATGAATAGGTATTTTTGTGGAGTACAAATATATACAGTTTAATATTTAATATTGTTTGAGTCATTGGTATGTCATATGTGACGACTCATGCATCAATAAAACATTTTTCATGATTTCGAAACCTTTGAACATAGAGTAGTTGTAGTAGCTCAGCATGAACCTCGGATTATTTATAGTGAGATATAGTAGGATTTTTTTCATTTGCTCTAGACCAACACCTCCTTTTGATTCAATAATTATTCCTTTGTCTTTCGTGCCTAGGCACCTCTTACCAAACATCGCTTTCACAAGCTGGGTTTGTTGCACTATCCACTATCCTAGCTACATGATATAGCCAGCCTTTGTTGACGACTACTCTACTATATCCTGTGTTTCCACCTCATCTTCCGCCGGTCCTGACACATGCTCTTAGACGACGTAACAAAGGAGGCAATATAAGCCATACATACCTCGCTTTCATCATCCCCATCCGCTTCTGCGAAATGTCGACATTTGTGGGTGCGTGGCGTGGCGTGGCGTGGCGTGGCGGTGTCGGTCGGTCGTCTCGCTATCATTCCAAGCTAGCTAATACTTCCAAATCCATCCATCTCGATCGTTAATTCCAATAAAAAGTTGCCGTTGAAGCTTGAGAAACAATGCATCGATCAAGAGTTGCCATCGGCATTGCCGTTCTCTCAATTATTCAATCCACATGATATGCATCACGATGCGGTCTCGATCTGCTTAATCAGTCGTCGTTGTACCTCGTCGATCAAGAACACAAACAACACGCATGCGTGACCAGCTGATCCCTTGCAATTAACAAATAAATAAAGTATATGTACGTATCATCCATGAGCGGCAGCAGGGTTTCGTCAGGCCACCTCTCATGGTGTTGTCGATAAGCACTATCATTTGGCGCTACTAGAGGCTATATAAATCCATATAATTGGTGTCCCTGTCGTCACTGGAGAACAAAAAGAGTGCCGGCAACTAATCCAACCTAAGCTTGCACGATTAATATATAAATATATATATAATATATCTTGTGGAGAACTGGTACTACTAAGCAAAAGTTTGGCACATGCACCCAAATATGAAATATAGTATAAACACTAGGTCATTCTGCAGGTTTTGATGTCCGAATCAAGAATATTTTTGATAACGTGCGATCAGGTGCATATATACGACAGCCATGATGACAGTGTGTGTCGAGGGTGGTGGCACGAAATTTCCTTCCTAAAAATGAACGGGTCTTTGCTGGGTTCGTACACGAATTAAGCAACTGATTCGATGGATCGCCAACTATCAAGACCAAATTTATATATACTTTATTTTTCTTGGATCACGATGCGTGGGGAAGCTTTAATTCTAGGTCAAATCAGATGATAAAGCGTTATTAAAAAGCTAGCTAGTTGTACACCTCTGGACACCTCTCAAGATGATGACTTTGAAAAAAAAATAGTTTAGTGGCTGGCCTGCCGGGTAAAGATGAATCGATGCATTTTAGGCATACTAGAAAATTGCATTGGTCCCAATGACGTCTTATCAATTGTCCATTAAGGAAGATAATAGTAGGTGTTGTTTGCGTAATAAAGTGTGGTTCCAAAATGAATATGAATGATCTAGTGTGAGAATTTGGAGATTTGGTGGCCTGCTTTTGCGTGATGAATTAATATTATATATCATCTGTCACTGGTATTCTTCTTTTTATGAAGCATAGTGCTTAATGGTGGATTATTCCAAACATCTTTTGCCACTTGTGTTGATCATAATAATGACTTGATTGTGTCTGCCATGAGCCCATGATAGAACTTAACATTATGACTATGGGTTCCCCTTTGAGTGCTAAATAACATTTTCAGATAATGAGAGTCAGAGAAAGAAGCCATATAATGATGAGTGTTTGAAATCATATAAGATGGAGTGAGGCCCTATTTGATACATTTAGCTACTAATAGTCAGCTAGATAATAGGTCATAGCGAATTTTATATAGTAACTATTGCTAGTTATATATTACCTGATTTTTTGTCTAACTAGTAAAACAATTGTTACTGGGTATTTAACTAGCAATTAATTTGTTTGAATTCAAAGTAACTAATTATTATGAGGGGTAACTATTAGCTGTCCTACTCTTCTTTGATTCAGATTGATTTGTTGAGAGATCGAAGGAAGTAAAGGTGGTGGTGGTGGTGGGGGTTTGCGGGGGGTTGGTGCGTTAAGTTGAGAATTTTGAAATATATAGTCAAATATAGTCAAATAGGGTTTAATAAGGTTACCTCCTGTAATTTTAAGCAATCAAAAGCTACCATATATAAAAAGCAGCACCTTGGGATCCGAAGATTGTGCTTCATGTTATTTATTATCTATATCTTTTTGGACGCGAAAAGATATATACAATTATGCATTGTAGTTTGACTGGTCCACCGTGGGCTCTAAACAATTGCACGAGGTACCTGTACTGTGCACCAGCACCCCCACACCCCATATATATCTATACGCATTTTAAGGAAACATCAAGCATCATTAGTAGCTGTAGTATTTGTTTTATTAGCTAGCTAAGCTACTGCATGAGATCTGCCATTTGCTCAGACGAATCGTTCTGTTTCGGTTGGCTAGCCACCATCACATGCACATGTCTCGCAAACAATGCAATATATGCCGGAGAACTGATAGATCATGTGGATTGTGGAGTGGAAGGGATCATGACAAGGCACTAACTACGAGTATTAAAATTATTAATACATAAAAAAATCCTTATGTGTTCAGATGAGTAGATGGAGTAGCCTTTCAAGGACACCTTATATATTGCCTGTCTTCTACTTTGATTCCAAGAAGGAGCGAGCTGAATTATTGAGCATATATATTATAGATGCATGCGTAGCTAGATCTATCTGATCGAGTTGAGTGTTTAGTAGTTCTTTTTATTTGTTGTTTATGATGACTATAAAACAACATTAGCCAAGTTGTGGAGGATTAGATAATCTCCCAACTTGGTCAGAATTGCTTGCTGTCATCAGACACCATCATCTATCCAAATTCAGCAAAACCAGCACCACACATATATTTTTTATCTTTTTATATACTGATATAATTAAAAAAAAAAAGATGCTTTGAATAAGCATTAATGATTCGGTCAAATTCAACCCTCCATCACAACGAGATATATAATGCATTCCACAGAAATGGCGATATGGTACGACTCAGTTTAAATAATTCCAAACACTACTCTCAACAAAATATTCATATTTTTTGTATTCTCAAAAATATTTTTTTTGATAAAAACAAACAAGCAAATAAATAAACTGGCATCTGCCGACGGATTCACACCTGTGACCTGTAGAGCGAGCAGCTGCAGCAGTGAAGGCGTGGGTGGTGGGTGGGCCCCACCGCGGCCACGCTTTTGTCGCGGCCACTGCGGCAGGCGCGCCATTATTGCCGGCCTAATCTCGGTGGTAAACGATAACGGTGCCGTGCATGCATGCACGCACACTACATCGCCGGAGTGGGGCCCACCTCCACGTGGCGTCGCCACCTCCCGCTCTCCTTTTATATACCCGACACCCTTGACCCTCCTCGCCTTCACTTCACCATCGCCATAGCCACCTCCCGTTCTCCTTCCTCCTCGCTCGCTTCTCCAACGATCTCCGAGCTCCCTTTCGAGTTGTGACCTTCTCCGTTGCCAAGAAGACGACGACGACCTGGTCTGGTGGAGTGATATGGCCGTGCAAGCGCAGTTCGGCGGCCTCGCCGGGTGCCAGCTGCTTCCCTACGGCGTCGGCGGCGGGGGTTGGCTGAGGACCAGCTGCAGGCGCTCTTGTTGTCAGCCGCAGCGGGCAACAAGCAGGCACAGTACCACTGCGCCGCCGGCGTGGCCAGCGCCGCGCAGAGCGAGCTGACGTGCAACGGCGGGGGCGCGGTGGCGTCACGGAAGCGCGGCAGGGACTACGGCGACCTCGAGGCGGCGCAGCACTACCACCACGCGACGGGGACGGTGCCGTCCTCGTCGGCCGCGCTGCTCCCGATCCCGGGTGTGGCGGTGCCGCCACAAATGAAACCAGCGGTCATCAGCCGGATGGCGGACTCCGCGTTGGCGTCGACCAGCGGGCGCCCGCTGCCGCCGCCGACGGACGCGATCCTGGCGGCGGAGCTGCTCCAGCATGGCGCGGAGGTGGACGCGCTGGTGCGCGCCGGGTGCGACCGTCTCCGCGCGGGTCTGGAGCGGGCAAGGAAGCGTCACTGCGAGGCGGTCGCGCTGGCCGCCGCGCGCGCGCTGCGCGAGAAGGAGCGCGAGCTCGACGCGGCCCGACGTCGCGCGCTGGAGCTCGAGGAGCGGCTGAGGCAGGCGGCCGTCGAGACGCAGGCGTGGTGCGGGCTCGCGCGCAGCAACGAGGCCGCCGCGCGTCGGGGCTCCGCGCCACGCTCGACGCGCTGCTCCTCCGCACTGGAGGCGGTGTCGGGTGCGGGACGGCGGCGCTGCTCGTCGGAGGCGAACAGCAGCATCAGGAGGAGGGGTTCGGCGAGTCCGGCGGCTGCGGTGGCGGCACGGACGACGCGGAGTCGTGCTGCTTCGTCGTTGACAGAGCCGCGGCGGCGTTGGCGGCCGAGGACGACGCGGTGCTGTCGGCGAAGTGGGCGTGCAGGGGGTGTGGAGCCGGCGAGGCGTCGGTGCTGGTGCTGCCGTGCCGGCACCTGTGCCTGTGCAAGGCGTGCGAGCCGAGAGCGGACGCCTGCCCGTCTGCGCCGGCGCCAAGAACGCCGCGATCCACATCGCGCCCGACTGAACTGAACTGAACTGATCGCGTCCGCGGCTCCGGCGATCCCGGCGGCGACGCCGGCGAAGTAACCGCGGGGTGGATCAGTTGGGTTACTAGTTGAGTAATTATTATTTATTTATTTATTATGTTGTTAATTACTAGGAGCAGAAGGGAGATAGATACTGTAGGTAACCGGTAGGTTTCCGGACGATTAACCCGTGGTTACTTCCTCGTCTGGTGTGTGCGTCGTGTTGGATCGCCCGTTTGATGACGTGGTTAATGAAAAGAGAAGAGAAATTACCGGCGGGTGAAAGTCCTGTTTTGGTTGACAATTGGAACATGTGGTTAACTTTTTTGGCGTTACCAATACTACTCTGGGTTGGATTTGATCCATGTGAAGTGGCTGCATGTACTACGCGGAGCATCATGTCCATGCTCTGTTTTTGCTTTTGGTGTTGCTCTGTTTTTCTCTGTTTCGTCCTCCATCATCCATGGACGGACGGACTCTGATGGAGGCTTGCCGTAGTTTTTGGCGGATCTGCTGCATCTGCAAAGATGCCGTTTCTATTTAAAAAATACAGAGGAAAAAAATGCCGTGTGCAAAAGCTGTTGAACATCATCGACGAGGGAGGCGATCTGCCACGTTTTCCGAGGTGGACACAGGAAGATACGGAGCGTGCTGCCTGCCTGCCACTCTGTTTGTCTGCTCTGCTGTAAAAGAAACCCGTCAGGTCAGGCGGCAGTGATGAATCATACTCGGCCTCGGCCCCGTTTAGAGCCCCGAATTCGGGGACGAATTTTGGTGGGATGTGATATGTACGTCACATCGTATACTGTAGAAGACGTTTCGTTTGTTAGTGGTAAATATTATCCTACCATGGCAAGAACCAGCCAAAAGAATCGTCGCGAATGTACATCTAAACCGCGTGTAATTATTTTAATTTTTACCCTATATTTCGTACTCCATACACGTTGCCCGGCCGACGGATATGATGGGGAATCTTCTTTTTGCAGATAGTGAAATTTGGGAGGAATTTGGGGCTCTAAACAGGGCCCTCGTTTAGTTGGCTAAAGTTTCTAACTCTTTTTCATTCTCTCTCCATCACATCACATTAAATACACCAAAAGATATATGTTCGAGTATGAAATGTAGGTAAAAAAAAACTAATTACACAGTTTAGATGTACATCATGGAGGGCGATTCTTTTGAGCCTAGTTACCCCATGGTAGGATAATATTTACCACAAACAAACGAAAAGTGCGCTGCGAGTTCGCGAGTTACTTTTGCTAAAATTTCTAACATCTAAACGAGGCCTCGCTCATCCCTCTATGTATGTCGCCGAATCGTGTTTCATGGCGAAAAATACGATTTTTTAGACAAAAAATTTCCAGGGACAGAGGGAGTACACGTCTCCTCCAATCCATCCATGGCCCGCCGGTGGCCGGAAAAAGGAAGCGCGTCCGTCGTCTTTTCCTTTGGGGCTCCTTGGTCCGGTCCGGAGACGCAAAAAGATGGCATTCATTGGGTTGGGTGCGGACGGAACGGGCGGACGGTTTCTTTCCGATCGAGCATGCATTGGGGCGAGACGGACGCCATGGTGCGTGCGGGCTTTTGCCTTTCGGTTACGAGATCCAGCCAGCTTTGGAATAACCAACGCAAGCAATCGTTGCACTGCACTGGGTACGGACACACCAATCATACCGCCCGATCGATCCAGCACTTGGCATTTGGGGTGGCCAATTTGCCATGCCACTACGCAGACACTAGTCCGTTTGCTTTATTTGCGCGTGTCGAGTGGACAAAATCAATCATCATATCGTTGCTTTCGAATGCGATGAGAGTGGCCGATTATTGGTGGCGTAAAGGACGTCGTACGTTTCTGTGCCGCACACATGCAGCCCAGGCACATATGCATGGTTCTTTTGGTTCTCATGACTAAATCAACTTTAGGAGTAGTACGTCCTAGCTACACGTTGTAGACATGTATGTAGTCGTGCATCTCATTGCTGCGAGCTCTCTTGTGTGTAGTACCCCACCAGTGCATCACTTTCAGAGAAACTGAAACATACACCACAGTGATGGAGCTACTGACCTAGTAGTAAGTAATAAGCAGTACGAATCAATCTAGCTAGGAGCATCATGACCGATGGATACGCAGCAGTACGTGACCGATGGTTGAGCGTGCCAGGCCAGCACGCACTGAATTGGAAGCCACCAGTGTGCTTCATTCACCTGCGACGAAGACGCGATCAATCTAGTCGTTTCAGACAAGCCATCGAGAGCATGCTTCTCTTCCCAAAGTGCTATAGGTACCTTTTTTGATCAGGCGTGCCTAATGCGTTCTGCTGGTCCAGATATGCATCGATTTTTAATTAATTAGCCTTGGACTTGAAATCATTGCGGCTACAAAACAATGGAGGGGCCATATAACCGTTGGCACAAATTAAGATAAACACATTCAGATTCAGGTTCCTCGAGCGCCCTACAATAATTAGTAGTATAGGCAAAAACACAACAAATTCTTGTCATCTTATCTTACAAATACAAGTTCGAATGTCTGCATTAACTTGCAACTCATCAATAGAAAATCATAAATAATTGTTCATAGAGAAAGGCAATAAATAAATAAATCAAATCAAATCAAATCAAATTCCATCAGAGGAATAACATCACTACTAAAAACATTTATTTCAGAAGACAACCCTTCTTATTTACGGGGACAATCCAAAAGTGTCTATCTCTAAAAATATCTACTCAATTTTATAGATGTTCAGTCCATTTATGTAGACAGTCGAAAAGAATGCAAGTGGCATGTGGCTTGTGTTAGTGACATAGACCTAATCACCAATGTAATAGACTTATTGAAGGTTTGTTAGTTAGACACTGCATTTTATAGACACAAATGGTCCCTTGATCGATATGTTTGTGGAATGAATTGTGCTAGTTTCTTGGTACATTCATCATCCCACAAAAAGGTATAATTTTGTGTTGTTATGTACTCCGTATTAGTGAATGCATATTGAAACTTAGGTCGTTTGGTTTAGGGACTTTTTTAGTCCTTGAGGACTAAAAAAAGTCTCTTTTAGTCTCTACTCAACCAAATATGAGGGACTTTTTGAGACCTTTTCCTCTAAGAAGTCCCTAAAAAACTCTCTTGGAGGGACTTTTTTTATTAATCCCTGTGACTAAAAAAGTTTAAATTCCTAAGAACCAAACAGGGACCTTAGCTTGCGATGTTAGGTTAGTTTTTAAAGCTAAGATAAAGTGTATATCAACAATTGCAGAGGTTGAGAGATGCACTCCCTCCATTCCAAATTATTGTACAAAATGCGTTTTTTTTTTTTTTGTACACTACTCCTACTTATGTATATCTAGGCGTACATAGCACGGACCGGACAGGGGCGGAGTGCGAGACAGGCCATGTGCTCATGGACCATGGACCGGTGGTGGTGGTGCGGCCTGTGCTGCGTGCTGTGTCCGCACACTCTAGCACACCGCCCGTCCGTTGCGTACATAGTACTAAACTACAGTAGCTGTACAGAGTTGGACGTACCTACCATTACCAAGCTATATATGGCTACCGTCCAAGTACGTGTGTACGTACCGAGCTATGGACGGTAGATGGCCGGGGCCGTGTGTTGGCACGTATTTATATATTTACGGGCTGCGGAGTACTAAATTGAAAGCCTTTGTGTAACTGTGCACGCACGGTAGATGGCCAGGGCCGTGTGTTGGCACGGACGCAATCAACCACACAATACGTACACGTACGGAATGTATGGATGGAGCATGTGTTTGTACGTTTATATATATGCATAAGTATTGTTTTTACTACTCGGCGTGACAGTCGGCACAACCATATATATAGCTACCACGACTACATATACACCCTGTCGCTTCATTGCTTGAGTCGATCGGTATACGCGACATGTGTTCCGGTCATCTTTAATAAAAGTAATAACAAAACACGTCCATTCTTGAAGAACGCTACATATCGCGTCCTCATGATGATGTCACATTCATATATATACAAACAATCATGCACGCCAAATTAATGATTATTATATATATATTATCAGCTAATCGCGCGCACTACTCTTTCATTGACCCATCGAAGATCATATATATATTACACTTTGAAGCTATAGTTTAACCTGATCGATCTCCATCTGCGAACGACACCAAATGGCACACGTAAGAGTACCAACGAGTGTGTGCCTATCCTCTCAAGTCGACCAAACAAGACACGTACACGTAGGTACGGACAATAATTGAGCCTTAGCTGACTCATCGATGGGGTACATTGATCCGTACATGAAAACACAGAAGTCGACGCATAGGGCCACAACGAACAAAACAACGGGCGTGACATGATATGATGTATCATGTACGTGATCGATTGTTTTCTACGTTACGTGCATGCACACAAAGGGACAAATGAACAGGATGGCGCGATTCACGCGACTGATAGAAGAGTTTGTACCGATCGATCGATTCATCCACGACAACTTTCTTTAAGCGAAAAGGGTCATCTAATGTCTACGCAAGCGGCAAGCCTATGAATCCAGCCTATTATTCCTCCAACTTATATCCAAGGAATTTGACACTCTATAAACTGGACATATCCCATGGAGAGGTCACGAGCCAACAATAGAGAAAAACCGAATCTTTTTTTATTCCTCCTCTCTCATGCAAGGGGCGCATCAAGAAATCATGTATACTTCTTGGGGGGCTGACTAATTTTTCTTGGCGGTTTAGTTTACCTTAAATGGTCCAGCCAACTAAAACCGACTAACCATAGATGCGACCAAGATCCGATTTATAGCATAAACATAAGAAAGAAAATTTAAGTTTGACCAAATTTTTTAGTGAATAATACTCCCTCTGTTTCAAATTTTAGTTATTTGACTTTTTTAGAACCTAAGTTTGACCAATTGTCTTGTTCAAAAATTTGCACAAAAACAGTCGATTTAAGTCATTCTTAAATACCATTTGTTAATAAAGCAAGCCACAACAAAAGAAGTGATATTTCACACAAAATTTTGAATAAGACGAAAGTGGTCAAAGTTAGGGTTGAAAAAGTCAAACGAACTACAATTTGGAACGGATTTAGTATTAACGTTTTATGTCTCCAACTATGTTTACAAGAATATACTCCATAATTAATTTAATGGTATTTATTTTATATTAAATTGTTAATATTTTTCTATAATAACTTTGTAAAATTTTTATTGCTTTCGAGAAAATAGATCCGTCCATTAGGATTAATCTAATTGTAATAAAATAGCAATCCCCAATTCAGAGAAACTTAAGTTGTGGGTCACCTAAATTGTTTCAAATCAAAATCAAAGGGTATAATAGTATTGTCATATCTTAGAAGCATGGCCCAACAAAGTAAAATCCCACTAACCATTGATGCAACCAAGATCTGATTCATAGCCAAAAGAATGCAATTATGGTTTCCTTTTTCATGTCAAACTAGCTTAAATTTTACTACAATGGAT
The DNA here is from genome assembly GCA_015847255.1 of Hyparrhenia diplandra. Lineage (NCBI taxonomy): Eukaryota > Viridiplantae > Streptophyta > Magnoliopsida > Poales > Poaceae > Hyparrhenia > Hyparrhenia diplandra. Next base: position 141,318 of record JADLZK010003876.1, read on the forward strand.
ACCATTAACATTTTGGTCTCTCACTAGACTTGCAACATACGGAACTAGATTTCATAATTAGTTTAGTGATACTTACTTTACTATTATAAACGTTAATGATCTTATCTTATCTATATAATTTTGACCAGACTACTTTAAATCATATACTCCTCCATCTCAAATTTTGTATCATTCCAAGAATCTTAGAGAGTCAAAGTATCTTAAGTTTGACCAAAATTTTATAGAAAATTGCGAAAAATTTGTGACATCATAAGTATACTCATATATAATCAATGAGGAATCTAATGATATACTAAGTTGGCATCAGAAATTTTATTGTTTTATATATAGATTTGGTCAAATTTGATGTTCTTTGAATCTCCAGGATTTTTAAAATGACTTTAAAATTTAGGATAGAGCAAGTAGATTTAAAAAAATGAGAACCGCATCTTTTGGTACCGCTACTTTAATCGCAACAACGGCCGGCACGCGGCAAATTAAAGTGTGATCGGACTTGATGATGCCGGTGGATATATAGGAGGACCTGCCTGGAGAAAAATAGTGGAGAACGGCCCTATTATGTCTTCTTTTCGGTAGTACTAGGACTACTGTATCCATGATCGATCCAACTACCTGATTATTTGTGCTTTTGACCAGAAAAGTAACCCAAGATAGCTATTCCAAGCTGTGTAGTCTGGTTATTTGTGCTTTTGACCAATCAATGGATAGACCAGGAGCTGAATGCATGCAGTGGGATCGAGCTAGGTGGCTGTATAGGCTTTTTGCAAACATTTTGTCGAAGGGGATTGGATTAGAGGATCATCCATTCAATTATTCACACCTTGCAGTTGCTAAATTGGTTATCGGATTGAATTGGGGTCAGTGATGGGCACGTATAAATCGTTGCCATCACGTACCGGAGTCCACAGTGCAGTGAATTTGCCAAATGGGCACGGCGTACGTATATATGGGATGGGGACTACCACTTCACTGGATCGATCGGAGGTGCGACAGCGACGTTGCCCGGTGGCCACGGCACACCGATGATCTAGGAGTACTGTAGACGATTTGGCGGATTCACACGCGTCTCCGTCGTCTCATTGTGGGATGGATCGTCAATGGCGAAAGGAACGTAGGACAAGAGAAAGCAAAGGTACGAGAAGATGATGGAGCAAAAGTAGTGGCAATCAACGAGAAAGCAAAAGGCAAAATGTCACAAACTCACCGGTCACCACACACAATCCACCAGCGTGAACTGTGGGCCATTCATGTACAATCTCAAGGCCGGCCGCCGGCCGCCGGCCGTCGGCCATCGTTTGATTGGACATCAGGTGCTACCAGCGGTGGAATTCCAAACTTGGCATTCCTACTTTCACACCAATGATTTTTTTGACAAGTAAACATACTACAAAATATGGCGGAGCCAAAACTCAGAGGCTGATTTTTTTTTTTTACTTTTTAGGCTGTAAGTGAAAATACTAAAAAATATGACACTATATATACATATACATATATATAAGTACATACATATTTATAAGCGCGCACACACACACACATATATATATATATATATATATATACACACACACACACACACACACACACACACACACACACACACACACACACGTAAAATCATATCAAAATAGTTGGGTATTCTCGGGAATACCCTCTATATCCGCCCATGGGCCCTACGTACGCATGCCTGTGTCACTGTGTGGTCACCGCTCACTGTTAATAATGTACTCAAGTTTAGCCCTGATACATACAACAACGCCTGATACATACAGGGTCACATGGATCACTGTACTTAAGTTTAGCTGATCATTTTCACGGTTAAGTGAGAAGGAATAAGCCAGAGTACGGTTGGTAGCAGGCCAATACGTACATTAGCGATTTTTTTCACAAGTTCATCAATTACAGTGCACTAGTTTTTGTTGGTTGAGCTGTACTTGTGTTTGCATTTGGGCTGTATAGAAAATTATAATTATCCCAGTGACATTTGTTTCTGACAACTACGACCCACTGACATTTGGATCTAGACATGGAAAAAGATAACGATTCCTTCCATGGTCGAACTACTTATCAAGTCAGCATACATATGGATTGTGTACCTATACGATGCGGAAATTTGGTCGCCGCCCTACTTTGTGTAAAGATGCAAAATGGCCTATGATGGTCTACGCCAGTGACACTAATAAGTGAACTACCGTGGCGGGCAAAAGCGATTTATGGTGGCGGTTTTCATGCCCGCCACGAACACAAGGTCACAGAAAATCAAAGGATTTACCGTGGCGGTTTCCATTTGCCCGCCACGGAAAATCATTTAAAAAAATAAAAAACGAAAAACCGGAACCCAAACCCTAATGGGCGAGTTCTCGGGCGGCACCGGTGCGCGGCGGCGCCGCTCGGGCCGCCCCGCCGGATCCGGCCCGCACACCACCGGATCCGCGATGACGGCCTCCACGCCGCCGGATCGGCCGCCGCCAGACCGCACCGCCGTCGTCGGGCCGCCTCCGATCCGCCCGGTTGGGAAGAAGGGGAAGGAGCTCCACCGGGCCGGGCTGGCCGGGCCGCCACCGGATCTCCGCCTGTCCCGGGCCGCCGCCTGCCGCGCCGTGGACGCCGCCTCGAGATGGGGGCACCGCCGCCACCGGATCCACCGCCGCCTCGATCCGCCTCCCCCTCGAGCCGCCGGTGGCGCCGGGATTCGCCGGGGTCCGCCTCCCCGAGCGCCTAGGAACGGTGGCAGAGTTTGGGAGGGAGGGCCGACGCGGAGTTGGGGAGGGAGGGCCGGCCGGCGGAGTTGGGGAGGAGGGATCGAGAGAAGTTTGGTGGGTGAGGAGTGGGGGGCGAGAGGGTGTGTGAGGGAGAGCTAGGTTAGGGTTTGAGTGAGAGTGTTGCTTATATATGCTTGAGGTGTTAGTGGGCTGGTTTGGGCCGGTTCGGATGGGTCATCCGGGCCTCATTTTGGTGGCGGTTTTTTTAAAAACCGCCACGGTTAATTGATTTACCATGGCGATTTTATGACCGTCACGGTTAATAAAAAATAACCGCCACGGTTAATCATAATATTAACCGTGACGGTTTTTTAAAAGCCCGCCACGGAAAATGTTTTGGAAACACCATGCAAGTTCAATTGTGTAGTAGTGTGATGAGCCCCTTTATTAGTTTGTGGATTCCCCATCATTTCTTATTTGGTCCTAATATTGACGTGATTGTACGTCTTGCTAGCACGATCAAACCTATGATTTGATACTGCCATTCAGTTTATAATTAACGTACTGTACATGTTCGATGTAGACTGGTCCACCCATCAACAATGGCAATAATAATTGGACGTGCTAAAATATTACGCCATTATATATATATTCAGTGGAGTAGACGTACAACTGGTCCATCATGGCATAATACAAATTGCGCGTGATAAACTAGTGTCCCAGTACTGTTCCATCGATTCATTCATTTAAGGAAGCATCAAGCATCTGATTGCTGTGTTTTTGTTTATTTGGCCACATGAAATTTGCCGTTTCCTCTCACAAATCGTTTTAGTTTTGTTTGGCTAGCTACTTATACCTAGCTAGACAAAGTCTGATGAGCCGTTCAAAAATCTTACCAGAAAAATATATACATCACAATTATATTGGTGCCTTGTATTCGGCTTGAGTAAATTGTTTTCCGAGAGTGCAAAGTGTTCATGGGAGAACAAGCGTTTTGTCAAGAAAAGGCCAACCGGATCAAACTGGGCCACGTTTTCCTTCAAATCAACAACAATTACCTTGGGCCCAAACGTATTTCACAATGGAAAAAGTCTACTTACGGTCCTCCAACTTTTACAAAAGTTCGATTTTGGTCCGCCAATTTCCAAAAACAGGACAAAGCGGGTCCCTCAACTTTTCAAACCGTGCAGATTTACCGTCCCTCGGCGGGTTTTGGGCCGGTGGTTTCGCTACAGTAACTCGGTTTTGCTACAGTGGTGGTGGTTTCGGTTTTCCCTTTTCTTATTTATTTCAATTTGAATCTTTCAAAAATCATAGTAAATCACAGAAAAATCATAAAATAGAAAATCTAATTTTTTGGACTCCACATAAGTAGAGCTACGCAATTAATATATAATATGGTATACTTTAATATAAAATTTTTGCTATGAAGGTTTTACCTTTTTTTAATTTATTTCAGCTCAATTAAAAAATCATAATAAATTATAAAAAATCATAAAATTGAAAAACTAATTTTGCTAGACTTCACATGAGCATATTTACACAATAAAAGATATATATGTGTACTATTTAATTTATTGGCGGGATCCATCGATCAAGTTCACGACTTTGCGTGACGTATCGCAGCGGTCGGACAACAAACCTAGCTAACCTAACCCAGTTTAAAGAGCCACAAAGAACTACGTCATCCTGTGTTATTGCGCGCCTCATGTGGAGTCCAACAAAATTGAATTTTTTATTTTATAATTTTTATGTAATTTACTATGATTTTTAAAGATTGATTTGAAATAAATAAAAAAAAAGGCAAAACCTTCTAGCAAAAACTTTGTACTAAAGTATACCATATTATATATTCATTCGCGTAGCTCTACTCATGTGGAGTCCAACAAAATTGGATTTTCTATTTTATGAATTTTCTGTGATTTACTATGATTTTTGAAAGATTCAAATAGAAATAAATAAGGAAAGGGAAAAAAAAAAAAACGAAACCACGGTCACTGTAGCAAACCGGAGTTATCAGCGAAAACCACCGCCCAAACCCGCCGAGGGACGAAATCTGCACGGTTTGAAAAGTTGAGGGACCCGCTTTGTCGGTTTTGAAGTTGGCGACCAAAATGGGACTTTCACTTAAAAGTTGAGGGACCAAAAGTAGACTTTTTCCAGTCCCCAAGTTTCTTTCGCGGGATTTCAGCCCATCATGGTGCCCATCATGACCCAGGCCTAGGCAGGCAGCGATGTCTCCTGGCCTACCGGGCCGAACCATCTGCCTCGAGTTTCTCAACCAGTTGGACCACTGGATAAAATTACAACTAAAGACATATTTGATTAGTACAACCAAATTCTGCTTAGACAATCTTTTTATTTACAACTACATACAAAATTCGGTATTGAAAAATTCTGTTTCTTAGTATTAAACAGGTCAAGGGTTTAAAAGGTCCTTGATGTTGCTTTTTGTTCTTTGTTATTAATAAACATTGCTGCTGTGGGTTGGTGTTATGGGCCGCAGCCTATTTTGTTTTTTTTGTAGACAAGGAAAACGGGTTCAGCCCAAAAGGTAACAGGAAGCAGGCCAAAATAAGTTTGCCGCTGGGAAAGATAAAGTAACGTATTTTATTTTCAGAATATTTTTTACAAGGAAACTTCACAAATCGATTTTCTACGCAACAGAGCGCACACAGAAACAAAACTATTATTAATTAATTAATTAATAAAATAATAATTTTCCATGAAAAAAAATCCTGAGCTATTTACTAAATCGGTTGTCTAAAATTTTTTATTTTCTTATTTGTGTTTCACATTCACATCCTAAAGTGAACGTTTCCTCATGCTCTCTCTGGGGCTGGCTCCCTGGTGGTTCCTTCTATGCTACTGTATCATCGCAGTGTCCTCTAGTCCTACATGCTCGTGCCAGCCATGCATTGTTACCAAAAAACAAGCTAAGGCCAAGGCTCTTGCACATATTCCTCGCTTCCTTGATCGGCGTTCTATGTTGAACGAACCTTTGTGTACGTACGTGCTCATCTGGATTCTTTACGCAAAGCCTAAAACTAATATAAAAGGTCTGATGCTTCTTCTGATCACCTTGCAGGGACAAAGTAAGCATATATTCAGATCAGAGTGACCGGTTGACCACGCCAAAACCATGAGATGCTTCGTCATATTTGCACTTGGTTAACTAGTTCCCTACCAATCAGCTAGATATACTTGTCGTAGGTTGTTCTTTTTGGGGGATCCAAAGTATTCTATGCATGGTCCATCATCATATATATATGGTCCTACAAAAGTTCTGTGGAATGGTAACATTTCTCATATTCCTTTATTAGATACATACTAGTGCATCAACACTAAAGTAATTCTCAAAGAGATAACCTTTACAAATTTATGGATAAATTTGAGGCCCACATCATCAACAATGCTTACTATTTATTTCATTCATTTGTTTAGAGAGACAACCTTTGTTGTTTTACAAATTAATGAAAATGGCTCATAGTTTGGGGAAAAGGGCTTACTATTTACTCACTTATTTGTTCACTTCTTACACAATCTCATGTAATATAAGTAGTTTTATATCTCCTTATTATCTAATTGTTATAGATTTTATCAATTACTTTTATGCTTTTCCATCCATGTTTATTTTTTTTTTGTTTTCGTTGAAACTTCGTGTGTATTTGACATATATTTTTAGTTCAAGCCTTAGCTTGATCCATGTGTGTTTGACATGGAAACTGACAATGCTTATTACTTATCGCTTGCATTTATATAGTTCGCACGAGGGAAAACATCATGTGTGTTTATCTTGGTAGAAAGTGGGTAATTTAGAAGCAAAAACTGTAATATTTCATAAGAACTATGAAGGTACGTAATTTAGATGCATTTAAGGGGTTTTATGTTATTTTTAGTAATGATATAGGTGTGTAATTTATAAGCAAATTTAGATGCATGGTCATTGCTGAGAGGATTTATATAATTACATAGGTGAGTAATTTAGATGAAACTTAATTTAGGGGATCTCTAGTGCTCATACTGGTCGATTAGGGTACTTAATTTATTAAATAAATACCATATGTATATAGTTTAGATTTAGATTTTGGGCATTACTTACTATTTCATAGTGATGGTATCTCCATAACTAGTTTTAAGTAGAAGCCTAAATTTAGTGGAAGCAGATAATTGAAGGAACAACGATATGGCTTGTGGATATCAGGATATGGAAGTATGTTTTTTTTTTGTGTGATTAAATATGGAAGTATGTTTGAAGGTTGAGTCTAACACAATTTAATTTTCTATTTTATGATTTTTCTATGATTTTCTATGATTTTTTCAAAACTGCTTTAGGGGACCGGTTTTGAAAAGTTCAAGGGTGATTTAGACCGCTTTTATAGGTTGGGGGGCTATGTAGTCCACCTCCCATAGGTGGGGGGTGTGATTTAGACTTTTTCCTACGTGGAAGGGAGTGAATCTCGCATGGCATACATAAGAATTCCATCTACTTATAATATAATATTAACAAATTTGACTTCCAAAGAGGCAAGTAACAATCGAAAATAACAAATTTGTGAGGGGCATAGTATGCCAAAATAGATAATAATCACTGTCAGTTCATGAGTTCAAACAATAGTGATGTGTGGAGTTACCATTTCGTAGATTCACCCAACACTAATATCATGGTGCAATCAGTGCCGGTTCAAGCCAATAACTCTAGTGCATGTTTTTCACAAAATCATAAGATTTTCATACGAAGTTAGAACAAGATAAAATTCATATCAAAATTTATTAGATCTAGAACTTCATAGTTGTCAACTTTTAAATTTGAGATGCTTTTTACATGTTCAAATATTCAATATAATTCTCAGATCGGATTTGAGATGGTTACCAATATGAATAGAGACAAAGTTAACACTAAAGTTGTAGTACTCGGAGATATATATAACTTTGCACAGTTAACAACCTTTCACTTGAGATCATGTGGAATGTTAAAATATAATATAAGATTCAAAATTGTGTAGTTAGAAAAATAACATTAGGTGTATAGTCACAAGTGACTTAGCTGGTACAAATGCTCAGGAGAACGAAAACATTGAGGTCTCATGTTCTTACCTATCACTGTTGTGTCTAGAACTGGTAGTGATAAGCCACCCCATGTTTTCTGTGTAGTGGCAGCAAATTAGGGCATGTTTGGGACCATGGTTACAAACCATATAGTGTGGTATGGGTGTCCCAAGGTATGATAAACACAGGAAACGTATTTGACTTTGTAGTTCGAGGGGCTTTATGTGGTGAGAAGAATTGTCAGTACCAGGGGGTTTAAATCATATGTACTGTAAGAGCTTCTTAATGTGTTTTTTTTTCTTTCAAATTGGTCTAAAAACAAGGTGGGCTAGAGGTTTTCGAAGACCCCCGTTGACGATAAAATCGGTAACACACCAAATAAAGAGAAGAGCTAGATCGCTCTACGTGAGGGGCAAGCCGAAATCGAGGGATCGGCAAGCGCCCTACAAAGGGATGTCCACACCGGACCTTGTGCCTCCAACGATGAGCGCGATCACGCGAGACACGCCGTCGGAGGAGCCTGCGTCGGAGCGCGGATGCACGCCAAGACACGCGGCGAAGTCTCTTGAAACCCGAACCCCACACGCCGGGAGGGACCCCGTCAGGCGGCGCGGCGGCTAATGGGCTGCCCTAGCCGCCCTGGCCGCTCTAGGGCGTGGTTGTCGCCGATCTTCCGTTCATGGCATCGGGGCTTAAGAAGAAGAGAGGAAGGAGAAGGAGATTAGGGTTTGGTAGTAGTGTTTTGACGATTGGATGTAGATAGGATCAAATCGCCATGAACCCTTCATTATATAGGGAGGGTGGTCTTATCCTTTTTAGGAAACCATCCTTGACGCGTTTCCAAGCCTCAAAAACCGACCTAAACACGATTGGAAACAAATCGGTTCGGATCTCAGACGGACACGGCCGCGACCGGAGCACCGGACGCGACGATCGGCTTGCACGGACGCCCGGTGGTCGAGTCGGTGCGGCACCATCCAAGAAGCCCCGCAGATCGATTATTTGCGTAAAAACTCACCGGACCTCGTCATCGACGCAGGACCGACGCATGTGCTTCGGTGGTCGAGTCCGGCGTAGGCCCTGAACACGGACCGACCGGACGCGACGGGGTCATTGACGCCCGGGTGCCAAGGTCCGATCGGTTTTAACGAAAAGGTCTCGCAAACCGACCGCGCGCTACGGCGCAAGACCGACGCTTAGCACGGACGCTGGACCGACGCCGCCCGATGAGTCCGTCAAGGCGCCCGGTCACCTTCCGTAAAGCCGTTTCGATCCTCCTCGAGAATTTGGCTAAGTCCGGAAATTTGTGGTGACTTGGACCTCCAAAATATGGCTAAGTCTAGAATTTTTGCGGTGGTTTAGCCTATGCCATTTTGGGTGTCAACATATGCCCCTCGCTTTCGGTGAGAAGTGCACGATCCACGAAAACAATTGTTACTCAAACAACACGAATGCCTATCATATCGGTTGCTTTTGGCGACTAAGGGCGATATTGTATATCGGTCATTTTTGTTCGAAGGGCGATGTATGCATCGGCCATTGCTTGAGAGCACTTAGGCCTCTTGCCAAACACTAGGGAAATATTTTTTCAAGTATCTCCGTTTACCGCATTGCCTTTGCGTTTTCCATCTTGTATATACTCAAGCTCATAGGAATTTCCGGATGTCACTTTGATCACTTTGAATGGACCTTCCCAATTTGGTGACCACTTGCCAAACTCATTGCTCTTCGAACCTATCGGTAATATAGTTTGCCACACTAAGTCACCGATTTGGAACGATTTGCTCTTAACCTTCTTGTTGTAAGCTCTTGCAACCCGGGCTTTATCCTTCTCAATCTCTTTTAATGCTAGTAGTCTTTTGTGGGGTTACCTCATCAATGTTGTCCATCATCATATCATGATACATAACAGAGATAGATCATTCTCGCTTAGCAAATCTATATGCATCCAAATTTACTTCAACAGGTAACACCGACTCTTGACCATAAAAACCAGCTCATAAGGAGTGACCTTTGTAGCACCATGCCTAGATATGCGGTGAGCCCATAAAGCTTCCGACAAGACCTCATGCCACTTCCTTGGATTATCTTCTATCTTCTTTTGAATAAGCTTGATTAAAGTCTTATTAGTGGATTCAAATTTTGTCCATTGGCTTGAGCATAATATGGAGATGATTTGAGCATCTTGATCTTATATGATTCGCAAACGCTTTTTTCTTTTTCGCCATAAATGACGTACCTTGATCGTAGTTAAAGTTTGTGGTATGCCGAATCTATGAATGATATGCTCATTGATGAACTCAATTACCTCCTTGTGTGTCATGTTCTTCAATGGAACTGCTTCCCACCATTTAGTAAAGTAGTCGGTAGCAACCAAGACGAACTTATGCCCCTTCGAAGATGGTGGATGAATCGCCCCATGAAATCCAATCCCCAACCACGGAAAGGCCACGGCTTGATAATAGGATGAAGCATAGCAGCCGGCACTAGCTGAATATTCTCAAACCGTTGACACTCTTCACATCCTTTGTAGTAGCGAAAACAATCAGCCATCATAGTAGGCCAATAGAAACCAGCCCTTCTTAGCAACCACTTCATCTTTGGAGCCGATTGATGCGTACCACAAATGCCTTCATGTACTTCTCCCATTGCCACTCTTGCTTGATCGGTTCCTAGACACTTTAGCAACAAATCTTGGGCAGTCCTCCTATAAAGCTCTCCATTATGCAATGTGTACTTAAAAGCAAGCCGCCGAACATTCTTGTCAACCTTAGTGCTAGGCTCCCGCAAGAATTTTATGAGAGGAGTTCTCCAATCTTCTAAATCGGTACTACCATTGTCCAAAAACAGAAATAGACCGATTTAAAAGAATTTTTACTTTGCTGTCCAAAATTGTAAGTGACACGGTTTGTCCAATTGGCTTTGGTTGAACCGAATTTTCACTAGAATTTGAGACAAGCAAACTTTCATGCATCGGTAAATGTTGTAAATGAAAATATTTTCTTTTACCTCAAAGCGGATGCCTCTCGAAAGCAAGCAAGTTTGCTCTTTGCATATACTTTTCATGCAAGTGATCTTCTTCTTGCCCCCGGGCCTTAAGTCATCGAAATAAAATTCCTAGGGGCCTTTCATATAGCACGATGGTTCTAAACATTCATCGGCTATATTGCATGCCGAGGGCTTATAATAAAGTATCGGCCATATGAATTCACACACAGGAATATGCATGACCGAAATAAAATATTTCGGCTCTTGATTATTGATAAGCGTGATAATTCGACATCCCTCCATAATATAAAGACCCATACCAAGGATCAACATAAGAATATGAGGGATAACCATGCATACCTTGAGGTGAATTCCACATATGCACAAAGGCGAGAAAATGGATGATGCCATGACCAATGATTACGATGATTTGGTGCAAACCTCCAACTTGGCAATTGTGTCCTCGCATCTTTTCCTTCTATTAGTTGTTTGTGATGCACCACTTGCTTGATCATCATCCTTTCGATCTTTAATGCTTTCTTTTGGGACCCATGCTAAGCCCCTTTCTCTCAGCTTCTCTCGCACTAAGCTTCGCAATTCCTTTTCTTGCCATCTTGGTAAACCCGATTGAGCATATCGGTTTAGTCTCTCTTGTGGACAGCAGCAATTCTCTTTTATTTTTAGGCACTTGCACCTTCTTTTGTTCAGGTTTGACACCTACAACATCAATAGATGGTTTCCCCACTTCTTTGCTATTGATAGCGGATTTTTCAATAAAGTAATCGGCTTTTCAATAGTTGAATTCAGATCTGAACTTTTCTTTTTCCGTCCATCATACTTCACGCTGATAAACTTGCTTTACCACCTTCCCTTTTTGGTACAGCTCGGACCGATTTTGATCAAATCGGTCTTTGTAAGATGATGACTCTTTCAAGTGTTTTGGAGCTGCATACTCCACATGTTGTGGCTCGAAATATGACGGAACATAAACCCTCCTTTGCCAATGTTGTTTTTGAGGATTATGTTTTGGAGGCAACTTTGATGCTTGGGTTTTCTTTAATCGATTCGCTTCCCCTATCTTTGTATACTTGGTTAAGAGCTCCTCGAAGCTAAGCTTCAGTCTCCTATTGCCTTTTTTTCTTTGTCATGCTCCTTGCCTCCACTAGCTTTATGAGCATCCTCCTTTCCTTCATCTTGATGGACATGATCCCTGAAGGACCTCCGGCCGATTCCCCTTGCTCAATGGAATCAATCGGCCATGAGATGGAGAGATTTTATTTGCCCCCGGTGTTCTCTAACATTGGAGCAATATTGTTATCCTTTGAAACATCTTCAATTTTAATTTCATGGACAACAATCCTGTCTTTACTTGAGGGTCTTCCATCTCTCTCTTGAGCGTTAGAGTCTTGAGCTTCAAATGAATCGGCTAGTAATGCAAGCCGATTTGAAACCCGTATGCCATCAGGCCCGATTGAATCTAATCGGTCCACTTGTTGAGCCTCAAAAAACCTCAATCGGTCATTATCAATGTCCGATTGGATCTCATGATGAAATACATTGCAACTATGAGTATTATGATCAAACGAATTACACAACTTGCAATATATAAGCTCTTCCAAGTTCGAATTGATGGCAAAACATTGTGATCAACATGCCTAATAAATTTATTTTTCATCAACATGTTAAAGACATGATCACGACAAATAGAACCAAAGGTGAGCATTAAATTTGTAAGCCGAATTTTTTGTAGAATCGGCTTCAATGCTTGGCAAACGAAAAGACTAACTTTAACACCAATCCATTCGGCCGCACCTTTACAATCATCTTTCATGCCAGAATTAAATGTATAACAAACATCGGCATGAGCAATATTTTTCAATCTTAGCCTCGAATCATAGAATCCAAAGTAATTGCAAAACTTATATCTCATTCGGGACCAAGTATGAATTAAATTCAAAGTAAGTAAAGCAATCCACATATATGTATAATTCACATTAAGCATTGGGAAAAGCTTTAACTTTGACAAAACATTATCATCGGCCTTCCAATTGAAGACAACATGTAGGCCGATGTAATCTTGTACCTTAGTGACGAAAGATGTAGCAACCAAGGTTACGCTCTCGATGATCTCACCGTTAGCAATACCTTTGAAAAGAGTTTTGTGCTCTCTCCAACGCCACTAATTTCCTCCTCGGGCTCTTCTTGTGTCTCGACGCCCACCACAGTAGCGGTGAAACTTTCTGAAGCACCTGCGGAAACATCTACAACAATAGGAATCGACTTAGCCGACTCGGAAGTCGTCAATGCCGATTCGTGCTCATTGGCAGCAACCTTAGCCAGCTCGGCTACCTCTCGGGGTCGACTTAACCATCTCAAGTAATGTAGTTTGGCTCGACTGAATTTGTTCCTCCTTATTGAAGCACGATTGGCCATGGCTCAATCGGCTACAAGGTAAATATTGCTGCCCAATTTGAGTTTCACTAGCACACACTCTCCTTTGGTGAAGATTTTGACACATTAATGGGTGAGGAACCAATGCTTCACCTCTATGTGTGTGCTGCACCTTTTTTTATAAATAGCTTGACCGATTTGAGCAATCGGTCTTGCTGATTTTTGCTGTCCACTAGTTCTAAAAATTGATTCCAAAGCAATCCCTTTTGGATGATGACACTAGTGGTTGACATCGCTTATGAATGACACTTTGGGGCTTGCCCCCGAACCTGGAAGACTTGATAGTGATCTTGAGGCTTTCCGATTGTTATTAGATCTTTCTAGCACCACCTCACGATCTGAACTTTGCTTTTTTCTTCTTAGGCTCTCTAGGCTCGCCGATTATGACATTTTTTCCAATAGCGGAATCGGCTTGCCCGGTCGAATTAAGATAATTTGGATTATTTTTCTCCAAGATTTCAGCGCCGTCGGATGTGTCTTTCGGCAAGGCAAAGATTGTGTATTTCCTAAAACTGGTTTTATCGGTTTCGGCAATCAAGAAACCAATTTGATTTGACTAAAGCGAAATAATCGGTTTATCCGACCGACAAGTCGGTTTGACCGATTCAATGTGAGTTTCGGGAGTAGCATGTTTCGATGTTCCTCACACTTTTTACGTAGTGAGACTTGCCTTTTGATAATTATTTAACCATCCTGCCTCAACCATTGTCCTAATTGTGATTGGCCTTTTCTCGGTATCTCTCCCAAAGAATTCATAGAACAGCTTCTCTAGTATAGACCATGACCAAGCGAGAATGTTTGGGTAAAGACGTGAACCATGCAAAGGCAATACCAAGTGAGAGATAAAGGAAAATTCCGTATTCTCATGTAGTCTTCTTTTCTTGGCTGAACCCAATTGTGAGAGATATATATTAATATGCTCCACGGCGGTTGTACCACTTTCTCCATTAAACATATTAAATTTAGGCACCCGCCAACCATTAGGATTCTTCAAGTAATCATAACATAACATATAAGGTGCGGTGTATGCGGGCATTCTCCATTTAGAAGATCCGGTGGATTTATGGCATGACTCGACCGTTCATTAGCCCAATTTGCTTGGAGAAAGTCGAATAAGGCCGAAGTCATAATCAACATCTTCATCTTGTTGTATCTTGTTGGATTTTTATTCATTCGGCTATGATCATTATCAATGATACACGTAGCGAATCATGAGCATTAATACCGCACAAGATGTTGATTTTGGAGAACAATTTATTTTATCATGCATCGCACGTCACGTTGTGAACTTATAGCCGATGAACGTATATGTATCATGTTGCTAGAAGCACTAGAACTCAATAAATTTTTCAGCATACATCGGCTCTTGACCATAAGGTGCATACTTATAATGTGAAGAAAAAATTATTAATGTAAGTAGCCGATGAAACATATCTAGTACTATGGTAACTAGCAACATCATCATGAGAATTAATATTACTTGCAACATAATTATTAAAATTATCATATGAATTTGCAAGTTTTACCTTAGGCGATGGAGTAATGATACTTGAGATGTAGTGTCTTGATACGCCTCCATGTGTTCTTGTAATTTTCTTGGAGTCGTTCAAATCACAAAGACGACACGCCCGAATTTGCTTCACTTGTATGCTCGCTTAATATGCGTGATAAACACCAAGCGACAAATTGATAGATCAATGATTAATTAGGGCTAGGGTAAGGATATATTGAAATTGGCCGCAAAGTAGAGCCGAAACAATTCTTCTTTAGATTCGGCTATAAAGTAGAGCCAAAAAGTGTGTTGACGATAAAATCGGTAACACACCAAAAAAGAGAAGAGCTAGATCGCTCTCACGTAGGGCAAGCCGAAATCGAGGGATCGGCAAGCGCCTAGGGATGTCCACACACGGACCTTGTGCCTCCAACGATGAGCGCGATACGCAGGACACGTCGTCGGAGGAGCCTCGTCGGGGCGCTGATACGCAAGACACGCCGGCGAAGTCTCTTGAAACCCGAAACCCCACACGCCGGGGAGGGACCCCGTGAGGGCGGCGGGCGGCAATGGGCTGCCCTAGCCGGCCCGGCCGCTCTAGGGCGTGGTTGTCGTCGATCTTCCGTTCATGGCATCGGCGGCGAAGAAGAAGAGAGGAAGGAGAAGGAGATTAGGGTTTGGTAGTAGTGTTTTGACGATTGGATGTAGATAGGATCAAATCGGCCATGAACCCCTTCATTATATAGGGGAGGGTGGTCTTATCCTTTTAGGAAACCATCCTTGGACGTTTCCAAGCCTCAAAAACCGACCTAAACACGATTGGAAACAAATCGGTTCGGATCTCGTACGGACACGGGCCGCGCCGGGAGCACCGGACGCGACGATCGCGATACTGCACCGACGGCCTTTCCGGTGGTCGAGTCCGTGCACCATCCGGTAAAGCCTGCAGATCGATTCGCCTGCGTAAAACTCACCGGACCACATCATCGACGCGCAGGACCGGACGCATGTGTGCTTCCGGTGGTCGAGTCCGGCAGCCTGAACGCCGGTCGGCCGGACGCGACGGGGGGTCACCGGGCCTTTCGGTGCCAGCGTCCGTCGGTTTTAAACGAAGGTTCCGCAAACCCGTCGGCGGCAATACCGGACGCACCGGACGCCGGACGGACGGACGCTGAGTCCGGCCGGTCGATCGTCGGTCACCTTCCGTAAAGCCGTTTTTCGATCCTCCTCGAGAATTTGGCTAAGTCCGGAAATTTGTGGTGACTTGGACCTCCAAAATATGGCTAAGTCTAGAATTTTGCGGTGGTTTAGCCTATGCCATTTTTGGGTGTCAACATATGCCCCCCGTTTTCGGGTGAGAAGTGCACGATCCACGAAAAAACAATTGTTACTTCAAACAACACGAATGCCTATCATATCGGTTGTTCGGCGACTAAGGGCGATATTGTATATCGGTCATTTTTGTTCTAAGGGCGATGTATGCATCGGCCATTGCTTGAGAGCACTTAGGCCTCTTGCCAAACACTAGGGAAATATTTTTTCAAGTATCTCCGTTTACCGCATTGCCTTTGCGTTTTCCATCTTGTATATACTCAAGCTCATAGGAATTTCCGGATGTCACTTTGATCACTTTGAATGGACCTTCCCAATTTGGTGACCACTTGCCAAACTCATTGCTCTTCGAACCTATCGGTAATATAGTTTGCCACACTAAGTCACCGATTTGGAACGATTTGCTCTTAACCTTCTTGTTGTAAGCTCTTGCAACCCGGGCTTTATCCTTCTCAATCTCTTTTAATGCTAGTAGTCTTTTGTCGGTTACCTCATCAATGTTGTCCATCATCATATCATGATACATAACGGGGAGATAGATCATGCTCGCTTAGCAAATCTATATGCATCCAAATTTACTTCAACAGTAACACCGACTCTTGACCATAAACCAGCTCATAAGGAGTGACCTTTGTAGCACCATGCCTAGATATGCGGTGAGCCCATAAAAGCTTCGACAAGACCTCATGCCACTTCCTTGGATTATCTTCTATCTTCTTTTGAATAAGCTTGATTAAAGTCTTATTAGTGGATTCGGCTTGTCCATTGGCTTGAGCATAATATGGAGATGATTTGAGCATCTTGATCTTATATGATTCGGCAAACGCTTTTACTTCTTTCGCCATAAATGACGTACCTTGATCGTAGTTAAAGTTTGTGGTATGCCGAATCTATGAATGATATGCTCAGTGATGAACTCAATTACCTCCTTGTGTGTCATGTTCTTCAATGGAACCGCTTCCGACCATTTAGTAAAGTAGTCGGTAGCAACCAAGACGAACTTATGCCCCTTCGAAGATGGTGGATGAATCGCCCCATGAAATCCAATCCCCAACCACGGAAAGGCCACGGCTTGATAATAGGATGAAGCATAGCAGCCGGCACTAGCTGAATATTCTCAAACCGTTGACACTCTTCACATCCTTTGTAGTAGCGAAAACAATCACCATCATAGTAGGCCAATAGAAACCAGCCCTTCTTAGCAACCACTTCATCTTTGGAGCCGATTGATGCGTACCACAAATGCCTTCATGTACTTCTCCCATTGCCACTCTTGCTTGATCGGTTCCTAGACACTTTAGCAACAAATCTTGGCGTGATCCTCCTATAAAGCTCTCCATTATGCAATGTGTACTTAAAAGCAAGCCGCCGAACATTCTTGTCAACCTTAGTGCTAGGCTCCTGCAAGAATTTTATGAGAGGAGTTCTCCAATCTTCTAAATCGGTACTACCATTGTCCAAAAGCAGAAATAGACCGATTTAAAAGAACTTTACTTTGCTGTCCAAAATTGTAAGTGACATCGGTTTGTCCAATTGGCTTTGGTTGAACCGAATTTTCACTAGAATTTGAGACAAGCAAACTTTCATGCATCGGTAAATGTTGTAAATGAAAATATTTTCTTTTACCTCAAAGCCGGATGCCTCTCGAGCAAGCAAGTTTGCTCTTGCATATACTTTTCATGCAAGTGATCTTCTTCTTGCCCCCCAGGCCTTAAGTCATCGAAATAAAATTCCCTAGGGGCCTTTCATATAGCACGATGGTTCTAAACATTCATCGGCTATATTGCATGCTGAGGGCGATAATAAAGTATCGGCCATATGAATTCACACACAGGAATATGCATGACCGAAATAAAATATTTCGGCTCTTGATTATTGATAAGCGTGATAATTCGACATCCCTCCATAATATAAAGACCCATACCAAGGATCAACATAAGAATATGAGGGATAACCATGCATACCTTGAGGTGAATTCCACATATGCACAGGCAGAGAAAATGGATGATGCCATGACCAATGATTCTGATGATTTGGTGCAAACCTCCAACTTGGCAATTGTGTCCTGCATCTTTTCCTTCTATTAGTTGTTTGTGATGCACCACTTGCTTGATCATCATCCTTTCGATCTTTAATGCTTTCTTTTGGGACCCATGCTAAGCCCCTTTTCTCTCGGCTTCTCTCGCACTAAGCTTACGCAATTCCTTTTCTTGCCATCTTGGTAAAACCGATTGAGCATATCGGTTTAGTCTCTCTTGTGGACAGCAGCAATTCTCTTTTTATTTTTAGGCACTTGCACCTTCTTTTGTTCAGGTTTGACACCTACAACATCAATAGATGGTTTCCCCACTTCTTTGCTATTGATAGCGGATTTTTCAATAAAGTAATCGGCTTTTCAATAGTTGAATTCAGATCTGAACTTTTCTTTTTCCGTCCATCATACTTCACGCGGTAAACTTGCTTTACCACCTTCCCTTTTGGTACAGCTCGGACTCGATTTTGATCAAATCGGTCTTTGTAAGATGATGACTCTTTCAAGTGTTTTGGAGCTGCATACTCCACATGTTGTGGCTCGAAATATGACGGAACATAAACCCTCCTTTGCCAATGTTGTTTTTGAGGATTATGTTTTGGAGGCAACTTTGATGCTTGGGCTTTCTTTAATCGATTCGCTTCCCCTATCTTTGTATACTTGGTTAAGAGCTCCTCGAAGCTAAGCTTCAGTCTCCTATTGCCTTTTTTCTTTGTCATGCTCCTTGCCTCCACTAGCTTTATGAGCATCCTCCTTTCCTTCATCTTGATGGACATGATCCACGAAGGACCTCCGGCCGATTCCCCTTGCTCAATGGAATCAATCGGCTTTTGGCGGGAGATGGAGAGATTTTATTTGCCCCCGGTGTTCTCTAACATTGGAGCAATATTGTTATCCTTTGAAACATCTTCAATTTTAATTTCATGGACAACAATCCTGTCTTTACTTGAGGGTCTTCCATCTCTCTCTTGAGCGTTAGAGTCTTGAGCTTCAAATGAATCGGCTAGTAATGCAAGCCGATTTGAAACCCGTATGCCATCGGGCCCGATTGAATCTAATCGGTCCACTTGTTGAGCCTCAAAAACCTCAATCGGTCATTATCAATGTCCGATTGGATCTCATGATGAAATACATTGCAACTATGAGTATTATGATCAAAGCGAATTACACAACTTGCAATATATAAGCTCTTCCAAGTTCTGAATTGATGGCAAAACATTGTGATCAACATGCCTAATAAATTTATTTTTCATCAACATGTTAAAGACATGATCACGACAAATAGAACCAAAGGTGAGCATTAAATTTGTAAGCCGATTTTTTTTGTAGAATCGGCTTCAATGCTTGGCAAACGAAAAGACTAACTTTAACACCAATCCATTCGGCCGCACCTTTACAATCATCTTTCATGCCGAATTAAATGTATAACAAACATCGGCATGAGCAATATTTTTCAATCTTAGCCTCGAATCATAGAATCCAAAGTAATTGCAAAACTTATATCTCATTCGGGACCAAGTATGAATTAAATTCAAAGTAAGTAAAGCAATCCACATATATGTATAATTCACATTAAGCATTGGGAAAAGCTTTAACTTTGACAAAACATTATCATCGGCCTTCCAATTGAAGACAACATGTAGGCCGATGTAATCTTGTACCTTAGTGACGAAAGATGTAGCAACCAAGGTTACGCTCTCGATGATCTCACCGTTAGCAATACCTTTGAAAAGAGTTTGTGTGCTCTCTCCAACGCCACTAATTTCCTCCTCAGGCTCTTCTTGTGTCTCGACGCCCACCACAGTAGCGGTGAAACTTTCTGAAGCACCTGCGGAAACATCTACAACAATAGGAATCGACTTAGCCGACTCGGAAGTCGTCAATGCCGATTCGTGCTCATTGGCAGCAACCTTAGCCAGCTCGGCTACCTCTGGGGTCGGCTTAACCATCTCAAGTAATGCGGTTTGCCTAGGTAATTTGTTCCTCCTTATTGAAGCACGATTGGCCATGGCTCAATCGGCTACAAGGTAAATATTGCTGCCCAATTTGAGTTTCACTAGCACACACTCTCCTTTGGTGAAGATTTTGACACATTAATGGGTGAGGAACCAATGCTTCACCTCTATGTGTGTGCTGCACCTTTTTTTATAAATAGCTTGACCGATTTGAGCAATCGGTCTTGCTGATTTTTGCTGTCCACTAGTTCTAAAAATTGATTCCAAGCAATCCCTTTTGGATGATGACACTAGTGGTTGACATACGCTTATGAATGACACTTTGGGCCTGCCCCTTCAAACTGGAAGACTTGATAGTGATCTTGAGGCTTTCCCGATTGTTATTAGATCTTTCTAGCACCACCTCACGATCTGAACTTTGCTTTTTTCTTCTTAGGCTCTCTAGGCTCGCCGATTATGACATTTTTTCCAATAGCGGAATCGGCTTGCCCTTGGTCGAATTAAGATAGTTGGATTATTTTTCTCCAAGATTTCAGCCATCGGATGTGTCTTTTCGGCAAGGCAAAGATTGTGTATTTCCTAAACTGGTTTTATCGGTTTCGGGCAATCGAAGAAACCAATTTGATTTGACTAAAGTTTAAATAATCGGTTTATCCGACCGACAAGTCGGTTTGACCGATTCAATGTGAGTTTCGGGGAGTAGCATGTTTCGATGTTCCTCACACTTTTCTCGTAGTGAGACTTGCCTTTTGATAATTATTTAACCATCCCTGCCTCAACCATTGTCCTAATTGTGATT
Source organism: Hyparrhenia diplandra (assembly GCA_015847255.1). Lineage (NCBI taxonomy): Eukaryota > Viridiplantae > Streptophyta > Magnoliopsida > Poales > Poaceae > Hyparrhenia > Hyparrhenia diplandra. The sequence goes on from JADLZK010003876.1 coordinate 162,115, forward strand.
GGCCTTTTCTCGGTATCTCTCCCAAAGAATTCATAGAACGGCTTCTCTAGTATAGACCATGACCAAGCAGAATGTTTGGGTAAAGGCGTGAACCATGCAAAGGCAATACCGAGTGAGAGATAAAGGAAAATTCCGTATTCTCATGTAGTCTTCTTTCTTGGCTGAACCCAATTGTGAGAGATATATATTAATATGCTCCACGCTAGGTTGTACCACTTTCTCCATTAAACATATTAAATTTAGGCACCCGCCAACCATTAGGATTCTTCAAGTAATCATAACATAACATATAAGGTCCGGTGTATGCGGGCATTCTCCATTTAGAAGATCCAGGTGGATTTATGGCATGACTCGATTTGTTCATTAGCCCAATTTGCTTGGAGAAAGTCGAATAAGGCCGAGTCATAATCAACATCTTCACCGTATCTTGTTGGATTTTTATTCATTCGGCTATGATCATTATCAATGATACACGTTTAGCGAATCATGAGCATTAATACCGCACAAGATGTTGATTTTGGAGAACAATTTATTTTATCATGCATCGGCACGTCACGTTGTGAACTTATAGCCGATGAGCGTATATGTATCATGTTGCTAGAAGCACTAGAACTCAATAAATTTTCAGCATACATCGGCTCTTGACCATAAGGTGCATACTTATAATGTGAAGAAAAATTATTGTAAGTAGCCGATGAAACATATCTAGTACTATGGTAACTAGCAACATCATCATGAGAATTAATATTACTTGCAACATAATTATTAAAATTATCATATGAATTTGCAAGTTTTACCTTAGGCGTGGAGTAATGATCTTTGAGATGTAGTGTCTTGATACGCCTCCATGTGTTCTTGTAATTTTCTTGGAGTCGTTCAAATCACAAAGACGACACGCCGAATTTGCTTCACTTGTGCGTGATAAACACCAAGCGACAAATTGATAGATCAATGATTAATTAGGGCTAGGGTAAGGATATATTCGGCTGCAAAAGTAGAGCCGAAACAATTCTTCTTCCCCGAAGTCAGCCAAAAGTGTGTTGTTGATAAAATCGGTAACACACCAAATAAAGAGAAGAGCTAGATCGCTCTCATTAGGGCAAGCCGAAATCGAGGGATCGGCGATAAAAATCGGCGCCTAGGGATGTCCACACTGGACCTTGTGCCTCCAACGATGAGCGCGATCACGCAAGGACACGTCGTCGGAGGAGCCTCGTCGGGAGCGCGATGCGCAAGACACGCCGGCGAAGTCTCTTGAAACCGAAACCCCACACGCCGGGGAGGGACCCCGTGCAGGCGTCGCGGCGGCTAATGGGCTGCCCTAGCCGGCCCGGGCCGCTCTAGGGCGTGGTTGTCGTCGATCTTCCGTTCATGGCATCGGAAGAAGAAGAAGAGAGGAAGGAGAAGGAGATTAGGGTTTGGTAGTAGTGTTTTGACGATTGGATGTAGATAGGATCAAATCGGCCATGAACCCCTTCATTATATAGGGAGGGTGGTCTTATCCTTTTAGGAAACCATCCTTGGACGTTTCCAAGCCTCAAAAACCGACCTAAACACGATTGGAAACAAATCGGTTCGGATCTCAGACGGACACGGGCGCACGGGAGCACCGGACGCCACGATCGGCTTGCACCGGACGCTCCGGTGGTCGAGTCCGTGCACCATCCGGTAAGCCCTCGCAGGTCGATTATTTGCAGAAAAACTCACCGGACCCCGTCACCGGACGCTAGACCGGACGCATGTGCTTCCGGTGGTCGAGTCCGGTCGCGCAGTTCAACGCCGGCGGATCGACCGGACGCCGACGGGGTCACCGGACGCTCCGGTGCCCGCGTCCGATCGGTTTTAACGAAAGGTTCGCAAACCGATCGGCTACGCGGCGACCGGACGCTAGCACCGGACGCTGGACGGACGCGCCCGATGAGTCCGGTCGGTCGCGTCGGTCACCTTCCGAAAAGCCGTTTTCGATCCTCCTCGAGAATTTGGCTAAGTCGGAAATTTGTGGTGACTTGGACCTCCAAAATATGGCTAAGTCTAGAATTTTTGCGGTGGTTTAGCCTATGCCATTTTTGGGTGTCAACATATGCCCCCTGTTTTTCGGTGAGAAGTGCACGATCCACGAAAACAATTGTTACTTCAAACAACACGAATGCCTATCATATCGGTTGCTGGCGACTAAGGGCGATATTGTATATCGGTCATTTTTGTTCGAAGGGCGATGTATGCATCGGCCATTGCTTGGAGAGCACTTAGGCCTCTTGCCAAACACTAGGGAAATATTTTTTTCAAGTATCTCCCGTTTACCGCATTGCCTTTGCGTTTTCCATCTTGTATATACTCAAGCTCATAGGAATTTCGGATGTCACTTTGATCACTTTGAATGGACCTTCCCAATTTGGTGACCACTTGCCAAACTCATTGCTCTTGAACCTATCGGTAATATAGTTTGCCACACTAAGTCACCGATTTGGAGCGATTTGCTCTTAACCTTCTTGTTGTAAGCTCTTGCAACCCGGGCTTTATCCTTCTCAATCTCTTTTAATGCTAGTAGTCTTTTGTCGGTTACCTCATCAATGTTGTCCATCATCATATCATGATACATAACGGAGAGATAGATCATTCTCGCTTAGCAAATCTATATGCATCCAAATTTACTTCAACAGGTAACACCGACTCTTGACCATAAACCAGCTCATAAGGAGTGACCTTTGTAGCACCATGCCTAGATATGCGGTGAGCCCATAAAGCTTCCGACAAGACCTCATGCCACTTCCTTGGATTATCTTCTATCTTCTTTTGAATAAGCTTGATTAAAGTCTTATTAGTGGATTGACTTGTCCATTGGCTTGAGCATAATATGGAGATGATTTGAGCATCTTGATCTTATATGATTCGGCAAACGCTTTTACTTCTTTTCGCCATAAATGGCGCACCTTGATCGTAGTTAAAGTTTGTGGTATGCCGAATCTATGAATGATATGCTCAGTGATGAACTCAATTACCTCCTTGTGTGTCATGTTCTTCAATGGAACCGCTTCCGACCATTTAGTAAAGTAGTCGGTAGCAACCAAGACGAACTTATGCCCCTTCGAAGATGGTGGATGAATCTGCCCCATGAAATCCAATCCCCAACCACGGAAAGGCCACGGCTTGATAATAGGATGAAGCATAGCGGCCGGCACTAGCTGAATATTCTCAAACCGTTGACACTCTTCACATCCTTTGTAGTAGCGAAAACAATCAGCCATCATAGTAGGCCAATAGAAACCAGCCCTTCTTAGCAACCACTTCATCTTTGGAGCCGATTGATGCATTACCACAAATGCCTTCATGTACTTCTCCCATTGCCACTCTTGCTTGATCGGTTCCTAGACACTTTAGCAACAAATCTTCGGATCCTCCTATAAAGCTCTCCATTATGCAATGTGTACTTAAAAGCAAGCCCGAACATTCTTGTCAACCTTAGTGCTAGGCTCCTGCAAGAATTTTATGAGAGGAGTTCTCCAATCTTCTAAATCGGTACTACCATTGTCCAAAACAGAAATAGACCGATTTAAAAGAACTTTTACTTTGCTGTCCAAAATTGTAAGTGACATCGGTTTGTCCAATTGGCTTTGGTTGAACCGAATTTTCACTAGAATTTGAGACAAGCAAACTTTCATGCATCGGTAAATGTTGTAAATGAAAATATTTTCTTTTACCTCAAAGCCGGATGCCTCTCGAGCAAGCAAGTTTGCTCTTTGCATATACTTTTCATGCAAGTGATCTTCTTCTTGCCCCCCGGGCCTTAAGTCATCGAAATAAAATTCCCTAGGGGCCTTTCATATAGCACGATGGTTCTAAACATTCATCGGCTATATTGCATCCGAGGGCGATAATAAAGTATCGGCCATATGAATTCACACGAGGAATATGCATGACCGAAATAAAATATTTCGGCTCTTGATTATTGATAAGCGTGATAATTCGACATCCCTCCATAATATAAAGACCCATACCAAGGATCAACATAAGAATATGAGGGATAACCATGCATACCTTGAGGTGAATTCCACATATGCACAAAGTGCAGAGAAAATGGATGATGCCATGACCAATGATTCGATGATTTGGTGCAAACCTCCAACTTGGCAATTGTGTCCTGCATCTTTTCCTTCTATTAGTTGTTTGTGATGCACCACTTGCTTGATCATCATCCTTTCGATCTTTAATGCTTTCTTTTGGGACCCATGCTAAGCCCCTTTCTCTCGGCTTCTCTCGCACTAAGCTTCGCAATTCCTTTTCTTGCCATCTTGGTAAAACCGATTGAGCATATCGGTTTAGTCTCTCTTGTGGACAGCAGCAATTCTCTTTTATTTTTTAGGCACTTGCACCTTCTTTTGTTCAGGTTTGACACCTACAACATCAATAGATGGTTTCCCCACTTCTTTGCTATTGATAGCCGGATTTTTCAATAAAGTAATCGGCTTTTCAATAGTTGAATTCAGATCTGAACTTTTCTTTTTTCCGTCCATCATACTTCACGCGGTAAACTTGCTTTACCACCTTCCCTTTTTGGTACAGCTCCGGACTGATTTTGATCAAATCGGTCTTTTTAAGATGATGACTCTTTCAAGTGTTTTGGAGCTGCATACTCCACATGTTGTGGCTCGAAATATGACGGAACATAAACCCTCCTTTGCCAATGTTGTTTTTGAGGATTATGTTTTGGAGGCAACTTTGATGCTTGGGCTTTCTTTAATCGATTCGCTTCCCCTATCTTTGTATACTTGGTTAAGAGCTCCTCGAAGCTAAGCTTCAGTCTCCTATTGCCTTTTTCTTTGTCATGCTCCTTGCCTCCACTAGCTTTATGAGCATCCTCCTTTCCTTCATCTTGATGGACATGATCCACGAAGGACCTCCGGCCGATTCCCTTGCTCAATGGAATCAATCGGCTTTTGGCGGAGATGGAGAGATTTTATTTGCCCCCGGTGTTCTCTAACATTGGAGCAATATTGTTATCCTTTGAAACATCTTCAATTTTAATTTCATGGACAACAATCCCTGTCTTTACTTGAGGGTCTTCCATCTCTCTCTTGGCGTTAGAGTCTTGAGCTTCAAATGAATCGGCTAGTAATGCAAGCCGATTTGAAACCCGTATGCCATCAGGCCCGATTGAATCTAATCGGTCCACTTGTTGAGCCTCAAAAACCTCAATCGGTCATTATCAATGTCGATTGGATCTCATGATGAAATACATTGCAACTATGAGTATTATGATCAAAGCGAATTACACAACTTGCAATATATAAGCTCTTCCAAGTTCTGAATTGATGGCAAAACATTGTGATCAACATGCCTAATAAATTTATTTTTCATCAACATGTTAAAGACATGATCACGACAAATAGAACCAAAGGTGAGCATTAAATTTGTAAGCCGAATTTTTTTGTAGAATCGGCTTCAATGCTTGGCAAACGAAAAAGACTAACTTTAACACCAATCCATTCGGCCGCACCTTTACAATCATCTTTCATGCCGAATTAAATGTATAACAAACATCGGCATGAGCAATATTTTTCAATCTTAGCCTCGAATCATAGAATCCAAAGTAATTGCAAAACTTATATCTCATTCGGGACCAAGTATGAATTAAATTCAAAGTAAGTAAAGCAATCCACATATATGTATAATTCACATTAAGCATTGGGAAAAGCTTTAACTTTGACAAAACATTATCATCGGCCTTCCAATTGAAGACAACATGTAGGCCGATGTAATCTTGTACCTTAGTGACGAAAGATGTAGCAACCAAGGTTACGCTCTCGATGATCTCACCGTTAGCAATACCTTTGAAAAGAGTTTGTGTGCTCTCTCCAACGCCACTAATTTCCTCCTCAGGCTCTTCTTGTGTCTCGACGCCCACCATAGTAGCGGTGAAACTTTTCGAAGCATCCGCGGAAACATCTACAACAATAGGAATCGACTTAGCCGACTCGGAAGTCGTCAATGCCGATTCGTGCTCATTGGCGGCAACCTTAGCCAATTCGGCTACCTCACGGGGTCGGCTTAACCATCTCAAGTAATGCGGTTTGCCTTGACTGAATTTGTTCCTCCTTATTGAAGCACACGATTGGCCATGGCTCAATCGGCTACAAGGTAAAATTGACTGCCCAATTTGAGTTTCACTAGCACACACTCTCCTTTGGTGAAGATTTTGACACATTAATGGGTGAGGAACCAATGCTTCACCTCTATGTGTGTGCTGCACCTTTTTTTATAAATAGCTTGACCGATTTGAGCAATCGGTCTTGCTGATTTTTGCTGTCCACTAGTTCTAAAAATTGATTCCAGCAATCCCTTTTGGATGATGACACTAGTGGTTGACATCCGCTTATGAATGACACTTTGGGCTGCCCCGAACCTGGAAGACTTGATAGTGATCTTGAGGCTTTCCGATTGTTATTAGATCTTTCTAGCACCACCTCACGATCTGAACTTTGCTTTTTTTCTTCTTAGGCTCTCTAGGCTCGCCGATTATGACATTTTTTCCAATAGCGGAATCGGCTTGCCCCGGTCGAATTAAGATATTTGGATTATTTTTCTCCAAGATTTCAGCCATCGGATGTGTCTTTTCGGCAAGGCAAAGATTGTGTATTTCCTAAACTGGTTTTATCGGTTTCAGGCAACGAAGAAACCAATTTGATTTGACTAAAGCGAAATAATCGGTTTATCCGACCGACAAGTCGGTTTGACCGATTCAATGTGAGTTTCGGGAGTAGCATGTTTCGATGTTCCTCACACTTTTACGTAGTGAGACTTGCCTTTTGATAATTATTTAACCATCCTGCCTCAACCATTGTCCTAATTGTGATTGGCCTTTTCTCGGTATCTCTCCCAAAGAATTCATAGAACAGCTTCTCTAGTATAGACCATGACCAAGCGGAATGTTTGGGTAAAGGCGTGAACCATGCAAAGGCAATACCCGGTGAGAGATAAAGGAAAATTCCGTATTCTCATGTAGTCTTCTTTTCTTGAAATTTGAACCCAATTGTGAGAGATATATATTAATATGCTCCACGGCAGTTGTACCACTTTCTCCATTAAACATATTAAATTTAGGCACCCGCCAACCATTAGGATTCTTCAAGTAATCATAACATAACATATAAGGTCCGGTGTATGCGGGCATTCTCCATTTAGAAGATCGGTGGATTTATGGCATGACTGACTGTTCATTAGCCCAATTTGCTTGGAGAAAGTCGAATAAGGCCGAGTCATAATCAACATCTTGTTTTTTATCTTGTTGGATTTTTATTCATTCGGCTATGATCATTATCAATGATACACGTATTAGCTATGATCGAATCATGAGCATTAATACGCACAAGATGTTGATTTTGGAGAACAATTTATTTTATCATGCATCTAAGACGCCACGTTGTGAACTTATAGCCGATGAGCGTATATGTATCATGTTGCTAGAAGCACTAGAACTCAATAAATTTTCAGCATACATCGGCTCTTGACCATAAGGTGCATACTTATAATGTGAAGAAAAATTATTAATGAGTAAGTAGCCGATGAAACATATCTAGTACTATGGTAACTAGCAACATCATCATGAGAATTAATATTACTTGCAACATAATTATTAAAATTATCATATGAATTTGCAAGTTTTACCTTAGGCGTGGAGTAATGATCTTTGAGATGTAGTGTCTTGATACGCCTCCATGTGTTCTTGTAATTTTCTTGGAGTCGTTCAAATCACAAGACGACACGCCCGAATTTGCTTCACTTGTGCGTGATAAACACCAAGCGACAAATTGATAGATCAATGATTAATTAGGGCTAGGGTAAGGATATATTCGGCTGCAAAGTAGAGCCGAAACAATTCTTCTTCCCAGTGAGAAACGGGCCATTAGAATAAATAATAGATTGCCAAAAAGTGTGTTGACGATAAAATCGGTAACACACCAAATAAAAGAAGAGCTAGATCGCTCACGTAGGGCAAGCCGAAATCGAGGGATCGGCAAGCGCCTAGGGATGTCCACACCTGGACCTTGTGCCTCCAACGATGAGATTGGCACGCCAGGGACACGCGTCGTCGGAGGAGCCTCGTCGGAGCGCGATGCGCAAGACACGCCGGCGAAGTCTCTTGAAACCGAAACCCCACACGCCCGGGAGGGACCCGCCAGGCGCGGCGGCTAATGGGCTGCCCTAGCCGGCCTGGCCGCTCTAGGGCGTGGTTGTCGTCGATCTTCCGTTCATGGCATCGGCGAAGAAGAAGAGAGGAAGGAGAAGGAGATTAGGGTTTGGTAGTAGTGTTTTTGACGATTGGATGTAGATAGGATCAAATCGGCCATGAACCCCTTCATTATATAGGGAGGGTGGTCTTATCCTTTTAGGAAACCATCCTTGGACGTTTCCAAGCCTCAAAAACCGACCTAAACACGATTGGAAACAAATCGGTTCGGATCTCGTACGGACACGGGCCGCGCCGGGAGCACCGGACGCACGATCGGCTTGCACCGGACGCTCGGTGGTCGAGTCCGGTGGCACCATCCAATAAGCCCCGCAGATCGATTCGTTTGCGTAAAACTCACCGGACCCCCATCACCGGACGCAGGACCGGACGCGTGTGTGCTTCGGTGGTCGAGTCCGTGCAGGCCGAACGCGCCGACTGACCGGACGCGCGGGGGTCACGGGACGCTCCGGTGCCAGCGTCCGATCGGTTTTTCTGTAAAGGTACGCAAACCCGATCGCGCGCTACGGGCGCACCGGACGCTAGCATCGACGCTGGACCGGACGCGCCCGGTGAGTCCGGTTAGTGCGTCCGGTCACCTTCCGTAAAGCCGTTTTCGATCCTCCTCGAGAATTTGGCTAAGTCCGGAAATTTGTGGTGACTTGGACCTCCAAAATATGGCTAAGTCTAGAATTTTTTGCGGTGGTTTAGCCTATGCCATTTTTGGGTGTCAACACCCCCATTTGGCATGATTCTTCTCTTCTTTTTCGCCACCATTGCAGAACACGCAGTCCTAAACACTCTCTTAGTCCTTTGCCAAACTCCTTATTTTGTTTCGAAACTTAAAATATCTTGTATTTAAGGATTTTTTTTTTAGAAAAAAGGGATTATATTAATAGCCAGTCTACGCATCAATCGATGCATATAGCTAAATCTTGTTACAGAAATGGCATTGCCAACCAATCAATCTCAAACACAAAGTTCGGATAAAAACGAAAACAAAATAAGATTTGGAACTCAACATCTAGAAAGCTATTCTATTACTAAATCTCCAACCGTGCCTAGCGAACACTTCCATTACGGTTGTCAAAATACTTGAAGTCCACATCACTAGGATAAATCTAAAATTCTGGTTCTGAATGAAAGTGGAGAGTTACGGTTTAGGTTCGATGCGAATGAAGGACAAGAACATAGTATATGCATCTATAGTTACATGTTTTAGACATTTTTGTTTGTGGATATATATAGTTATATACTGTGCACAGTCTGCCCCGAATGCAAGTAACCTGATATTCTTTTGTCAACCTCAATCTTTTCGACAATAGTACTATACTCCGAAATGGCTATATAAGTATGTCTAGATAGCTCCCAGCTTCTCAAGTTCCTGTATAACGTATACTATGTTCTATAAGAATATCTAGTAATCATCTTTATACCAGTTCAATCTATAGAACTTGTAATCTTGTATCACCAATTGTCGTCTGTGATCTGTCCATGTCGTGGGCGTTGGACATGGACAAGACGACGCCCAACGAGGCGGAGGCGTCGCGGTGGCAGCGCCACGCCATCTACCGCGTGCCGGCGTCCATCAAGGACGTCAACCCCAGGGCGTACCGGCCGCAGGTGGTGTCGCTGGGTCCCTTCCACCACGGCGACGCCACGCTGCTGCCCATGGAGGCGCACAAGCGCCGGGCGCTGGCGCACCTGCTGCGCCGGTGCGGGCGGCCGCTGGAGGAGTTCAGAGCCGCCATGCGGGGCGCCGCCGAGCAGCTGGAGAGCGCGTACCGTGATCTCGGCGCTGAGTGGCGCGGCGACGACGGCGGCGGCACGGAGCGGTTCCTGGACATGTTGCTCGTCGACGGGTGCTTCCTGCTGGAGGCGATGCGGGTCGCCACAGACGTCGGCGGCGACGGCGGCTATGCCACCAGTGACCCCGTCTTTAGCCGCCACGGGATGCTCTACGTGATGCCCTTGGTCCGGCGCGACATGCTCATGCTCGAGAACCAGCTGCCGTTGCTCGTGCTCGAGAGGCTCGTCGCCGTCATGACTGCACAGCCGCCGGTAGCAAATATAACCATTAGATGCTGGAATTTTAATCTTGTTGTAGATCTTTATATTTCTAATAACCATGGATTATGAATGAATTAGTAAAATACTCCAAATTTGATATCCACGGATGCTGGATATATATGTATGCCACGCAGAGACACGAGGAGATCAACAGGATGGTGCTGAGGTTTCTGTCCCCGTCGCCACCGGCCGGCGGCCGCGACGAGCTAGGTCACCACCCACTCGCCGTCTACCGCGGGAGCCTAGTGCGTGGCGTATACCGGCAGGACTCGAGGGATTTGCTGGACGACTCCAACCAACAAGAAGCAGCGATCATCCTGCCGGCGGTGGAGCTCCACGCGGCCGGGGTCCGGTTCAAGACGAGCAGGACGAACAGCCTGCGCGACGTGCGGTTCCAGCGCAGCGGCGTGCTGAGCGTGCCGGCGCTGACGGTGGACGACTCCACCGAGTCCGCGCTGCTCAACATGATGGCGTTCGAGAGGCTCCACGCCGGCGCCGGGAGCGACGTGGCGGCGTACGTGTTCTTCATGAGCAGCGTCCTCGGCTCGGCCAGGGACGTGGCGCTGCTGCGCTCTGAGGGCATCCTCCAGAACGCCGCCGCCGGCAGCGACAAGGCGGTGGCGCAGATGTTCGAGAGGATGTCCAAGGATGCGATGTTCGATCCGGAGAGCGCCATCGGTGCTGTACACCGGCAGGTGAACGCCTACTGCCGCCGCCGGAGGTCATGGCGGAAGATGTCCGCCGCCGGAGGCCGCTGGGAGGAATGCTTGAGGACTAGCACATGGGCGATCCTCGCCGTTGTTCTCCTCGTCATTCTCGTCGTGCAAACCATCTACACCGCGCTGCAGTTCTACATGCTCCGACGACGTTAGCTGCGCCATTGATGCTCCAAATCCATGGGAGATTAAGATTATTCGCAACGGCAGCTTTGTGAGTTCTACCAATCTGTACATATTCGTTTGTTTACGCCGTACGAATTGTGAGCTTTGTCAAAACAATAAAATTTAGTGTAAATAATACCAAATGAAAGATGAATGGCCATTTCTGTTCCGAAGGAAGTTTGGAATGCAAGAGCAGCAGGGCCAAGCACAGAGTTAGGATTTTTTTTTTTATAGGAGAGTTGATAGGATTGGCGATGAAGGATTAATGTAATGCATAGCACTATTATGAAAAAAAAAACCCTGTAACGCATAGCCCAAGTTTTAAATCAAGCAGCTAAGAGATTCAGTTTTTAGCGCTAAGAAAACTAGGGCGCAATAGCAGCATTTAGCCAGCAAATATCCGCTAAATTGGCCTTTAGTCAGCGGCTTAGCTCAGGTAAATTGTAAAACGCAGCAAGCCCAGCCCAAGAAGGAAGCCTGCCAGCAGGCCTGGCCCAAGAAGGAAGCCAGCCCAAGTGGACCTGAGACGAGAGGAACACACCCAGTAGTACCAACTCTATCCAGTCCAAGCACTCGCTCTCTAGCTGCACAAAAAAGAGCAGGCGGCGACGTGGAGACGACCGACGGAGGCGGCGGCGCGGACTTCAAGTGGCTAGGCAGCCGACCGGTCGGTGGCAGCTGAGCAGCGGCACGAGTCCGACGAGGAGGTCCGCGGCGGCTTTGAAGCGCTTTCAGCTGACGGCCGCCGACGGAGGTGTTAGCTTCGAGCTCTTCTTCCCGTGCAGCTCAATTAGTCAATTTTTTTTTTAGAAAGGACGACAAAAGCTTTGCTGCGATTTTTATTAGACAAATAAAGGAAAATGCAAAAGTGTCGGCCAGTTTTTGACCGAAAACCGGGCCGAGAAAAAAAACAATACAATTGTGGAGGGTACACTACTCCCCCAACACACCTGCAGATACGTGATCAACTCAACTCGCGCCACAAAGTAACGCCCACTAAACTCTTGGCGAAAAGATCCCACTAAAGCAACTCAACACAAACCAACAACTCGGATGGGAGGAAAATAAGACATGACACTTCACTTTCGGTTGGATTGGGTCATCAACACGAGCCTCTATCCACAACGGCCGGTCGGATTGGGACATCGACAACAAACCTACTCCACCACTAGCACAAAACCCCACGACCACGACAACGGAAATGGCGAAACCAGGCCCCTGCGGCGAGACCTCCGACCGAGTCCATAACCACGGCGATGCCTTCAAGAAGGTTACGGCGTCCGAGCGCCCGTCGTCGCGCTGTCCCCAAAGGGCGGGGTTTTCACCCGTGGAGTCGCGGGGACGCGACACCCTCAATAGGGAGAACGACACCCGTAGGTGTCGTGCCGTCGCTAAACTTTCGCCCAAAGTACCCACAAGCGGACCCGGTCCACGATCTCGGTTCCCCATTAGACAACCGAGCCATCGTTTGTCATACCTGCGAAGCCTCTCGGGGACGATCGATCGCCCGGCCACGCCCGACGCCGCAAAGCCGCGCCCGGACACCACACCAAACAAGGCGACATGCGAAGATCGACCTCCCAGCGCCGTGCATTTCCACCGGCCACACCACCGCCGCCCGCACAATCACCGAAGCTGAAGGTGCCGGACCTCGAGCATGCGGACTAGTGCCCCCAAAGGCACGAAGCCTCCGTCTTCATAGCAGCCGCCCCCGGACGGCGATCAAGGCCAAAGGCGTAGGCGAGGCCCGCCCCAATGCCGCCAATAGCCCCAAGCATCGCCATCGAAAGTGACCACCATCAAGGAGAAGGGAGGGGCAAACGGAGGGGGGGGAACCCCACCGCTACACCCTACGTTCGCCGAGCCGAGCCCCGGCCGAGTAGGGGCGGCCTCCACCGGCCGGGCGGCAAGAGCGGCACCACCATGGTACCGCACGCGAAACCGGGCTTGGTCGTCCATGCCACCGCGGCGTCACCGAAGAAGCCACACCCTCGCCCCCACCGCCGCATTCCGCACGGGGTGGCGGGAACGGCGGGCGGAGCCACCGGGTCGGCGCTCCCAAGGTCGCCTCGGCGGGAGGAAGGCGGATCCGCCCGCCGGGAGGCGCGCCGCCGCGACTATCAACAAGCTTAGTCGGGGCCTCCTCCCCACCCAAGCTTCGAGCACGTGGATGGGAGACCCGCCGCCGCCTTCCCGCATTCGGCCGGGCTTCCTGCGTCCGGCTCGCGGCGAGGCGGGGTGGAGAGAATTTTGGCGGTGGCGGCGCTAGGGTTCGGGTTCGCCCGAAGTCGCCTGAGGAGGAGCGACGCGGCGCATGGGCTCTCTCAATTAGTCAATTGGTAGCCCGATCACTTCTTCCCCATGGTGTTCATTAAAGATTTACTTGTCACGGGATCTATTGCTGCAACTATGCATGAGTCTTGTCATTGGATCTATTGTTGTTTACGTGTTTTTTCTAGTTTTTTTTTGAAAATCAGCTAAATGGGTTAGCTGCGGTTTGTCTCCGGCAATAGCCGTGCTTAGCTGGCGAGGAGGGCGTTAGCTAAGAGACTTAGCCGGAGATTTAAAACATGGCTCATAGCAGACTATGGCCCCGTTTGGTAGAGATTCTAGTGCTCCGGATCCTCCTGACAACAACAACACTGTAGCAGCACTATTCACTGAATCCATTTATCTCTCTCCTGTACCTCCCTCTCACAAACTGACGAACCTCGTTTTTTTAGCTTCAACGGCTCCAGCTACGGTGCAAACACAATGAAGGAGCTAAAGCACTTGAATCTCTACCAAAGGGGCCTATGGGCGTGTTTGGGGTAGCTCCAAAGCCGAACTCTAGGGTGGAGTCGGGTGGAGCTACCCAAACACCCCGACTCTAGAAGTCCATGGAGCAGCCTCAACTATGGAGCTGTAGTGCAAATGAACCTGGAGTTTTGGAGCACCTCTTTTGCTGCTCCAGAACTATTCAATATGAAACTAGACATGGAGTTGATAGATAATTACCACCACTACCATGGATAAGCGGAAAATAACGACTGTTCTCTTCTATTCCTCTCACCCGCGACTCCCCTCCCTCCCTCGCACGATTTCCTCTCTGTCAGAACGTCGTCGCCGCCCTCCCATATCTCCGCCCGCGAGAGCCCTCCCGCCGGCTGCCCTACCCTCCGCTGGCCATGGCGCGGTGGAACAACAGGTGCCTGGGGAGAGCCACAGGAGGACGGTGAAAAGGCTATTCGGCGGTGGGGACATGGGATTCCTGGGGCCTCGGCGACATGGACACCATGTGGTACTCAAGACACGAATAATGTATTCCTTGCACTTTGTCTTCCCGACGAGGAGTGCGTAATCCTCTCACAAATCAACCGGAGGTGGCCAAGAAACAATCACCTCTTCTTGCCAACAACTCCACCAATCCTCCAAGCCCGGCTAGGAGTGGTGTCTCCAAGAGTAACAAGAAACCAACCGGCTCACAACGATCCCCAAGTGCCTCTAGATGCAAGAACTCGATGCAATGCATTAGGATCAACTCTTCTCTCAAGAATGAAGCTCAAATCAAGAATGAGAGAGGAGGGAGGCTTGCTTGCTTGCTCAAAGATGTTAGGAATGATTCAAATGACCAAGAGCGAGAGCAAGAGGTAGCCAAGGGGGTATAAATACCCCTCACCACGAAATGTGGCGTTGGGGAGAAAACCACGTTTTCTGCGGCGGCCGGGCCAGATCGACCGGACTCACCGGTGAGGTGAGTCGGTCGGTGGGGTCCGATCACAACCGACAAACAACAAATTTCGGACCCCCTGCCCTTGAGCGTTGATTCGGCGTGTCCGCTCGGTGCTTCCGGTCAGCACCGGGAAGCATCCGGTCGGCAGCGTCCGTCGGCCCTCGGCCGAAAGCTCCAAAACATGCTCTCTGGAATTTTGACCGGACCGCACACCGGTGCGTCACGGTCCTCCGACTTCCGGTCGCTCGCGTCGGTCACGCCCGAAGCTGCGAAAAAATTGTCGTTTTCGTCGTCGTTCCTTCGCCTTTGCTCCAAACCGACTTCCGCCACTTGATTCTTGTTGCCGACACGTCGAAGAACACCTCGACACCATGTGTTAGCATTTTTGAAACATTTTCACCAAGTGCGATTTAGCTCTTTAGGTTAGAATGCATGCATATGAAACTTGAACCTAAAGGCACATGAGGACCGATATGTGCGATAAGTTTCCCCTCTTTATAGTACGGCTTATCGATCCTATAACCACCCACACCCTCTATGGTGTCTTGGGTGTGAAATCAAAAAGTCCTATGGTTATACCCTTGCCTTGGGACCTTTGATCTCCAAACTCCACCAATTGGATGCTTGATCATCTTTTGGATCACCTATATCAATCCTCCATGATCACCATGCACCAACTCCGGCCGCGACCAATCTCCAATCTAGTCAAACACTTAGCATCGAGAGATTAGTCCTTAGGTGTCACTAATTAGCCAAAACCAAACAAGAGATCTTCAATCTCCCCCTTTTTGGTAATTGGTGACAACCCGCATAAAGGTTTTATGATTAATGTTTTTGAACATACAACGGTTGTCCAAGCATTTTGCTTATAATCATAGGATTGGACAAACATCATAGTTCGGTTTTGGTAGCATGAGCTCCCCTACATGTATGCCACGAGTTTGGAACGAAGCATCGCATACATGTATGAATATTGAAATTGAGGGTGAGCTATGTTACCAAAATGATGCTTAGGTGAAAGAAATGGACCTTTGAAGCGTGAAACCAATGGGAGTTGTGCCATTTTCACCATACAAGCATCAAGGTAACTAGATTTTCATCAAAACTCAAAGTACCACGTGAGATCATATTATAAGGTACTTGAATTAAGAGCGAATTTAGAAAATCTAGCTAGCTCCCCTACGCATGCTAGTTATTCAATCACTTGAAAACCAACTTGTGAAAACTAGCATACACCACACAAGCATGTATATTGAATTTAAGGTACATGTGCATGAGCAAGTCATATGTTAGTGCACAATCAAATGCAACAAATTGTCTATGAGCTTGCTCCCCTACTTGTGTGTGAACCACTTGTTAACTTCATGACCTTCATGAAAGATTTTCAAAAATATGTGGAATTTTTTAATTTTCCAAAACCTTTTCGTGCACTAATCTCTCCCCTTTGTCGACAATTTCCACAAAAGGTATGACCATGTTGTGTTATGGAGAGAGAATAGTGCTCAAATTTGGTCAAATTTGGATCACTTGTCAAGCATATATTTCGGTTTGAACCAAAGACAAGCTTCTTCACACCTCATGACAAGGGTTATTTTGCCTATGTTGAAGTATATGTGTGAAAAGATAGCCAAATTCAACACTTGAGATTGCAAGCCCATAAACATGTCATATGTCATCACTAGATCAAACAAGTATGAATAGCAATAGTGATGGCATACATACATTGAAATCCTTTTATTTTCCATTAATGCTTCCTAAGGCACAAGTTATATGTCTATATGTTCTAACAAGTCCTTAGTTATCATGAATGCCATGTCAAACAATTTCACCTTTCCTTTGCTTGATGGAGGGGCATGTCATGGTAGTGGGGTGCATTCAACTCATGTTGGAGAAGTCAAGGATATTCAACTCATTTCTTAGCTTGCAAAACCTCTTCTCATTTAGTGGCTTTGTAAAGATGTCGGCCAATTGATCTTCGGTGCCAATAGGTTGGATAGCAATATCACCCTTTTGTTGATGATCTCTAATGAAGTGATGCCTTATGTCAATGTGCTTGGTTCTTGTATGTTGGACCGGGTTTTGAGTCATCTTGCAAGCACTTTCATTGTCACAATATAAAGGCACATGATGGAAATCAAATCCATAATCCTTCAATGTTGATCTCATCCATAGCAATTGTGCACAACAACTACCGACACTAATGTATTCGGCCTCGGCGGTTGAAAGTGTCACACCGGTTTGCTTCTTTGATGACCATGATACTAGAGGTCTTCCAAGGAATTGACAAGTGCCACTTGTGCTTCTTCTATCAACCTTGCATCCCCATAGTCGGAGTCCGAATATCCAATAAGCTCAAAGTTTGATCCCTTAGGATACCATAGCCCAACATTTTATGTGTGCTTCAAGTACCTCAATATTCTTTTTGATGCGGTGAGGTGACTCTCTCTAGGTGAGGATTGAAATCTTGCACACTTGCCAACACTAAACATCACATCGGGCCTAGAAGCGGTCACATAGAGTAAGCTTCCAATCAATGATCTATAGTACCTTTGATCAACCATATTGCCACTCTCATCATTGTCCAATGATCCATAGGTATCCATTGGTGTATTGATGCCCTTTGCATCTTGCAATCCAAACCTCTTGACTATGTCTCTAATGTATTTCCCTTGACTAATGAAGGTGCCAATCTTCATTTGCTTGATTTGAAGACCAAGGAAATATGTGAGCTCTCCAAGCATAGACATCTCAAATTCTTTTTGCCATCATCTTGGCAAACTCTTCACAATACTCTTGATTTGTTGATCCAAAGATGATATCATCAACATATATTTGCATCATAAACAAATCATTTTCAATCTTCTTGGTGAAAAGAGTAGTGTCAACTTTGCCCATCTTGAAGCCTTTCTTGAGTAAGAAGTCTCTCAACCTCTCATACCATGCTCTAGGTGCTTGCTTCAACCCATACAATGCCTTGTTCAACTTGTACACATGGTTGGGATGATGGTAATCTTCAAAACCGGGTGGTTGCTCAACATACACTAGCTCATTGATGAATCCATTGAGAAAAGCACTTTTGACATCCATTTGATAGAGCTTGATGTTGTGTGCACATGCATAGGCCAATAGGATTCTAATTGCCTCTAATCTTACAAATAGGAGCATATGTTTTACCAAAGTCAAGACCCTCTACTTGAGTGTAACCTTGTGCAACTAGTCTTGCTTTGTTTCTCACAACAATGCCATTTTAATCTTGCTTGTTCTTGAAAACCCATTTGGTTCCAATGACATTGTAGTCCTTTGGTCTTTCAACCAATTCCCAAACTTTGTTTCTATCAAAGTTATTGAGCTCCTCTTGCATTGCAATGACCCATTCTTCATCCTTCAAGGCATCATCAACCTTTTCGGGCTCTTCTTGTGACACAAAAGCAAAGTGTTCACAAAATACCGCTAGCCTTCCTCTTGTTTACACTCCACTTGCAATGTCACCAACAATTTGATCAATTGGGTGATCTCTAGCTATGCTTGAGCTTTGGAGTATTGGAACTTGATTACTTGAACTTGGTTGATCACTTGTTGTTGCTTGAGATGATGTACTAGCTTGTTGTTGATCTTGAACTTGAGCACCACTAGCTTAAGTTGATTGCATCTCATCTTTGTTGTCATCATCAACTTGAGTTGGCCTTATATCATCAATGTCCATACCCCTCATGGCATTTACCAATTGAGATCCACTAACATCATCAAGGTTCTCATCTTCATCTTGGGACCCATTGGTTTCATCAAATTTAACATCATGGACTTCTTCAATACACCACTTGAGTTGTTCCACACTCTATATGCTTTGCTTGTGGTGGAATAGCCAAATAGGAACCCCTCATCACACCTCTTGTCAAACTTGCCAAGTCTTGCACCCTTCTTCAATATGTAGCATTTGCATCCAAACACTCTAAAGTATGCAATAGTTGGCTTTCTTCCATTCAATAGCTCATAAGATGTCTTGTTCATAATGGGATGGCAATACAATCTGTTGATGTAGTGGCATGCGGTGTTGATTGCTTCGGCCCAAAATGATTGACTCACATTATACTCGCTAAGCATTGATCTTGCCATCTCAATGAGAGTCATATTCTTCCTTTCAACTAGGCCATTTGATTGTGGTGTATATTTGGCGAAAGTTCATGCATGATTCCATAGTCATCACATAGCTCATCAACTCTTATGTTCTTAAACTCACTTCCATTGTCACTTCTCACTTTCTTCACTATGATGTCAAACTCATTGTGCACCCTCTTGAGAAATGTCTTGAAGATTGAGTAAACATCACTCTTGTCATTGAGAAAGAACACCCAAGTGAATCTTGTATAGTCATCCACAATCACAAATCCATACTTATTGCCACTAATGCTTGTATATGCGGTTGGGCCAAACAAGTCAATATGGATCAAGTCAAATGCCTTGCAAGTACTCATGAAGCTCTTCTTTGGGTGAGTGTTGGAAACTTGCTTGCCGGCTTGACATGCACTACATAGCTTATCCTTGTCAAAGTGAACATCCTTCAAGCCTCTCACTAGATCATGAGTCACTAACTTGTTGAGTTGCTTCATGCCAACATGACCAAGTCTTCTATGCCATAGCCAACCCATGCTAGATTGAGATATCAAGCATGTACTAATTTATGTCTCACTAGCACCAAAATCCACAAGGTAGAGGTTGTCAAATCTTATTCCCTTGAAGATTAAGCTTGATTCTTTTGTATTCACAATCTCAACACTATCTTCAAAGATACACTTGTAACCAAGATCACAAATTTGTGCCACCGAAAGCAAATTGTACTTCAATATGTCCACAAGTGTCACATTTGATAAGGTCAAATCATTGGTTATTGCAATCTTGCCAATGCCTTGTATCTTGCCACTTTTGCTATCACCAAATGTAATAGGCTTGCCATTCTCTTGAGTTGAATCAATGATATTGAACTTCCTTGCATCACCGGTCATATGTTGAGTGCACCCACTATCAAGAATCCAATGGTTACCCCCAATCTTGTAATTCACCTACAAGGAAATCAATAAGATTTAGGTACCCATTTACCTTTGGGTCCTTGGAGGTTAGCAACCAAAGCCTTTGGTACCCAAATTACCTTCTTCTTTGGGCCAACAATGGGTGTACCAACAAACTTTGCCTTGACACCCTTCTCACCCTTGGTAAGCAAATAACAAGAATCAAAATGTATGGAATGCACTTTGCTTGATTTCTTGTTCATGTTCATTTTAGCACATTTATGCTCTTGATGTCCCACTTGCTTGCATCTATTGCAATAGGACCCATTGCTCTTCACAAAGCTAGACTTTGGAGTAGCAAAGGCCTTCTTGCCTTTCTTGGGGACATAGCTTAAGCCTTCCTTATTAAGGGAAAACCTTTGGCTACCCAAGCACTTTAGCAAGCGGGCATCCCCACCATAAGCCTTCCTCAAGGAGTGGGTGAGCTCATCCACCTCTCTTTTGAGAGTCTCATTCTCAACTTTTAGTGATGAATCTAAAATCACTCCATCACTACTAGTAGAGCTTGAGTGGGTTGATGTGGATGTGGAAGGAATAGATGGTTCTTCAACAACAACCACAAAGGGTTCATCTATGATGTCACATGTTGAACCAACATCCTTTTTGATGATTAAGCAAGCTTTATCATTCTTCTCTAAGAGCAAGGCATGGGCTTTTGGAGCCTTGTATGAGCTAGCTCAATTCCCCATGGTCTTCCTTTAGACCCTCATGGGTGACCTCTAGCTCACTAAAGTTTTGCTCAAGAGTTTTTACACTCTTTTGGAAAGCTTTGCATTCCTTGTCCTTAGTCTTAAGCATGATATGAGTTTGCTTAAGCATCTCAAGAAGGTCATCCTTAGTGGGTTCACATTCATCATCTTCATCATCACTATCATCATATTTTACTTCATTATCACTTAGTTCATCATGCTCATGCAATGATACCTTAGTGGCTTTAGCCATGAAGCATGAAGGTGATGAGCCGAAGAGGAATGACTTCTTGTGTTGGCCAATTGCACTCATGGCCTTGGGCTTTTCTTTCTCTTCATCGGAGGAGCCATCACTGTCCCAAGAACAAACAAAAGCACCATCATTTGTCTTCTTGAATGTCATGGTCTTGCTCTTCTTGTTTGTCTTGCCACCCTTGTATGCCTTCATCTTCTCTTTTTTTTCTTTCTTGATTGGGCAATCGGCAAGGATGTGATAAGGGCTATCACACTCAAAGCATTTTCTTGGCTCTTCATTGCTCTTGGATGAATCGTTTTTCTTCTAGAGCCTTGCCCAAACTTCTTGCTCTTCAAGACTTTGCTAAATTTCTTCACAAACATAGCAAACTCTTGATCAATCTCTTCAAGGTTGATTTCCTCCTCATCTTCTTCTTGAGCCTTGGACTTGCCCTTAGCCTTGGATGATGTGGTGGCGGCCTTGAATGCCACAACTTTCTTGCTCTTGTCATCTTCCTTCTCCACTTCATCTTCCATCCCATCTACTTGCTCATCGGTTAGTACTTCACCAAGCAAGTCACTAGGTGTCATGGTGTCCAATGCACCTCTAAATAGAATCTTCCTCAACATAGCAAATCTTTTAGGCAAACACATCAAGAATTTGTGCCCAAAGTCTCTATCCAATGTCTTCACACCCAAAGCCTTGAGATCATTGACAATTACTTGAAGCCTATGGAATGTGTCCGGTATGCTTTCATCCTTCTTCATCTTGAAGTTCTCAAACTCACTCTTGAGCACATATAATTTGGCACTTTTCACCATCTTTGTACCCTCATAAGTCTCACCAAGCTTCTCTCAAACTTCACTTGCTCTTTCAAGGTCCTTGATGCCCTCAAACACCTTGACATCCATGCCATTGTACAAAGTGTTCAATGCCATGGTGTTGCATTGCTTGTTAGCCTTGTCGGTGGGAGTGAGATTGGTTGGATTAAGGATAGCATAATCCTTCTCGATCACTTCCCATACTTGGTCATTGATTGATCCCAAGTACATTCTCATGGTTCTCTTCCAATAGTCAAAATTCTTGACCCTATCAAAGAATGGAGGCTTTCCCCAACATGGTTGAACACAACATGAGCCATACTATCACACCAAGGTTGTTAAGCCTTCAAATATGGTGACCACGGCTCTGATACCACTTGTAAGGTCCTAGATGGCTAGAGGGGGGGTGAATAGCCTATAAAAATTTTCTACAAGCTCAACTAAACAAACCGATTAGTATAAAAACAGTAAAAGCGGTTTTGCGCTAGCTCTATTATCTTGCAAGCCTCTAGTGACAATTCTAAATATATTCTATGGTCTCTAAGTCAATCAAAGGCTAAGTCACTACTCTAACTAGTGAGCAATCCTAATATGATCCTTAGGCTAGCAAGAATAACCTACAAAAGCAAGTGCTAGCTCTCTACTCAAAGTAAACTAGGAAAGTAATGCTAGAGTGAGAAGCTTGTTATACCGAACTTGTAGAGGATGTCAACCAATCACTTAGGAAGAAGAAAAGCTATCAATCACACGAAGGTGATGATCCACCGCGAAAGAGACAATGAACAAGTCGATTTGTTCACAGGAGTTAAGCTTGTACACCGACAAGTTACTCTCTGTTGTGCCGACCAACACAAGGATGGTGTTTGAGCTAGGCGGTGCCCTTGCTAGCCTCAACACACCACTCAACAAGTGTGGTACCCAAGACACGAGCAATGTATTCCTTGCACTTTGTCTTCCCGGCGAGGAGTGCGTAATCCTCTCACAAATCAACCGGAGGTGGCCAAGAAACAATCACCTCTTCTTGACAACAACTCCACCAATCCTCCAAGCCGGCTAGGGCGGTGTCTCCAAGAGTAACAAGAAACCAACCGGCTCACAACGATCCCCAAGTGCCTCTAGATGCAAGAACTTCGATGCAATGCATTAGGATCAACTCTTCTCTCAAGAATGAAGCTCAAATCAAGAATGAGAGAGGAGGGAGGCTTTGCTTGCTTGCTCAAAGATGTCGGGAATGATTCAAATGACCAAGGCGAGAGCAAGAGGCGCCAAGGGGTATAAATACCCCTCACCACAAAATGTGGCCGTTGGGGGGGGAGAAAACCACGTTTTACGCAGCATCGACGGGCCTTGACCGGACTCACCCGGTGAGTCCCGGTCGGTTCGTCGGTCAACCGACTAAACCCAAAGCAAGTGCCTAGACCCCTGCCCTTGGAGCGTTCGGTCGGCGTGTCCGTTGGTACTTCCCGGCCAGCACGGAAGCATCCGGCCGGTCGCGTCCGGCCTATAATGAAAAGCTCAAAACATGCTCTCGGAATTTTGACCGGACCCGCACGGTTCGTCCGGTCACTTTCCTCCAACTTCCGGTCCTTTGCGTCGGTCCGCGCTGAAGCTGCGAAAATCCGTCGTTTGGTCGTCGTTTCTTCGCCTTTGCTCCAAACCGACTTCCGCCTCTTGATTCTTGTTGCCGACACGTCGAAGAACACCTCGACACCATGTGTTAGCATTTTCGAAACATTTTCACCAAGTGCGGAGTTAGCTCTTTAGGTTAGAATGCATGCATATGAAACTTAAACCTAAAGGCACATGAGGACCGATATGTACGATAAGTTTCCCCTCTTTATAGTGCGGCTTATCGATCCTATAACCACCCACACCCTCTATGGTGTCTTGGGTGTGAAATCAAAAGTCCTATGGTTATACCTTTGCCTTGGGACCTTTGATCTCCAAACTCCATCGAATTGGATGCTTGATCATCTTTTGGATCACCTCGATCCATCCTCCATGATCACCATGCACCAACTCCGCACGACCAATCTCCAATCTAGTCAAACACTTAGCATCGAGAGATTAGTCCTTAGGTGTCACTAATTAGCCAAAACCAAACAAGAAATCTTCGGCGATTGTGTCGCGTCCGCGTCTCGCGGCGTTTAGCGTGGAGCGGCACTTCGGCGTGAGGCGGGGTGGCGGTGGGGAAGTTGGGGGCAAGTAGTGTTAGAGTTTGTGCTACGGGCCTTTAGAGCCAAGCGGCCTGTTGTTTTTCTTTGTTAGGCTGCTCCTTGATAGTTTAAACACCGGGCTGCACGGGCCGTCTCCTTTTGTCGGGCCGTGCCCACCCGGTCGGACCAGCGGCCGAGGCACACCGGTGCCTCGGTCGGGCCAGCAGACGCACGCCGCCACCGAGGCGGGCCGTGTTTGGTGGGCCAAAACGCCCGTGCCACGAGGGGTGGGCCGATGGGCGCCGTCTTTGCATGGCCGTCTATACTCTGGGTGGGTTTATGGATTTTTCTTAAACAATTAAGCGAGGCGGACAAGCTAACATGCCGCAAAAGCGCAACCACCGGGGTTATTAAGCTTGTTAAGTCACCATTAACCGTGATCATTCAACCGCGGCATAGAGACCATTATGCGTATCGTGTGAACACCCCGACTCAATGAGTGGTTTCACCTACGGATCGGGCTGTCGCTCAGCGCCGCACGCGTCTGGCGAATTGATTTCTTTGTTCAACGCTTTGTAGATAGGTGTCCAATTAATATCGGTGTGGAATATCGGCATTACAATATAACCCAGCGCAATGGCAAATGCCATTGGTTGGAGGGCTCCCACCCGGGGTTCAAATCACGGGTGCGACACTTTATCCTAGATTTATTTCAGGATTTTTCGGTATTTGTGCATTAAGTGGTAGGCGGCGGCGTCCCGTCGATAGCGGCGCCCGGTGGTGACTTCGAACTTCAAGATTTGCCGGCTCGGTCCTTCGAAGGTGCTCATAGGGGTAGGGTTTGCGCGCACGTGTGTTCATAGGGGTGAGTGTGCGTGCGTGTTGAGCGTGCGCGTTATGCTTGTGTAATCTCAAAAAAACTCCACTTCGCAACCAGACTCCTCGTAGTAGATCGGAGATAGCTGACCATGGCACTCCATGGCCACCACCAAGCTTCAGGCTCGGGCTGTAGCCGGCGGTGACATTGTCTCGGAGGCGTGCATGGCGCCCCCGATCTTTGCCGGGCTCCAGCGGCGGGGCGGCGGTGCCGGGGCTACCGATTTAGATTCGGCCGCAAATATTCAGCGGCGGCCTGAAATGCTGTCACGCCAACCGGAGGTACATGTGGCTGGTGGATTACACCATCTCACGACCTCAAGGCCGCCGCTAGACAGCTCGGCGGCAATGACTGCGACACGTCGGCGGCACCATCGGCACAGCGAGCACGGGCTGGCTGCCTTTTAAGCCGGCCGAAGGGTGGGTTAGGGAAGGTGTGCTGCTCATGCGCCCGCCCGCCATGTGGTCCTCGGGTTGAGCGAACTTCGCCGTCCCCAACACAGTCTTCCCACGGGACCCCGCTACGCCGCGGCGTCGAGGTGCATGCTCAACTCCGACGCGGTGATGTGGCTCAAAGCGGCGTCAAAGGCACCTACGGCAGGGAGAGTAAGCGTTACACGTCGCACCATTTCCACGACGTGGCCATAGACCCACAAAAGCGTAGCCACGGACTTATCTAGGGCTGCCCTTGTCCAACACCAAGCTGAGATTAAACGCTTTTGCTCCTCATGTGGCGAAGAGGCAATGTATTTGGCTGGATGGCGGCGGGTTTGCTTAATCACATGGGGCGAGCAACCTTGGTTAATTCAGTCTGGGCGGTCGGTGACATATGCAATGTGTCTTGGCCATCCCTCCGGGCGATTGCACAAGTTGACAAGCGGGAGGCGAGGCTTCGTGGGCAGGTTCGACAAAACATCCGGAGCTCGGAGCTTGGTCGCTTGGCGCAAGTTTGTGATACAAAAGACAGTGGGGGGCTCGGCCTCAAAGACTTGGGTGTTCAAAATATTTGCATGCTGCTGAAACTCATTCACAGGTTACACCTTCAAGAAGAATCGGCTGGACTACTTGGGTCCGAGGCAATGCAAATGTGGCATCTCTCCAAGGGGCCTTCATGGAGACCCTTTGGGACTCCTTGCGATCGCTCTCCGCCAATATCTGAGCCATCACCCACGGTGGCCTTGGGGGACGGCGGTACCACCTCCTTACGGCATGACGTGCGGTGCGGAGAGGACACCATGGCTGATCGCTTTCCTCAACTCATGACACACTATGCCAACACTGAGATCCGCGGTCCAACAAGCAGTTCGAGGGAGCCCGGCGGCGAGGCATCATGCGTGGCGATCTCCAACAGCGATAAGTCGGCTAAGCGGGAGCTACGTGCAATCGTCGAAGCCGTCAAGCGGCTGATTTGAAGGATCGGAGGTTAAGCCCGATGATCAAAGCAAATGGTCATTTGAACACCTCGCTCCTATACAAGGCGCTCAAGCAAAGCGATGAGCATCACGATGCGTGGACTAAAGTGGTTTGGGACAACAAGGCACCTCCCGGTGCAGTTCTTCACACGGCTCATGTCAAGGGAGCGGATCCAATGCGAGCGAACCTCTTCAAGAAGCACATAGTTGATAGCACAACCTGTGAGGTTTGCCACATGGTGACGAGACAACATCGCATATCATTTTTGGGTGTCCGGCGGCCAAAAAATTCTGGGATCTTTGTGAAAATTGAGACTCATCGGACTTGGGACATAGCAAGGCTGCGAGACCTCATGGCTCCTCCTCACATCCCAAAGAACAACTTCAGGACCTTCCTGCTCCCGTGTTCTTTGGCACATTTGGAAGGCGTAGGAATAACCTAGCCTTCCGAGGGGAATGGACGTCCATTCAAACGACCCTGCAGGCATGTCGTTCGGAAGCGCGACTGTGGAAGCACCGATTGCCAAAGAAAGAACAGCAAACTGCAGAAACTTGGTGTGATATTCTTTTCCAGGCAATGTAAACCATTTCAGATGTTTGTAAACTTTGTGAACTTTGTACTATCTGGCTTCATGGCCCAATGATCAATATAAATCAGGTGGGGATTCTCTCCCCCCGTTGAAAAAAAAAAAAAGCGTAGCCACGGCGGTTCCCTCTTGTGGCACCTACAACCTTCCTGCGATGAGATGCTTGCCTTGGATTTTCTAAAACATGGTTCTACAAAAGAGGTATCTTCTAAAGATGCTATGTCATGATGGTACGTCTATCTATCCGTGTACTTGTATCTGATTTGACTCCTTTTCACTCTTCTGTTCCAAGAAATCCATCGCAGCTATATATTCCGACGAGACGAGCTCCTACCGTTCAATACCAGCTAACTCGCCCGAAATCAGCGGACAACAGGTAATTAGATACGGAGACTGGTGCTACTGCTAGCTGCATTAAGAGTTAGTGTGATTCTCGCATTAATCGATCCTTGATAATTATATTTGCAGGTTTCTGTGACCACCGCTTGTCTCGAAAAGATTCGTCTGAGCACGTTCCCGGAGGTCGGCGCCGTGCCTGGATCCCATAATCGTCAGAAATTCCTAGTGCTGGTGCGCGTGAAAGCGCCAGTTTACACACAGCAGGCGCGCGCGCCAATCGACCTTGTCATGGTGCTGGACATGAGCACCACCATGGCAATCGGCCTGCAGCATCTTAAGCAGGGCGCCAAGTTCGCCATCCACAACCTCAGAGACGAAGACCGGCTGTCCGTGGTGACGCACGGCCCAAGAGACGAGGAGCTCTCCATATTCACTCACATGTCTGACGAACGCAAGCGGCACGCCATTGAAGCGGTGGAATCTTTAGAGGTCAAGTCTCGAGTCCACATCAGCAATGGCTTAAAGAAGGCATACGAGGTACGTCAGCGCTTGTGTATCCCCCTCTCTACTGGGTTTGGGTCCCATGGCTAAAAATTTAACCTCGGGAGATGCTCAAAAGAAAAAGTTTAACCTAGGCATTTCGTTTTTTCTTTTTTTTTTTTTTATTAACCATGTCAGCTATTTGATGCCCTGGAAACCGCCCACGGTTAATCGTTGGTTAACCATGGCCTTTCTTTCGTGGCGGTTTCAAAAACCGCCATGGTTAATCAAAATAACCGCCACAGTTAATAAATTATGTAGTAGTGTAGTTTTTCTTTTAGCTGGGGCAAACACTATGCACAAGCTACATGCTAATCAAAAGCACTAAACAGACCCATGCTTAGGTAGTGTACCACACAACCATCAATCACGGTCACCCAAAAGCGGCATTTTCACAACTAGGTGAATACATTATGCAAACTTCAAATTCAGATGATTTCAGACTTCAAATTCAGATATCATTTAACTATTATTAGCACATTGGCTTATCCCCTCTGCACCTAGCTTTGCCGCTGCCCAAGAAGATCGTTAGGAGACCCGCACGATTGAGAGGAAGACAGCGACGGGCCTTTCCCTGCTGCTCTTGGTGTCATCTTGGGCAACATCGAGGTTAGCAGTGGTGGTGTTGTTCGGCAGTGGCGGAGCTCCATCCGGGGTGAATCCCACGGTGTCCTCCGGATGGGGCTTCTTTTGCTACTTCATTGACCACACCAAACATGGCGGTGGCGGGCGAGGGCTCCCTTGCTCTAGCGTCTGGATCCGGTGGCCCCATGGCAGGATCTGCCGGTCTCGGGTTCATGAAGATAGGAGATGGTGACGCGGCGCCTTCTTCGAGTGTGGCGGCGGCGGCGTAGAGCGACCCTCTTCCTCGATAGCGAGATCCGACAATCGAAGTGCGGATCCACAAGGTGCCGGGGACACGACGGCTTGTCTTCGATGGCGGGGTAGCGGCTAATGTGGCAACTATATGAGCTTGCTCGGTTCGGGGTTGGGAGTCATCGGCACGATGGTTGCCGGCCGCTGTTGGCGGTGAGTTTGGTGATCATGGCGGTCGGCATTGACGACATCACGTGGGCTAGTTTGGATAAGGCGGCATCCGGCGCAACGGACAAGTCACGACCAACGCTGTGCAAGGGGTTTAACAGCCATGGCGAAAGTTTTTCCCTCTTGGACCAATGATGCCGACGCTCTGGACATCGTTTTCTTCCTGGGAGGCATTAATCATTCAGGCCTCTTCCATGTGTGTGCTTTGTCATCCCTAGATGAAAACCTGGACTTACGTCCGGCGACAATGGTACCAATGTGGTCGCAATCCTCCTTTGAGGCGTCGTTTTGGAAGACGTGCGTTTCGGTTAGTCATTTGCGGCCAACAACATCATGGCAAGGAAGGTGGAGGCCTAGTTGAGGACTCAAGTTTGCAGTGTTAATGATGGAGGAAGACAATCAGGAATAGAGTGTTGGCATAGCGATTTGAGGGCCTCGCATCTATTGTTAGTGGACCACGACTTTGGCGCGGAAGCCGGTGTGGGTGATTCGAACAAAACTGGTAAGAGGCTGGAATGGTAGGTGTTGGTCAATAGTTTTGAGTTACCAAGATGACCTGCGTGATATGGCGTGCAGACGGTCCCTTTGATGATTGTTTTCAGCGCGAGGAGGTGTTCTGATCAGCACATAGAGGGTGTGTGTGGCACTTTTTATCTTTTGAGGCAACTAGGTCTGGAAAATTTAGTATGCGTGCTTTGTGTTTGAGTTTACGTGGGTTTAAAGTGTTATGGTGCAGTAAGTAATATTATATGATCGGTTGATGTAGATGTTGTAATATTAATATTTTCTGTTTTCTAAAAATGGAGATTTTTTTAGAATTACACATTATAACGCAGACGCTCACAGGAATTGCTAAAAATCATTTATTTATATAAAAAGATGGGTGTATTAATTCAGGTTCCTAAATCAGACGGAAGCCGATTGGCCATCAGTGGGCTACTGTTGGGCTGAATAACAGAGAGAGAGAAATAGGCTCAACCGTGGTCATCTTCTTCTATCTCCTATCGCCACTGGCTCCTCTATTTCACAGCTGAGAAAGCTCTCGGCGTCTCCATCAGGCACTCAGCAGGCCGGAGCTAAGGAAGAAGTGGAGCTCTAGGGTCTATCGCGACCACACCGGTGGCTGGGGCGGCCATTCTCGGCAATCTTCGGCGCCGACCAGGTCGGCGCCAAAGGTCGCGCCGACCACCCTTAAAGGCCGCAGCCCACGGCCTGCTAGGAGGCCCCTGGGCGATGACGCGATGGCGCCGGAGGCCGCGACAACGATGATGCGGCGACACCGGCGCCGACAAGCATTCCGGCGAAGTTGGTGTCGGCGTTCCCCCCTCCCGATCTATTTTGACCCCGGCTATAGAATCCGGCCGGCCCGGCTGGGCCGCGGACCTTCGACACGGCCCGGTGGCGGTGATGAGCTCCGGCGGCGGGGCGTGTAGGTCGATCCATGGCGGGGGGTCGGAGCTCGGAGGCGATGGCGGCAATGGCGGCTAGGTTTAGGGTTAGGGAGAAGAAGAGAGGGGAAGGGGGGCGGAGGCGTCCCGCGGGCGAGCATCGGCAGGAGGAAGAAAGAGAAGGGCGGCGGCGGGCGTTAGGTGGGCTGGCCCATGACCAAGTGGTCGGCGCCTAACACGCCCGGCCATTCCACCACACCCTTGGGGCAGATAAGTTTAGGAACCGCTCGTATTGTCTACATTTTTTGTAGGGGGCATCGGTAGCCGGGTTGGGAAATGGAGGGGGAGGAGGGAACCGCTGGACACTAACTCGGGGAAGCTCTCCGCGTCGTCTTCGTGGTCGCCGTCGTCCTTGTCACGAGCTCCGGCGGCGTCGGCGGCGGTGTCGTCCCCCACCTGAGCAAGCCGTGGGCTTTTGGGCCTTGGGCCGGCCCAAAACGGGGTGGTTGGCACGAAGTTAGGCGCCGACCAGTCGGCGCCTAACATCTCCGGCCCTTGGCGGCCAATTGGGGTAGATAAGTTTAGGAACCGCTCGTGCTGTCTACATTCTTTTAGGGGGCAGAAGCGCTCGAGGTTGTGCATGCGTGTTTGTGAACGTGTCTATTTTGTGTCTTTTGAGAAAAAAAAATAACATCAATCGATCAGTCTAACCTTTTTTGTTTCCATTACTATGTACTGCTGAAAAAAAAAGGCCCTGCGCACTCGCTCGGAGAAGAATCGTGTGGGTTGCATCCTGCTTCTATCAGATGGAAAAGACAAGCAGATCTTGAAGGAATGTCAGGCGAACATCGCACGGAAAAGCTTGGAGGAATCAGACACAGACATTGCACAGAGGCGGCAATTCCCTACCTATACCTTCGGCTTTGGCACCAATCATGATCCACGCACGTTGTACTACCTTGCCCGCGAAGGTTATGGGACTTACTGCTTCGCCAACGAGGGCTTGAGGAACATGGAGGATGCCATGGCACTGTGCATTGGTGGATTAACGTCCATAGTCTCGCAGGACGTGGAGATCACCATTGAGGCCGCACACCCGGAGGTGAAGATATCAGAAATCAAGAGCGGGCTCCATAAGGATGACTTCATCCGTGAGACCCGGTGTAGTAGGATCCAAATCAAGGATCTCTATGGCGACGAGGAGAAGAACTTCCTAGTGTGCGTGAACGTTCCTGAAGAAGAAGGTCACTCTGATTCTGTGGCAACAGAGACCAGTCTCTTGACTGTAAAGGCAAGGTACCGAAATCCCCTTACCAAGGATGAGAGCAACAGTACCAACGAGATGAAGAAGCCAGAACAGATGGTGATCAAGGTGGAGGAAGCTAAAGTGTGCGTGGAGAGACCTCCGGTGGCGACGATGCCGGCGAGCCAAGACAGCTCCATGTCTCCAGAAGTGGAGACGGAGATTTACAGAGTGCAGGTCCTGGACCGTGTTCTGGACATCTGGAACGGCATCGCCGCTGCTAGTCATCAATGGACGTACGTCTTGGAGGCGGGAGTCAAGTGCTGGGGCGTTCGAGGTGTGGACAAGGACCGGGTGCTGGATCAACTCAACAAGCTGCTCGGGGACGTCGACCCTACGGCAAATCCCAGCTCCAACCCTGACATGGCCGCCCTCCGAAGGCAACTCTACAACGACATCATCAAAATGAGGGATGGGATGGCCAAGGATGTGGCGGCAGGGCTGCCATATATGCTGTCATGGATGAGCTCGCACGGGTGGCAACGTGCAGGAACACGGGTCGTGGCAAGCGACAGCAGCTTCTTGACCGTGAGGATGCAGAACATGATTGCCTCGGTGGAGACTGCACTCGCCAAATAATATTTTTCTTTCTGCTGCACCCAACGCCGTTCCCATGAACAAATGGCAAAGACGGCAAAGACCGTCTTTCAAGCATGGTCTTACTTGTGTTTGCTTGGTGAACAAGAGCGAGCTAGTATTCCTTTTTTCTAAAATTTGTACTACTAATGAACAATTGTTACATTTGTATATCATCAATCGACAACCCTATATATGAACTCCCTCCGTCTTATTTTAACTTCACTTCTACGATTCAAAAAAAAAAAATCTCAAAATAAAAGGACTCCATCGCATGCACTACTCCACGCTGCGAGTAGGCATGACAAGCTGGCGGAGTACTTCTCTACACATTTATCCCCCACCGAGTGGATGGCAGATTAAAAAAAAAGTAAAAAAAATCCCTACTTTTGTAGGTGCAATATTGTTATTTTAAAACTCTGCTAGTTTACCTCCTCTTATCCTAGATGTGAAGTTATTATAAGACGGAGGCAATATTGTGTGGATACATGATGCCGTTGTATACATCAATTGACAACCCTATGTATTGTGTGGATATATGATGCAATTGTATATGGATGAGGCCGAGGTTCAGAGTTTTCTATGAGTTGTGTGAGAAATTCATTTTTTTAATAAAACATCGGTGGGGACCTCATTCCCACACGGCTCGTGTTTTTTTTTATCGTGAGGATACTAAAATGTTGATTGACAGGTATGGCTCTAGATGCGAAGCAGAGGGGCGCCATCAGCAACACATTTTTCTGGTGCAGGAGAGGAAGGTGGGGCTAATGAAGATCAGGCATGGAATGCAAGGAGATGCGTGTTGTAGAAATTGGATGCCTAAGCTCGATGGCCTAAGTTTGGAGTAGCAGCCAAACACCATACTCCCTCCATCCAGAGAGATCGTCGTTCTAGCGATGGCGGTGTGTCCCATGAAGACTGTCGTTTTAGCTTCGCATCCTACTGCGGCCATCTACTACGCACTGTGGGCTACAACTTTGTTGGCCACTGCAGCTCAATCCCTTCCCTCTCTCTTCAAGCAAGGCAAGCAACCTTCGTCACCGTACTTGATGAAAGCGAATTTGCTTTAATAAAAAAATAGGGAAGATAGAGGAACAAGGAACGAGGAAGCAGAGAGGTGTGCAGGTGTGTGCGCTAGCTTCTTGGTGCCAGCGCCCGATCCCAGGGCGACAGTCCTTGTGGGATGGAGGGAGTAGAACAAAAGTCGGACACGCTTACTCATTCCGACCACCTGTTCCTCCACCTCT
The DNA here is from genome assembly GCA_015847255.1 of Hyparrhenia diplandra. Classification (NCBI taxonomy): domain Eukaryota; kingdom Viridiplantae; phylum Streptophyta; class Magnoliopsida; order Poales; family Poaceae; genus Hyparrhenia; species Hyparrhenia diplandra. The sequence continues at coordinate 195,278 of JADLZK010003876.1, forward strand.
CAATCTTGCCTGTGGAATGGTGAATGTGTGTGTGGGGGGGGTTGTCGAGGATGACCAACTGGCGCCCGAAGGAGTCGACACGGATGTGCTGATGAACAACGGTATGGGGGCGTGCTATTGGGGATTATTATGTGGGATGTGGGAGTGGGCAAGATGTGATGGGCTTCATCTTCTTGTGTCTTTGGGTTGAATTGAATTACAACCATCCCCAGCCCCAGGACCCCACCTAATTTGGGTCCTAGAACCCACCCTTCTTGCCCGCGCCATTGCCATCCCAAAAACCTATGGGGAGTGGGCGTCAAACATTTGCACCTACAATTCGTAAATGAGCGGCCGCTGAAAATGTCTTTGCAAAAAAAAAAAAAAAAAAAAAAAAACTACTCCTATCTTTGTAGTACTCCAGGACCTACTCATTGGTAAATCGTTGACTTTGTATCCAAATCACGGACCACTGGCATTATAAAATGTAATTTAAAATCACCCATTATTATTTTTTTTTTTAATAAATTACTTGAATATGTACTCCCTCCATATTACAAATAGATGGGCTTTAGGGACAGTGACACGGTCTCCAAAGCACAACTTTGATTTCTATTTTTCTATAAAAATATTTATTGGAAAGTTATATATGTATATTTTTACGAAAGTAATTTTAAAACAAATCTATTGATATGATTTTCATATTTCCAAACTCAAGGACTTAAAAGTTATTCATAGTTTATATTCTCAATGTTTGACCGGAACCTTTTCCAAAAGCCCATCTATTTGTGATATGGAGGGAGTAATTACTTTTATAAATTATTACTTGAATACTTTTAAAAATCACGGACCATCTGTGCGACCTGTCTCTTGATAGGTTTTGCGAACAAGAGACTGAAGAGAATGATAGAACCAGCTGAGCCACGCCATAGCATCTACTTTTACCTTTGAATACTAAAAAGAAAACGATAAAAAGCTGAAACGAAAAGCGAACACGAAGTTAAAAAATTTCAAAAACAAACCAATTCGAGTGAACTGACATCGAACACTGTCGGTATAAGAAAATTCAATACGGAATATCGCCCCACAATGCATAAAAGTTAATTAGTTTCAGTTTGGCAAATTTCAAGTTCAAGAGAGCAATCTTATCATTTTGGCCCATCTAGCTCTTTGGTCAGCCCAATCATGTGCAGCGCAATAAGCTGCGTCGCATGAAGCCAGATGTAGTTATGCAACGGCTGGCGAGGTGATTAGTCCCACCTCGGCGACTCGGGGGAGGCGGACGGGGTGTGCTGCCTATATAACGCGGCTATGACCATCAGTGCTCCACACTTGTCTTTGCATAGTTGCCTAGACAATAATGGTCGACAGCAAAATTCAAAATTTTGAATTCGGGATATTGAAACTATAAAAGTAAAAAAAAGTAGAAAAGCGGTTGAACTTCGATTGAAAAACTCCTCAACCGTTTTCTACTTTCACATAAAATACTAAAAAAAAAACAGAAACATAAAAGTCAGACAAGAAAATACGAATTCGATCGGATTAAATACATAAAACGACGTGGTTTGGTTCGGGACATTTCGGTTCGCTTTCATACTTAACTAGAAAAAATCGCGGCGTTGCCGCTTATAGCCAGTGGGTGTGGCGTCTGTATTATTGAAGTTGATGGTTGAGACATCAGAGAAGTAACGGGCCATCTCAATACGCAAGACAGAATCGGCAGCAGCACAGTGAACAAAAGTGGATACATCAATACATATTAGAATGATGTGAGATGGCAATACTAAGGCTATATGCTTCATAATAAATGTGGGAATTGATATATGTAAATCAGGTATCTTTATTCCATTGAACACTGCAAAGTGATTGAGGTTCTAAATAAAGGCACTAATGCCATCTTTAGTAGCTTAAATGGGGGAAAAGTTAAAAATATTTGATAAAGTTTTTAGTCTAATGTGGAGCATACAAAATGGTAGTTGTTCAATGCAGAAGCCGACTACCATGCTATATATTCTATACAATTGCTCGTGTTTAATTTCAAATCTTTTTCACCAGTATGTGTTACTGATTATGTCAAAGAGTGGCATATTATTAGTAATGATGAGGGCTGTGAAACAGGTTATATGAGAAAACTGTCAAATAACAAATCTTCCAGAGATAAAAAAAAAGTTGTCAAAACTGTCAAGATCCTTGCTTCCAGGTTTCTGATGCATAGGATCATCTATCTATCTGCAATTCTCAGGAAGCCTATATCTAAAATAATCATCTTATCTGTAAATACATACAGTGCCATAACTATTCAAAATGAGTTTGAAGATCGAATATGATCAGGTGTAAGATAGAAGGAACAACATGGCCAACTCCTGTCCCATTGAAGTTTCAAGCAATAGTACTCGCTAATCTAAAAATGATGCATTGCCTAAATTTTGAGGTGTGTCATGGATGTGCCGACCTCGTCGTTTGCTCTTTGTGAACATGAGTTTTTGTGCGCTCCTGAAATCCATATCTTACAGATTCATTGTTAGACCCCAAATAGTTCTGCAAAAACAAAAAAAGCGATTATTGTTTATACCTTTGTGTTTCATCAGGTTGGTTACATTATGCTGAGTCAGAACGATTATTGTTTATACCTTTGTGTTTCATCAGGTTGGTTACATTATGCTGAGTCAGGTGAGGTCTATGCACACATGACATTGTTGCCACTAAGCTTGATAATTTTTTTTTTTTTTTTTACTTTCCCATCTATTAATAGTTCTAAATGGCCTGCATTGAGACTTGTATCATACAATCCATGAAATAGACTTATATACAAGTCTGACAATAGTAACTTAAATTAACTTATCTACAGATCAACAAAAGGCCAAAGCACCATCTTTGCTAGAGAACCTGTACTTTTTTCCTGGTATGGCATTCTTTCAGAATTTCAGAGCTATGACTCATTTTTCACTTTCTTTTTTTTTTAATTAATTTGTATATGTTTATGTGTATGTGTATGGCCGAACGTATGGATGCCATAGGAATGCCAAGAAAATTCAATGCATGATAACTAATGGGTACCTATTTTTGCAATATGAGGCAAGATGCAATCATGCTCCTTATCTCAAACCAAATCCCACTTACCACTTTATTGTTTGGATTTTATAACAATTCAAATAGAAAACAAATTTGGTTACAAACTTATTCCACTTTCTATTTAGTAGTGAAATTTTTAAGATAGCCTGCAAACTGAATGTTAAAAATCTTAAAAGACGGTATATCAGTTTTAACAATTATGTGTATACCACTGATTTGCAAAGTAAATTCTACCACTTAATTAAAACTAAGAATTCGATTTGATACGATAGGGCACAACTTTTATATTGTCATGAAGTGATCTCCAAATAGGATGCAGTAAAACTCAACTGAGGATTTGGGTCTGAAATTTAACAAAGGGATAAACAATAAATTATGCTCCGGCCAAAACCAGAATAGGATCTGTTTCTACTAATGCTGGTCAATGTAGCTCACTCTCAAGATAGAGCCTCTCTTGAATGACATGCTCAAGCACCTCACATGCTTCGGAGAAATAAATCTCATTGCCAAACACCATCGCTCCCTAAATACTATCTGCATAATGTAGTAGGGTCATCAGACTACAAGAGCCAGTACTCAAAATAGGTGTTTGATTATAGCCACTGTATGTATATAGTTCAACATTTTTGCCACGGGATGGCCAATACAAAGGGAGCGCAGCAATGGTTTCTAATTGGTCTCACTTCCATGAGTTTTTGTGACCATGATTTATCTTCATCCATCTCTAGTTGGTCTCACATTCATATACATAGATCAAGTTCTAAGCCACCCTTGGTGTGAAAACGACAAGGTTCTAGGCAAGCTCCGCAAGGTTCGAGTGCTTTCTCCACAAAGTGAATCCACGCTAAAGACTAAAGTACTCAATAAACTGTGGCAGCACTAAATTTCGCGAACCCATGGCCCATGGGAATGCGAGTGCCTTCCTCGCATCGGCCAAAGACGTCCAATTGAGAGTTTGAGACAGGTACGGGGGAGGAAGTTACCCGAGGAAGGTGAGGCGTCGGTGGGAGATGGCGCACCCCATCCTGCAGGCGACCGCTGCGCTGATGGCGCCATGCTGAAGAACAGTAGCGGCGTCCATAGAGCAGCGCTGTGCTCTGCTCTGGCGGGACTGGCGGCGGCGGAGGAGGGTTGCGAAAACCCGGAACGGCGCGGGGCAGTGGCATCTCCGGCAGCTCCGATGGCCGGCATCGGCGGGGGCTGCGGCGCTAGGGTTTGGTCGCGCCGGGGGGCTCACAGCGACCAGCTCCATCTTCGCAGCCTCGGGGAGGGCGGTGGGCGGCGTGAATGCGGCGGCAGCGGCCTAGTTGGTTGTAGCACCAGAAGGGGCGTGGCGGCGAAGGATGGGGCGGCGCCGCCCGCTGAGAGCGGAGGAGGAAGGAAAGAGGTAGCAGCGGCGGGCGGAGCAATCTGGGCTGTTCGTGAGCCCGATCGGCGGTTGAGAAAAGCGCATGACGTGGCCACGCTAGCAGGCCTTCTTTTGGTGCGTAAATCGTAGGGTGAAAGATAGCATCACGACAGGGAAGCCCAGCATCCATGTCGGACGGCCCAGAATGGGTTATGCCAATTCCTGTAGAGGTGTGCAAACCCGTCAGAAAAGAATGGGTTAAGCCCAAGTGAAGAGACCTACGTGAGTGAGCTATATAATAATATAATATATAGCTAGTCTGCTATGCGTTACATGTTTTTTTTTTTTTTGATAAAAGTGCTATGCGTTACATTAATCCTTCATGGCCAATCCTATCAACTCTCCTATAAAAAAAATCCTATCAACTCTGTTCTTAGCCCTGCTGCTTTTGCATTCCAAACTTCCTTCGGAACAGAAATGGTCATTCATCTTTCATTTGGTTTCTATTTACACGAAACTTTCCATGTTTTAACAAAGCTCACAATTTGTATGGCGTATGCAAACGAATATATGTGGCCACTGTACAAGATCAAGAGCTGTCGGAACAGACAGCTCGAGATGTGAGCTGCATAATGGCAGATTACATTGGGCTGGTTCAAGGAGAGCCACTCGAATATTGGCAGCCCTATTGTTGATTTATCCAAGAATATTACAAATCCGTGCACTAAATCCTCCAAACTTCTGAAAATCCTCCAAAATTTTTCGCCAACATTGTATTCTAATATTGAGCAAAATTATTTGCACAAACCTTGACATGTTTGATTTGATTTTTTTTTTTTTTTACGGTGACCACCAGGCCAACCCAGTTGGAGATTGCCAATGGATGACAGATCATATAGCATCTGATTCACGCGCAAAATGTTCTTCCCTATCTTTAATGGTCTTCTCCTCGTTGGTGATAGGAAATAGCGAGAGCAATGATCATGATACCTTCCCTGCCTTCTACTTTATCCTCTTTAGCACCCAACTTTCGCCTACACGCATGCTCACAACATCCCCAGTAATGGCCAGCAGGCCTGCCTTTCACATATTCCTCGCTTCCTCTGCGCCCCAAGCCAACGAAAACGAAACTCCACCCATCAAAGCATTTGTGGTTACTGGTTAGCCCTAGCAACCAAATTGATGGCCATGGCCACCGAGCGCAGAATCGTGAGGAGGGGGTGGGTGGTGGACGTGGAGAAGGTGCTGGCCGAAGCCGACGCATCGGTGGAGCTGTCGCGGTGGCAGTGGCGCTGCATCTACCGCGTGCCGCCTTGCATCAAGAACCTCAATCCCAAGGCGTACAAGCCGCAGGTGGTGTCGCTGGGCCCCTTCCACCACGGCGACCCGGGCTGCTGCCGATGGAGGAGCACAAGCACCGGGCGCTGGGGTACCTGCTTCGCCGCGCCAAGCGGCCGCTGGAGGAGTTCGTGGCCGCCGTCGAGGACATCGCGGAGCCTCTGGAGAACGCGTACCTGGACCTCGGCGACGAGTGGCGCAGCGACATCGGGAGGGAGCGGTTCCTGGAGATGATGATCGTCGACGGCTGCTTCCTGCTGGAGGTGATGAGGGCCGCCAGCCTCGACGGCTTGAAGAACACAGCACTGGACTACGCGCCCAGCGACACCATCTTCAGCCACCATGGGGTGCTCTACATGGTGCCATACATCCGCCGCGACATGCTCATGCTTGAGAACCAGCTGCCGCTCATCCTGCTGGAGAAGCTCGTCGCCGTCGAGACTGGCAAGCCTACGGTATGGTATAGATTCAAGCATGGAGTAGTCATGCATGATGCATGCAGTCAAACTACATAAATTCGCTTCGTTTTTCAGTAGTGTTCGCTTGATCAAGGCATCGAAGCCAAAATAAAGCACTTAGACAGATCAGATCAGATCGAATATCACTTTATCATCTTACATCTGAACTAGAACTAGAAAACTAATACGAAACTTGCTTGCATGGTGGATGCAGAATGGCGATGCCATCAACAGGATGGTGCTAAGGTTCCTGTCGCCGACGGCCCGGATGCCGCCATCGGGCATCGGGCTCCACGCGCTGGACGTGCACCGCCAGAGCATGCTGTACGGCCACTACCAGCACCACCGTTATCGACCGGAGGTGCAGGAGACTGACATCATCCAGTCGGCGGTGGAGCTGCACAAGGCCGGGATCCGGTTCAGGAAGAGCACCTCGCAGAGCCTCCACGACATCCGGTTCCGGCACGGCGTGCTGAGCATGCCGGTCGTGACGGTGGACGACTCCACCGAGTATATGTTCCTCAACATGATGGCGTTCGAGCGGCTGCACGTCGGCGCCGGCAACGACGTGACGGCGTACGTCTTCTTCATGGACAACGTCATCGACTCCGCCAGGGACGTGGCGCTGCTCAGTTACATGGGCATCATCCAGAACGCTGTCGGCAGCGACAAGGCGGTGGCCCAGCTGTTCCACAGCATCTCCAAGGACATCGTGCTCGAGCCCGAGAGCGCGCTGGACGCCGTGCTCAGGGAGGTGAACGCCTACTGCCGCAAACCATGGAACATGTGGTGCGCCAACCTCAAGTCCGTCTACTTCCGGAGTCCCTCGTCTCTCATCAACACCCTTGCTGCAGTCGTCGCCCTCGTCTTTACCGTCGCGCAGACCGTCTACACCATGAGGCAATACTACCAGGGCAGCAGCAGTAACGGAGGCTCGTCGGCGGCGCCGTCTCCGACATGACGTTCTTTGCAGTGCGGCGTTTTGCTTGTATTCATCTTTTCATGCGTGCGGCACCGGCCGTGTTTGTGTTGGTGTAAGCCAGATGTACGGTGATGTGAGGTGGAGTGTGTTAATCACGGATCAATCACAAACACCAATATCACAGTGGCTAATGAAGAACATGAAGGTAAAAGGATCACAATTAGCGAGCTTTGGTCAGTGGCTAACCTAAGAAAACTTGAGATCAAATGAAGAACTTCAAGAACAGACACAAAGAATGGGGAACCACACGATGGCGACAGGGTGACAGCGCCCCATTTTGCTATGAACTGAGTCTGATACAATGCACGATTACAATGGACTAAGCAACTGCTATCAAGCCTATATTCAGCTATTTATACCATAGCTGTTACAACACATGCTTGCTTAAAGAAAACTAGCTAAACATGGATACAAAGTGCGCCTAAAAACAACGGCCGTTGCTAGAGGCGCGCTGGACGCGCTCACCACGCTCCCACGTTCTCCAATTTGAACCAGCGTTCCCACTCACCTTCTCTTGCTTCCGGTTAACCACCTTCACCAGTCGACAGGTGCACAAGCTGGATTAACCCAACAGACTCCCCCTTAAGCCTGCTGTGCACCGATAGTCCGTACTCCAACAAGATGCTTCATGATTGCAAACTTGCTGGCTGCCATCGGCTTTGTCAGAATATCTGCCTTCTGATCATTTGTGCCAATCTTCTTCACAATTATCTGCCCCCTTTCAACACACTCTCTGATGAAATGATACTTGGTATCAATATGCTTGTTGCGTTCATGAAACACTGGATTTTTCATCAAAGCAATGGCAGAGGCATTGTCAACATAGATTGTCACCACCCTGGCCTTGGTTGAAGTTAACTCTGCTATAGAGAGCCTGCATAGCTGCCCAAGTAGCTGCCATAAACTCTGCTTCACACGATGACAAAGCTATTGTCTTTTGTTTCTGAGAACACCAAGTGATCAGGCACTCATTGAGATAGAACACCATTCCTGCAGTACTCCTCCTTCCTACCAGATCAGTTGCATGATCACTGTCTGAAAACCCATTTAGGATCTCCTAACTGCCTTCCTTTGTATACACAAGCCCATCATCCATTGTCCCCTTCACATACCTGAGAATTTGCTTAATGGCTTTCCCATGCATGACAGTGGGTCTCTTCATGTATCTGCTCATTATTCCTACTGAATAGGCAAGATCAGGCCTAGTATGTAACAAATACCTTAGGCTCCCAACCAAGCTTCCGTACTCCTTCACATCAACTTGATTTCCTTTCTTATCTTCATGCAACTTTGTTCCTGGATCCATTGGAATTTTGACTGCATTGCATTCTGCCATACCAAACCTAGTAAGGACCTTCCTAGCATAACCAGCCTGTTTCAGAGTGAGACAGTCTTCCTGTTGATCTACTTCTAAACCGAGATAGCAAGAAAGTAACCCCAGATCACTCATTTCAAACTCACTCCTCATCTGTTCTTTAAACTTCTCAATTTCCTGTGCCTCACTTCCTGTGATCAACAGATCATCAACAGAGACCCCCAACATAAGAGTTGCAGCCCCAACTCCTCTTTTATACACTGCCTGCTCATTAGCACACTTGGCAAACCCCAACTTCTTCAAACTCTTATCTAGTTTGATATTTGTTGGCATTTGTTAAGTGCTAAAAGAATATGAAGGATTCTGCAAGCGCACAGAACACCTACCATTGTAGCTTTTCCCTAGGATGAGTATTCTAGAGTATCGTATCCACAGGGAAGCTTTGGCTAGAGAGTCTAATAAATCACAATCATGTATCTACTAACTTAGCAAACCACTAGACTAAAGTGAGGAGATAATTGATAAAGGTTAAATAAATAATAAAACATAAATTAATAGCATACCTAAAGAATAACTAAACTAATCAAGAGGTCAAAGGAAGAGATCAAGGTTCCTGGGTATCTCTATTACTTAGGTTCTATGATAGCAATTACACTAATGCACTTTGGAGCAACAGTTCCTTTCCAACTCTCGAGAAAGACTGGGAAAAAGGTAGTTGGGAGAAGGCTGCCAAAAGCTCTACGAAACACCAAACCATACGTGGTGGACTACAAAGACCTGACAGGGCTGTCACCCCTGGTGCTACCACAACTATCCGTAGGTTTGGGCGCAAACTCAGGTAACCTATAGCCTAGACACCATGTCTATACTATAGATTACTACTCTAGCTACCATGAATAACTAGAGCACTCAATACAAGCGGAGATCCCATGCAATAATATGACAACTATACTTAACCATATATGGAAAGCATAAAGTAATAGAGAAGATAAATATAAAAGCATAAGTCTTGTAAAGTAAGGATACATAGACATACCATACTCTGAAGACATCTCCAGAACAGGAGCATAGCTCCACTCTCCTTTACTATTGATTACATCTAAGTTAGATCTAATCTAGTTCTGATTACATGTCTAATCTACTTCTAATTACATGGCTAATCTTCTTCTAATCTACTTCTAATTCACTAATCCTAGAGAGAGGTTATCCTTACATTGGGACACCTCTACAACTGAGAGATAATGAATAGAATAAGATAGAATGAATTAGGGTTTCACCCTGGGGTCAGGGGGTCTTCTTATATAGGTCTTGGCGATGAACGATAGCCCTTGGATCAAACCGACCTTGGCAACGGTGTAGATACAACCTCAAAGTCGGTTACAAACCGACATAAAAAGACTAAGCTGATTGGCTAAAATTGCCTGGCGGCCGGCATAAAATTGCCTGGCGGCCGCTAGGTCATTGCCTCCTCTCAGCCTCTCGTCTCTTCTGGTGTCTTCTGGTATCTTCTAGAGTGTTTTAGTCCATATTTCGGGTTGAGTTACTTCACGGTCAAGTCTTGTCATCGTATGAGATGTATATTCTGGAACTTTCTCCATTCTTCTCTGCATTTACCTATTAAGTCCCTGTAAAGATATAAATCACCAAAGCTCGTGGAATTATGTTAGTAAAACCCCTAGTCTATGTTGATATTCATTTTACGCCCTTATTTCATGTTTAGTTGACTATTAATATTATGCTATAACAGGTGTCAACAATATTCCAGGCTCTAGGAGCCTGTTTGAGCCCATACAGTGCTTTACTCAACTTTAGAACATGCTGTTCTTTTCCCTTCTAAGCAAACCCATCAGGTTGTGCAACATACACCTCTTCCTCTAATTCTCCATTGAGGAAGGCTGTTTTGACATCTAGATGATGCACTTTCCACCCTCTGTTAGCTGCAATTGCCAGGATCACCTTCACTGTATCAAGTCTGGCAACTAGGGCAAATACTTCTTCATAGTCAACTCCCCTGTTTTTACGCACATAGCCTTTTGCAACCAATCGGCTTTGTGCTTGATGATTTGTCCTTCTGCATCTCTCTTCAATTTAAAAACCCATTTGAGCCCTATAGCTGTGTGCCCAGCAGGAAGCTTTGACAGAGTCCATGTTCTGTTCTTCTCTATTGATGTCAGTTCACACTTCATTGCTTCCATGCACTCTGGACTACCTTTGCCTCACTTGAAGCTAGTTGGCTCCCCCATTTACGCCGATAGAGGTTCTCCCTCTTTTGAGTCACTCAACTCCACCTCCTCTGTATTTTCATAGATTTCAGTTAAATTTCTAAAATTTTAGGGTTCTTCATCGACAAATCATCATACATTTGAGTTGCACCATTATCACCTCCATGAGCATCCGAGGTGTGAACTCTCACCCAAGCCCGACTTGTTCCTGCGGCTCCTATTTGGATTTGTATTCTTGTGATTTGTTCACCATCGGCAATAGATTTGTATTGTGCGGTGTGTGTTCTCCCACTACATTAGACTGTGGCACCGACCATCATCATCATCGATTGTCTCCCAATCATCCGTGATGTGGTAGCTCTTCTTCAAGTGAAATTCCATCACTCTATCGATTAATCTGCATTTTGGTCCATCTCGGTCAATCGATTCTTCAAATATCACATCTCTGCTCACAACAATCTTCTTACGCGCGGGATCATATAGCCTATGAGCTTTTGCGTTTTTCTTCCACCCCAAAGTAAATCATCTTCGACTCCCGTCATCAAGCTTCTTTCGGTGTGGTGCTATCGTTTTGCATGAGCGAACTGACCAAACACCTTTACATGCCCAAGGTGTGGTTTGTATCTATTCCATGCTTCAAAAGGAATTCTCTCCCCCATAGGCCTAGAGGGCAGCTTATTTAGCAGATATACAGCATGTCTAACAGCTTCTCCGCAGAACCTTCCTGGAACTCTCATCCCCTTCATCAAAGATCTTGCCATGTCCATAACTGTTCTGTTCCTCCTTTCAACCACTCCATTCTGTTGTGGTGTGAATGGAGTTGTCAGCTGTCTTTTGATCCCTGCATGTTGTTGGCATTTGTTAAGTGCTAAAAGAATATGAAGGATTCTGCAAGCGCACAGAACACCTACCATTGTAGCTTTTCCCTAGGATGAGTATTCTAGAGTATCGTATCCATAGGGAAGCTTTGGCTAAAGAATTCTAATAAGTCACAATCATGTATCTACTAACTTAGCAAACCACTAGACTAAAGTGAGGGGGTAATTGATAAAGGGTAAGTAAATAACTAAGCATAAAATAATAACCTACCTAAGATATCAAAGAATAACTAAACTAATCAAGAGGTCAAAGGGAGAGATCAAGGTTCCTGGATACTTCTCTATTACTTAGGTTCTATGAAAGTAATCATACCATAACACTTCGGGACACCAAAGCACTAACCACAGAAAGGGATGAGAAGGGGGCTAGGAAGGTTTGGCAAGGTCCTACAATCACCAACCCGAACGTGGTGGAATACATCGCCATCGTGGCTGTCACCACCAGGGCTACCACAAACAATCCGTGGGGTTGGGTGCAATCTCAGGTAACCTATAGCCTAGACACCAAGTCTATACTATAAATTACTACTCTAGCTACCATGAATAACTAGAGTCCTCAATACGAGCGGAGATCCCATGCAATAGCATAACAACTATACTTAACCATATATGTAAAACATGAAAGTAAATAGAGAAGATAAATATGTGAATCATAAGTCTTGTAGAGAAGATACAAAGTCATACCCTACTGAAGACATCTCGCAACAGGAGCATAGCTCCTCTCTCCTTTACTCCCCGATTAGATCTAAGTTAGATCTAATCTAGTTCTAATTACATGTCTAATCTACTTCTAATTACATGGCTAATCTTCTTCTAATCTACTTCTAATTCACTAATCCCAGAGAGAGGTTATCGTTACATTGGGACACCTCTACAATTGAGAGATAATGAATAGAATGAGATAGAATGAATTAGGGTTTCACCCTGGGGTCGGGGGTCTTCTTATATAGGCCTTGGCGATGAATGATAGCCCTTGGATCAAACCGACCTTGGCAACGGTGTAGATACAACCTCAATGTCGGTGGTAAACCGCCATAGAAAGGAGAGGATGACAGGGGAGGACCCACCGGCGGCCGGCCTAAATGGCTCTGGCGGCCGCCGTGGTCCAAGCTTCCCGGCCGTGTTTCTTTCCGTGTCCTCTCGGTACCTTCTAGAATGTTTTAGTCCACTTTTCGGTCGAAGTTACTTCACGGTTAAGTCTTGTCATCGTATGGGATGTATATTTAGGAACTTTCTCCATTCTTCTCTGCATTTATCTATTAAGTCCCCTCGAAATTATATAAATCACCAAAACTCATGAAATTATGTTAGTTAAACCCCTAGACTTATGTTGATATTCATTTTAAGCCCTTATCCAAGTTTAGTTGACTAGTAATATTATGCTATAGCAGGTGTCAACAAGTTCCCCCAAGCTTACCCTTTGCTAGTCCCTAGCAAAGCCAAACTTAGCAATGGATCAGGAGTTGCTACAACGCTTTCACGCCTCAAAAGTACACATGCTTTCAAACAAAATTTCTCTCCAGATGAAAATAAACTTTTCAAAACTTCAACTTACTCATATTACCTCTTACCTTTTGGGGCTTATATCTTTTTCTTTAATCTTGGGTAATTGAAAGATAGAACAGTCAAGTCGAACACTATATCTCAAACTCTTTTGATCAACTGTCCTTCTAGAGTTTTTTGCTGATTTTCAAATAAAACTCAAAGTTCCTCAGTATTACTTTCTCTCTAATCTCTCATTTGTGGTATTTGTGGATCCTCTCTAAGGCAATAAGGTAGTGTTGCCTTTTTCTCATAATATGTAGTATTTTTGGCTAAGGCAGTAGCACACTATGCCTTCTTCTCTCTCACCCTATATTTAAGGCTTATATGTGGAGTTCATAGGTGGGAGAAAATTAAACTTACTTACTAAACATATATTGTAAATTCAAGCAATGGATCTAAAGTTGCAAGTCACACTGATCAAGTGGTGCATGTATATGGTGGATAGGATATATATATGGTAGAGAATGTAGTAAAGCATGTAGTGAAGTGAATAGAATAGATGATGGGAAATCTTACTTTTGCTCCTTGAGGAATCTTCTCTCTTTTGAATTTGAAAACTTTGCAGAGAGCCTGGGTTGTATCTTTTTCTTTCTTTATTTTTCTTTTTAGAGAGGTGGGCTCTGCTCACCCTAGACTTTTGTCTTTTATTTCCTCTCTTTAAAGATGTGGGTTCTACTCACCCTCGGACACTTGTCCATTTTTCATCTTTATTATTATTTTTTTTTTCTTAGGGAGGTAGGCTCTACTCGCCCGTAGGACTTTTGTCCATTTTTCATCCCCCTTTCTTTTTTTTTTTCTTAGGGAGGTAGGCTCTACTCGCCCGTAGGATTTTTGTCCATTTTTCATCTCCCTTTCTTTTTTTTTTTTTTTTAATCTACAACCCAGATCTCTTTTGCAATAACTTTTTGAGAGGTAAAATATAATGGAGCTTTTGTAAGATATTGGCTAGCAATGAATAAGTGGATGGGTATAGGAAATATTTTTGGTTGCTCTCTCCTAGAATAGGAGTAGAACATTTTTTTGCTGGCTAGAGTGAAATGATAGTGCTATATATATAGTGAGTGTATATATGGTGGATGCATACTTTCAGGATGAAAATAGCATATGTGTATGGAGTCGAGTGGAGTGGAATATAATGGAGTGGAGTGTACATGATCAGCATGACAAGTTTCTAAGGGTCGACAAAGATTGAACAAACTTAATGCAAAGCAAGCAGCCTATATATATGTCAAAGAGTTTTCCTAATCTAGGGAGCATGTATATATGGCTGTGGTAGGAGGTTCAACACTCTTGTCACACGGGGAACTTATCATGTGCACTTTAATTTTCAAAAGATAAATCTCGTAAATCTAGTATCACTAGGAGTAAGATAAACTTGATAGCTCGGACTCTCATATATCATATCCGTCAATTACCTAGACTTTAGAGCAAGCATTTGCTACCCACAAGTTTCAGGTTCAGAGCAAATCTCAAGTCAAAGCAGTTTGCATTAAAAGCTCGAGAGAAATTAAGCTTGAAAGGTAGGTACTTAAAAGGAATTACGACGGAGCAACTATTCATCATCTCCATGGCTAAAGATTATCTTCAGAGTTTATTTATCACACTCTAATAAAGACTCTTTAATAAAGACTAGATAGACTCTATTTATTTGGTTTCCTTAGTTATGCATCTTTTTTTATTTCTTTCTAAAGCAAACAAATCTTGCTAATAAGATAGAAGGATACTTATCTCGGATACATGGGGGTTGCCCCTCCCCAAGCTAGATGTTGACATAGTCTTCAATATTCTTGATGGTTGGAAGTAGAGGTAGATAGTGATGGTGGGTGATTGATCTTCTTTAACTTTTTTGGACACCATGTGTACCATGTTTCTCTTCCATGGGATCCTGCTGAACTCAAATAGACAACAAAGCTAGTGGAAATAGTTAAGCGTTAGTGGTTTTAGCCACTTAACTTCTTGTTGCCAAAGATTTTGATTAATCTTTTTAAGACAATAGTTCAGCATCAATAATATTTTTGGATTTTTATGGAATTAAGAATGATGATGTATATATATTTTATTTTTATGCCACCACAATAAATATCCTTGTGGGTTGTTACACACCACAAAATTACTCACATGGGGCTTAGAGTTTTTTTTTTCAATGTATGTGCAACAAACAAATATTTATTTTCTTTTCTAATGCAAGGCTAGTGCTATAATGTAAATATGCTAAAGAAAAATACTTATGCAATGCAAGGAAATAAATATGCTATGCATGTGGATAACTATCGGTCTTACCTTTTCGACGAGGGTTCAGTGTTTTAAGTCTCTGAACAAGACTTCTTACCTTGTTATTTCCTTGAATGTATTATCTGATCTTGACGGTTGTGCTCCTTGAGATGGTGAAGGACAACGTCACCCATGTTCCTAGCTGATCTTATGAATTGGAGTGAAGTGTAAGCAGCTTCTTGTTTAGTGTGCATGCTTGTAGGACATTCACTTGTTGAATTCTGGAGAGACTGGTAGGCTTCTCCACTATTTTGCTCAAAGTGTGTCCTGCTTGCAAAGTCATGGTAGAGATCAAGTGCATGGGCTCTGTTGGTGGGAAAACACCAACAGAACCAAAACTTCATTCATTCTTCTCTAACCATAGGCATATCAAACAAGATAGAGTTAATTTATTATATGCTTGCTTAAGCCTACTTTGGGTGACAAGATCAGAAGATTGAGCATGATTGTTGTGGTTAAAACTTTCGACAGATCGAATCAAGCTCATTGACTCTTGGAAGGGTTTTCTAATCTAAACATCAAAAGCATGATTATGATCTTCCAAAGCAAGGTAAGCAATATTCTGGCTTACAACATGAGGACTAAGAGATCAAGAGAATGGTGGTAGGAACAACTAAAGAAACAAAATATGTTGAGCTAATAAAGCTAGATCAAGCAAGGTTGTTACTCCAACATGTTTGAATCTTTATTTATGAACAAGCCATTCTTAAGGAAAAGCTTAAGTAATGACAACTTACCTCAAGATGTTACCTTATTATTGGAATGTGACAACATTGCAACACCTTGTGGTGGTTCTTTCCTTACGTTGAAGCTTTCCTTCTTTGGCCTCTTATATATCTTGCTCCTTATCTCTTTTATTGTATCGTCCTCTCTTTCTTGTTAAATTGTACTAGAACCTTTTAGCTCCTCTGATGGTTTTATTCCTGCAGTATTAGTTGACAACAGATACCCGAGGAAAATATACAAGTAATTATAAACAAGGGTAGAATTGTCATGGAGTTAAAGGTTGCCTTTATGCTAGAAAAAGTTTTGGTTGGATATTTTAATTAGCAAGTGCTCACTATTACTTTTTTCTCTAGTAGAAAATTTTATTATATCTTAAGTTTGATTTTTATGCATGACATCTATTAACCATTCAAACTTTAGAGAGATAAAGTAATAGTGAGTAGAAGGATTGCAAAACCAAAGCATGTCGAGTGATGAGGGAGCTTGAGTAGAGGAAGAGTAATGTCGGATGATCTTTAGAGGAGTCGACCTTCCTCCCCCATGCTTGAGCCTTCCTGTCACTTTCGGCACTTCAAGTGTGAATGCTGGACCATCCCTAATCGTGTGTTGCAATCACCATATCCTTAGACGTTGTTCATCCTTTGTTCTCGCAAGTTTAGTGACCAAGAATACCGAAGGAAACTTGTCCTAGGAACATGTTTCTTTTAGCATGAGCCTTCATGTGCTCAGATATATATATATTATTATTTTTTTTTTTAGAACTGTAACACCCGAAATTTTTGCATGATTTTTAAAGTAGTTAAATTGATTTAATTATGCAATTTGCGTGATGCATTGAATATAGGAAATAAATAAATTTTATGAAATTAAAATTTATCATGAGGTAGAAACATGTTGTGCACTCATGCTGGAGCATATATATATTTTTTGTGATGCCTGTTCTTCGTTGGTATGAATCGGTTTCGAATTTCTTTTGAAAAGCAAATCAAATAAAAAGAAATAGAAGTTCTTTTCTTTCTTCTATTCACTTTCAGCCCAGCCAGCTTTTCCTCTCAGATCAGTCCCGAGCCCGAGCGTGGCCTTTCTTCTGGGCCGGCCCAACTCGGTGGGCAGCAGCAGCATCGCTGCTTCTTCTTTCTTTTGTCCGGATGACAAGCGGGGCCCGCACCTTTTTCCTTTCCTGTGTCGTGCTCGACCGAGAGAGCTCGAGTTCGAGCCAGACGCCAATCGCGTGCGTGGCACGCCAAATCCTTGACTCCGGGATATCCTTCCCGATTTCCGCGCGAACCGAGTGCTATAAGAGCCTAGCCGCGTCCGCGTCGCCTCCTTTTCCATCTAATCTCGAGCCAGCAGCGCCGCCGCACGCCCTAGCAAGAGCAGCAGCCGCAAGTTTTCGCCGCCGCCGTTTTTCTGCCGTCGGGCTCGAATTCCCGAGCGCCGTCGGGTTCTCTCCGCTGTATCCGCTGTAGGTAAGCACAGAAGCTTTTCCTTGACCTTGCGCATGCGCTGGTGGTTCCTAACCCGATCTTTTTGGCCTGATTCGCATCGCCGGCGAGGACAGATCGCCGCCGTCCGCCGTCTCCAGCCGTACGCCGACCACAGTCCAAATCCGTCCGTGTTTTCGTGCTAGGTGAGTTCGTCTCGAGCTACTATTTCTTTTGAGCCCAACCTCGTCGAAAACGGTGAACCGTAGTGGCCAATCCAGTTTCTCCGGCGAAGCTCCGCCGCGGCCGGCCATGGCGCCGCCGTCTCTGTCAACTCCGGCAGAATAGCGCCGCCGGGTCACCCAGCCCTAATCTCGGCCGTCGGTTTTAAATCGTATGGCTTACATGATCCGATACCCTTCGCCTGGTATTTTTACAGATTAAACCCCGCCAGCTACGGTTAATTCCGTAAGAGTCCCTAGCGTCTTTTCATTGTCTACGCTATGCCTTCGGAAAGCGTATTTTCATCTTAACAGCAGCAGTTCGCGCTTTCAGTATTTACAGTTTTGCCATCCAGTTTTAAATCCTCATATCTTTGTCAATTTAAATCCGATTTGAGTCGTTCAAGTTTCGTTAGATTCGTAATTTTATAATCTACATGTTAGTATCACTGTTAGTCAGGTTTTGAACTTTTAAATTTGGAATAATTATTTAGTCTATTATTTTATTACTAGTAAGCTTGTAAAATTCATAACTACACTGTTCTAGCTCCGATTTTTGTGATCTTTATATCGATGTGATCGTAGCGACGAGTAGAGTAGTTTTCTGTGTTTTTCAAACTGTTATCTTACTGTATGGTGTACTGTTATCTCATTTTGTCTATGATTGCTTCGTGTTTGATTGCATGCTCGATTGTGTGTTGCTGCGTGATCGGTTGAGTAGACGGTGATCAATTCGGAACGGTCGGAGCATTATTTTGAAGAAGACCAGCAAGCTCAAGGCTTCATTCAAGGCAAGTATAGCTTGGGATCATCCTTGATGTCCTATTCACCTTAATCATTATTTCATGATGCATGTGTCCTCCTTGTTTGCCATTAAGGACTTACCCTGTCTTGAATACTTGATCCTTGTCTCCTATGGGTTATGCATTTGGGTAGTAACTTGCTAGCGCTCAACCAACAAACATTATTTATTGCTTTATGGATTAAATCGTGATGATTAGTTGTTGATGCCATGGTTCATAGGGCGAAAGAGCTATGTTTTGTTTATGATGCTCTTAGCTCTCCATAAGGACTTATCCTTTGGCAAAATCGGGATATACCGTACAACTATGGGGGTCACATGGCTCGGCTTTAGTTGTTCAAGGGTTTTACCTAACTTTGTTGGTGGTTTGCCGTAATTGGGAGAAACGGGGTTGTAGCTGTTGGCCACTTAATATTTTTAGGAGGGCCTTTGAACGGCTTTATATGGTTTTCATTTGTTTGGGGAGTCATGAACCTTTTCTGGTGGAAGCCATAACCCGTAGTGAAAGTGTACACCCTCTGTGAGTTAAAAAGCGATATATCGGCCGTGTTCGCGGTTATGAGCGGCGGAAAACCGAGGGAAGGATTTACTTTATGTTGTTGATGATGCTATATCTGTTTACTCACTTCATGTTACTTGTTGGTTATACTTGTTTAACCTTGTGATTAATGGGTTAATGGGATTCCTTTATGCTTAAGCTTAAAACTTGACCAACACTAAAAGCAACGCAGAGTTAAGGCGATTGTCGACTTCTAAGCCTCATAACCCCGGCTATGCTTGCGGAGTTCGACATGGACTCACCCTTGCTATATCACATTAAATGGATCAAGGTGGGTATGATGACTATGATGATAACTACCGTGATGAGTACTACTAGGCTTGTTGTCAACCAGTTGGCTATCCCTGTGGAGTTGGAGCAACCATGGAGTGGTTTTATCTGTCTTCCGTTTGTGCTAGAACTTTGAATTTATTCTTGTAATGGATATTATTCGCTATGTAATAAAGTTTCGGATATGATACTCCAAGTAATTTGTCATGCATATGTGAGATTGATCTCTGGGCACATATGTATTCTATACTCATTTTTGTCCTTTAAAAATGGGTATGACAAGAACATAAGACAGAAGTTGTATACAAATATGTGATTTATATTCACTTACCTGTCTTTGATGTTCTTATGGCTTGTAGCTTTGTCCATCCACTTCTTTAGAGTGATTACCTTTCTAGATCGTGTTATATGACACTCTTCTTCATCGAATGGACATAGCATAGACCCTTCCTGCAAAATGTTAATGGACACATACCCGAGGGAATACAACATAGTTGGAGTAGGGGTTGTTGTCCAAAGTTCATAAGATTTCATCTATGCTAATGAAAAGGTGATTCTTTGATTACTCTTAGCACAAATTTTATTTATTCATGTCTAATAACACTTTTTTTATGGCTGCACTCTAGTATGTGGATCAAGGCAAAGGTAACTTGTAGCAAAAGAGAACACGAATGATTTGATACTTACAGTTCTTCCATTAATGATGAATGAGCCGTATCTTTTGCACAAGGTTGGAGTTCATCATATGCCTTGCTTCATCTCGATCTGAGTTCATCTCTTGACTTACCCGAATTGGATTTGAGAGTTTTTGCAGGGGTTAGTCCAACATAATAACCAATGTCGCAAGCAATTCTTAGTTCAATAACCAAACTAGACTCCATGTCTAATTCAATTAAGGAAGGCATTTTAACCTAAGCACCACGCTTAATTTAAAAACCTTTGGAAAATATCCTAAAGGCCTATAGAGTACTCCCAAACTAAAGCATACTATAGTAGATAAAGGTAGCATGAAAGCACTATAGAGATTTATCCAATTAGAGATAAAAGAGCATGATCATGGTAAGGATTTTTTTTTTTTTTTTTTTTTTTTTTCTTTTTAGATGCAAACAACATGGATGGATGCAAAGGAACTAAACATGCAATGGATCTACTAAGCAAAAACATAAACTAAGTGGAGTGAATGCATGAGTTAATCAAGTAAACATGCAATGCAATGCAAGAAATTAAATGATAATTACTCAATTAATTTATAGTCCATGAGCAAGACTTTCTCACCTTTTAATCATACTTACCACGATGTGCATCTTCTCGATGCGTCACTTGAGATGTGTTCATTGAATTCTTGTGACGGCGACTTCTTCTTTAATCTACATATGGTTAGAATAATATTTAAATACATACCTTTGAGATGGCAGGGTTCCAATGTTGATAAATCTTGAATTATCAGGCACCCTGGGTTCTTCAATCTTTCTTTGTTTTTTTTCTTGTGGAATCTTGTCGGAAGGTCGCAATGATATCTTTTGTCCTGTCTATTCCACAACTCAACAGAACAAGGATAATCCTACTAAAGCTAGCGATACACTAAATTAGTAGACATCAAGATCATTATTAAAATCTTTAGGCCAATTGCTTCCCAAGCAACGGCCAAAAAGCTTGTTGGCATTTGTTAAGTGCTAAAAGAATATGAAGGATTACGCAAGCGCATTTAACACCTACCATTGTAGCTTTTCCCTAGGATGAGTATTCTAGAGTATCGTATCCATAGGGAAGCTTTGGCTAAAGAATTCTAATAAGTCACAATCATGTATCTACTAACTTAGCAAACCACTAGACTAAAGTGAGGAGGTAATTGATAAAGGGTAAGTAAATAACTAAGCATAAAATAATAACCTACCTAAGATATCAAAGAATAACTAAACTAATCAAGAGGTCAAAGGGAGAGATCAAGGTTCCTGGATACTTCTCTATTACTTAGGTTCTATGAAAGTAATCATACCATAACACTTCGGGACACCAAAGCACTAACCACAGAAAGGGATGAGAAGGGGGCTAGGAAGGTTTGGCAAGGTCCTACAATCACCAACCCGAACGTGGTGGAATACATCGGCCATCAGGGCTGTCACCATCTGGGGCTACCACAAACAATCCGTGGGGTTGGGTGCAATCTCAGGTAACCTATAGCCTAGACACCAAGTCTATACTATAAATTACTACTCTAGCTACCATGAATAACTAGAGTCCTCAATACGAGCGGAGATCCCATGCAATAGCATAACAACTATACTTAACCATATATGTAAAACATGGAAGTAAATAGAGAAGATAAATATGTGAATCATAAGTCTTGTAGAGAAGATACAAAGTCATACCATACTCTGAAGACATCTCCAGAACAGGAGCATAGCTCCTCTCTCCTTTTACTCCTGATTAGATCTAAGTTAGATCTAATCTAGTTCTAATTACATGTCTAATCTACTTCTAATTACATGGCTAATCTTCTTCTAATCTACTTCTAATTCACTAATCCCAGAGAGAGGTTATCCTTACATTGGGACACCTCTACAACTGAGAGATAATGAATAGAATGAGATAGAATAAATTAGGGTTTCACCCTGGGGTTAGGGGGTCTTCTTATATAGGCCTTGGCGATGAATGATAGCCCTTGGATCAAACCGACCTTGGCAACGGTGTAGATACAACCTCAATGTCGGTGGTAAACCGCCATAGAAAGGAGAGGATGACGGGGAGGACCCACCGGCGGCCGGCCTAAATGGCTCTGGCGGCCGCCGAGGTCCGAAGCTTCCTGGCTTCGTGTTTCTTCTGGTGTCCTCTGGTACCTTCTAGAATGTTTTAGTCCACTTTTCGGGTCGAGTTACTTCACGGTTAAGTCTTGTCATCGTATGGGATGTATATTTCGGAACTTTCTCCATTCTTCTCTGCATTTATCTATTAAGTCCCTGAAATTATATAAATCACCAAAACTCATGGAATTATGTTAGTTAAACCCCTAGACTTATGTTGATATTCATTTTAAGCCCTTATCCAAGTTTAGTTGACTAGTAATATTATGCTATAACAGGTGTCAACACATGTGCACACACTTTTGCAAAAATTCTAGATAGAAATTCCCCACCTCTGTCAGATCTCAAGACCTTAATCTTTTGACCTGTCTGATTTTTAGTTTCTGCCTTATAATTCACAAATGCATCACATGCCTGATCTTTACTCTTCAACATATACACATGCATCCATCTACTGTAATCATCCACAAGAAGCATAAAATATTTGTTGCCACCAGGTGTAGCTGGAGTTATTGGGCCACATAAATCAACATACACCAATTGCAATTGTTTCTCTGCTCTAAAGCTTGTTGCTCTAGGAAAAGATGCCCTTGTCTGCTTCCCTGCCAAATACCCGTGACACACCTGATCTGGGTGTTTCACCAATGGCACCCCAGCAGCCATCTCCTTCTCCCCCAACATTCTTAGAGCTTTAAAATTCACATGCCCTAGCCTAGCATGCCACAGCCAAGCTGGCTCATCAATCTTACTCATCAAGCAAACTGGATTGGGCAAGCTCATCTCAATTTTATACATTCTGTTGACAATTATGTCTACTCTCATAACCAACTGCTTAGACACCTTATCAACAACTTCAATAAAATTATCATCATCAAGCAACACTCTAGAGCCAATTTCAGTTAGCTGGCCCAGACTGATCAAATTACTTTTCAACTTGGGAATGTAAAACACATCATGTAGCAACCATTGATCTTTGCTACTCTTGCATTGGAAAAGCACAAAACCCTACCCCATGATCTCTACTATTGGCCCATCCCCAAATCTTACTTTACTAGTGATATTACTATTCAATTCTCTGAATTTCTCCCTATCACCAGTCATGTGATTACTGGCTCCAGGTGTTACCAGAGTTTGTATCTTCACCAGTTAGGTGTAGTTCAGGAATCACCTTCTTCTCCTTCAGGAACACAGCTTGCTGCTGTCCTGAAGCCTGGTACGGCATTGACTCGAGCACCTGCGCCTCTTATGCAACCGTGAGCATCAACGCTGCCTCAACGCCCTCCACCTTGGCATGATGAGCCTCCTCACCTTTCTTCTCCGGGCACCGGTTTGTGTAGTGCTCGAACTCCTTGTAGTTCAAGCACTTGATGTGCTCCTTGTTCCTCTTGGGAGCTCCATCTCGGCCAGGCGCTTTGCCACGCCCGCCACGGTCGCGTCCTTGACCACGACCGCGTCCACGACCGCGATTCCCGCCGTCGGTGGCTCACGCCTCCCCGGAGCCTTCTCCCCCAAATTTCTTTTGCCTCGCCTCCCACTCGGCTTGGGTGGCGGCGGTGACGGCTGGCATGTCTGTCTTCCCACCCGACTTGGCTCCCTCAACTCTCTCTTGAGCGTTTTGATGCGCCTCTTTGCATCTTCAAGCGTCATCTTCGTCAGTCATGGTGCTACTTGATCCGGCCACCACTTGGATGATCTTACGTGGAACCGTGTCGAATAGCTTCTTGACCATCACGGCATCATCAAGGTCCCCCCCAACTTGCCGTATCTCAGCGACAAGCTCGTCGGTTTCCGGCATAGTCATCCGGGGAGTACCCCTCCTTCATCTTCAGTGCATCAAACTCACTCTTGAGTTTGCAAGCGCGCATCTCTCACGCGTTACGCACCCACAAACCTTGTCTTCGGACAATCCCAGACCTCTTTACCCATCTTCTTCTTCACCACTTGCACAACAGGTCGTCCGCAAGCATCGGAAGAGCTACGCCCGCACCATCCTGCTTTGCCTCAAGCGGAACCGCTCTCCGTCGTGCTCCCGCCGATGTACCCTCGGGCGGTTTCGCGACTTCCCACCACCCCTTCTCCTCCATGATCGCCTGGACTCTGATGCTCGAACTGGTGAAGTTGGACGCCGTTAGATTCGGGAACGCCTGCCGGTGCCTGCCTCCGCCGTCGCCCCAATCACCGTCGCCATCGCCGCCGGTCATGGTGTGAATATGTGGTGGTTTGCTTTGCGCCCATTGTGGCTCGATACCAGAATGAAGGCAAAAGGATCACAATTAGCGAGCTTTGATCAGTGGCTAACCTAAGAAAACTTGAGATCAATGAAGAACTTCAAGAACAGACATAGAGAATGGGGAACCGCATGATGGCGATGTGGTGATGGCGCCCGTTTTAGCTATGGCGAAAGTGTGATACAATGCACGATTACAATGGACTAAGCAACTACTATCAAGCCTATACTCTGCTATTTATACCATAGCTGTTACAACACATGCTTGCTTAAAGAAAACTAGCTAAACATGGATACAAAGTGCGCCTAAAAACTACCTTTGTTGCTAGAGGCGCGCTGGGCGCACTCACCACGCTCCCGTTCTCCAATTTGAACCAGCGTTCGCTCACCTTCTCTCAAGGCTTCGGTTAACCACCTTCACCCGGTCGACAGTGCACAAGCTGGATTAACCCAATAGAACACAAGAATCAGGATGTGTACGCTGAACCACAGCGTTCAGACTTTAGAGGGCAGAGCTATTTACTCAATATATTAGCACATGCAAAATGTTGTTGTTACGTGTGGCAATGGCTAGGCAAGAATTTGAATCTAGAGTACGGCAGCTCGCCGCGAAACGATGACGACGGCCGCGATAATTCTAAGGAAATGTGATTGACCATTCGGTGCCCAAGGCACTCATCTCTCTCTACTTTTATCCTCACACTCACCAGGGCTGAGCGAGCATATGCTTCAAGCCGGAGCCCGCTAAGGCGGACGCTCTTGGTCACCATGATGAAGGTTGCTAACATCCATCCCCCCTGGAGAGCCAGGATGACCCAAGATCGGCGCAGCAGGGAATCACTGTTGTAAGGCGATTTCATCCTCCCACGTAGCCAGCTCATCTTCCATACGTGACCATTTGACAAGGACTTGTGGGACAGCTCATGCGCCGTGGTGATGAAGGCGGCATTGAAGAATCTTCTCCGGAACTTGCAGATAATTATTGAAGTCCGATAGGCTAGAAGATACTTGTGGAAGAGAGGCCGACGCCGGTTTAAGTAGAGAAACATGAAAAACCGAGTGAATCGAAGAATACTCAGGGAGCTTGAGTTGTATGCAACATCAATGATCTTGGCGAGATGATTTCATATGGCCCAAAATACTTGAAGCACAACTTGCTCTGAGCTCAGGGCGCCAACAATGATTGAACATATGGCTGTAAGCCAAGAAAAATAAAATCTCCGACATTGAACATGCGGTCAAAACGCTTTTTATCGGCTAGGATCTTCATGCGCTAGAGAGATGCCGGCAGATAGCTGCGAGAATAGTGTTGCGTTCTGCCACTTTGGACGCCACATCCGGAATAGGAGAAACTGAAGCATCAGTAAGGCCAAAGTGACGGGGCTGGCAACCAAAAAGTACCTCGAATGGTGAGCGCCCTGCGAGGAGAGTATACTGGTGTTGTACCAGAATTCCACCGGAGCTATCCATTTGATCCAAGTGTGAGGACGGGAATGGATGAAACACCATAGAAAGGTCTCCAAACACTAGTTGACGCGCTCCGTTCGCCCATCCGGTTGCGGATGATAAGCAGAAGACATGTCCAAATTGACCTAAGCCAAACGAAAAAGTTCCCGCCGAAGTTGCTTGTGAAGACCGGATCTTTGTCCGACCACGATCGCGCCCTAGCATCCCATGAACACGGTAAACCGTATTGAGGAATGATTGAGCAACCTTAGCGAGAGAAGGGATGGTGAAGGGGAACAAAGGTTGCATATTTGTTGAACTTGTCCGCGGGCACCATAAGACAATTTGCATAACCGGAGATAGGTAAGCACTTAATAAAATCCATGGTTGC
The DNA here is from genome assembly GCA_015847255.1 of Hyparrhenia diplandra. Taxonomy (NCBI): domain Eukaryota; kingdom Viridiplantae; phylum Streptophyta; class Magnoliopsida; order Poales; family Poaceae; genus Hyparrhenia; species Hyparrhenia diplandra. The sequence goes on from JADLZK010003876.1 coordinate 221,553, forward strand.
ACCTACCAGGGTTCAATAGGGACTAACACTACTACTGATTCGCTCATCACTATCCCGGTATCACTGCCGAAATTTAGTCCACCGGCGGCGATGAACCGCGCCCGGCGATGATGAACCGCCCAGCGCGGGACAAACTAGAATCTCCACGGACTCGACCAATACCGGCGGTGAAGATTTATATCTCTACCGGTTTGAATCATTCCCGGCAAGTGGTCTTGATGGACCACGAGATCACTGGCGGGTTTGAATTAGAACCGATAGCGATTCGACGATTGACACAACCGGGTTGATTGGAACCGATAGCGATTTGGGAGGGGAAGCAAAGGAACAATAAAACAAAAAAATCGAAACTAAAGATTAACACGCATCCAGTTAACAAAACGACCGATCCATTAACAAACAACACAAACCAAATTAAACTGTCATAGAAACAACTCGATACAATAAATTAACATAAAAGCGGTTGGCCTAATTAAGCCGCCTTCTTGGCCTTCTTGGCCGCCCGCCTGGCCTTCTTCCCGGCCTTCTTGGCCGCCATCTCCTCCGGTTGGCCGCCGGTATCCCTCGCCGAGGTTATCGGCCAAGTACTCGATCCGGAGGGCGATGATGGACTTCTCCTCCAAGTGGTGATTCACGTTGGCAGGCCAACTTGGTCGGCCAGGCTGTTGAGCTTATTGCGGGCGGCGCCGAGGTGATTCGGGATGGACTTCTCCGCCCGGTCGGTAGCCATGTCAATCGTCGGCGGCGTCACCGACCCGCCGAAACTTATCGCGGAAAACGGGGTAGAGAGGGGAGTGTGTTTAGAGAGCGGAGTGTTGGAGAGCGGACCGAGAGACGGGGGTTATGTACGTATAAATAGGACTCACCGCGGTTTCACGAGGGAACTGTTGAACACAAATGATAGAAAATTAAGATTGACACGCATCATAATAAATAATAAACCGATTCAAGGAAACGGTAGAACCCAAATTAACGAAAGATAAAGAGATTGCCATGCAATGTGATTAACCAACAACCGAACCATTAGCAAATTAACCACACGGATCATTGTATCTTACACATCCACACAGATCAGACAACAGAAATTAACATAAACAAATAAAAGAAGAGAACCTAGGCCGCCTTCTTGGCCTTCTTGGCCGCGCGCTTGGCCGGCTTCCTGGCGGCCGCCTTCCTGGCCTCCTCCTCTAGTTTGGCCGGAATCCCCTCGGCGAGGGTATCGCCCAGAGAGTCGATCTCGAGGGCGTAGAAGTTGGCCCTCTCCTCGAGGGGCACATTCACCTTTGGCAGGACAACGTCGTCGGCCAGGCCGTTCAGCTTGGTGAGGGCGGGCGCGGAGGAGGTCCACAAATAACTTCATCTCCTCCCCGGGTGGCGGCCATGTCGACGATCATGGGCGGCGAGTCCGCTTTCCCCGTGAGAGGGGCACGAAAGAGAAGTTAGTGTTGGATAACGGGAGGGGGGGCGCCGGGGACGGGGTATAAATGTGGCGTTTCCAAAAGACGGTTCCTCGGAAAAACGTAACCGGCGACCGCTGCGCCCAATGGCCGTCTCCTCGGCACTCAACGCCGACTGTATTTTCCAAAGCACAACCGACAGTTAATTATTTTCCAAAGAACAAGTTAAGATTCAAATCAAATTTTAATTTTAATCGCTCTTTGAACTGCAAACGAAACAGATTTAGGGACAGAGGGAGCAACACACAGCAATAATATATATAATTTTTATTTTATTAATATATAAAAACAAAAAAATAATATATAATAAAAATGATAAAAAAAACAAAAAAAAGAGGAAGGCCGCGGCCTAGTCCTCGTCCTCCTCCCTCCTCCTCCCGCCTGGCGTCGTCCTTCTTGGCCAAGGCCTTGAGGGCGATCCCGCGCCCGCTCCGGCTTGGGGGCGTAGTGGTTCATCTTCTCTTCGGGGGTGGATCCACCCTTAAGAAGACCATGGCCGTCCGCCCAGCTCCTTCAAAGATCATCCTGAAGGCGGGGCGGAGACGATCGAGGGTGAAATCCCTCTCGATCACCTCCTGCATGCGGCGGCGACCAGCAAGGTCATCGGCCGCCGCCTCTAGCCGGGTGGCCAGAAGGTCCATGCGGCGGTCCCGCTTGGGCGGGACGTAGTCGGAGTCGGAGTCGGAGTCGGAGCCGGGGACGTCGGCCGCCGGCGCCTCCACCACCGGTTCCTTGCCCTTGTCCTCCGCCGCCTCCATCTCCTCCCTGGTGCGCTTGTTGGATCCTGAGCCTGAGGCAGCCATGGTATTTGAAGAATGCAAAGAGAATGTGGCTGGATGATCGAGAACTGGAATGGATGAACGCCGTGATCAGAGGGTGTGCTAAATTAAATAGAGAGTTAGCCGGCTGCTCCACTTCCCCACGATCGAACGCGGCGTCAAAGCAACCGCTTGGAATTCCCACGATCGCCCGGTTGGAATTCGCACGATCTCTGGCCGGGCCGGCGTTTCCCGCGCCGTCATGCGGTTTTGCGCTTCGAATTCTGGGCTGCGTTTCCAATGGGCGGACGACAACGAGTCTCCACCTTCATTGATCACCGTCGAGGCCACACATGAACCGGCAAATGATTAACAAATCGGTGAAACAAATAGTTATATCGTAAAAATCGATTTATTGAAATCATTAATTTTATCTCGGCGTTAATGCATTGAGATTTCAACTAACCCCCGTTTCGCCGCCACGTATTTTCCGTATTATAAATTTTCATTTTAGTAGTACGTATATAGGCCGCCGAGTAGGTCATGGCTCGTGATACGTCCGGTGCAGCCCTTGAGAATCGTGTTGCTCTAGTCTTCACTACCGGTTCCGCTTAATTAAACCGGCGGTGTCTCCCGCTTCCCATGAGAAAAGGTCGAGCACCACCCGCCGCTGCGTCGGACGGGTTATATCAATGTCGGTAATAACACGGCTAGGTGCACTTTCGGCACCGGCGGTGATCATATATATCCTTTGCCCGTGTACCACTACGCGGCAGTGTTATGGAGTATCTTTGCCGAGTTAAAACTAAGAACCCGCAGTATTTTGCATTGTCAAGCGGGCGAACGACGATGCATACGGCGGCCTGACCCCGCACCATTGCGGGAAGGAGCCTTGTTGCCTCGTTCTCCGTACCCGCGACCCACGGTGCTTGGTTTATGCGGTGACAATTATCCGGCATGAACTTCCATATCACCTGTCGGGGTTTAGGGTAGAAACCGGCAGTGATCAGTTTGTACCACGGCATCTGGCCTATAAAAACGGCTAGTGCGGCCCTTAGGTTTGCAATTCAGTTCTCTTCGTCCTCTTTCTTGATACTCTTGATTCAGTTGCCTGTTCTTCTTCCTTGATCTTCTTTGCTACTCTCCACATACATATCTATGGCCTCTCTATGGGAGAAAGCCCTCCACGTACAGATATCGTTCTTATGCATCTTAGGCCACCAAAATGGTTCACACACAAGAGGTGCTACAAGAGTCTTATCGAAGATTGAGCAGCGCCGAAGGTTAGAACATTTGTGAGATTCACGGAGCCATCCGGTTACGTGGTGCTTGAGAGGTCGGATCTGCTGGATTTACATGTCCATATAAGAGACATGGCATTCTCCGGATAAGATCATATCGATTTATGAAAATCTGCTTCAATGAAAATCTCCTTTAGTGATCAAAGCAGATTTTCATAGATTAACATGATCTTCTCTTGTGAATGCCTATGCATCTTTGTCATTGGACGCAAACCACGGCTTGGCCATTGCAAAGATAATTATCTATAAGGCATCCTTGCCGTGGATTCAATGTAAAATCGAGTTATGCCCTCCTTGTAAGATCGAGCATAAGAAACCTCACAAAGCACCGATGGGACCTCAACGGGGCGATGGGCTTTCAAAATCCCATCGGAATTTCATCGGCAAGAATCACATTACCTTCGGCGTTTTTTATTTTAAATGTGTTTGTACACTTTGATGAGAACATTGATCTATTCGTGGAAAGGTCTTTGTTATCATATATATAACTTTTTTTTCAAGGTCTTTGTTATCATATATGTAATCGGATATTGTAATCGGTTTGCTCCTCTATATATATATAATCGTGTGTTCCTTTCCAATGGATGTTTGCATTTATATATCATAATACGGGCGCAGATTCTTATTTTTTGACGCCCTTCTTATCTTTCATGGACGAACATAAATATATAAATGCTCTATGTACTAACCGAAAAGTTGGTAAACATCATTGAAACACACAACTCGGTGAAAAAAAGAAAGGTCCAAGTAATCTCACGGCAGTGAAAGATAAGCTGTCGGTTTGAAATATATCCTTTGCGGGGTTTTAAAAGAGCCCCGGCAAAAATAAAAGACAACACTACCGGTTTGCAAATATGAAACCGATAGTGATCAGCCTTCTATCACGTTTATCACGTAGGAAAATCTAATAATAAAAATATGGATCAGAAAGACCTAAGATCTTGTGTGGGGGCATAATTTGGGTGTACAAGGTTGTAAAAAAAATTCAAGACATTTCTACATTGTGGGAGTAGACATGCTTCACAAAGGTACATGACCCCTTTCATCGGAAGCATGACCGACAATTACATCCATAAGCTATCTTTGGGTCATCTTCGTTCGGTGTGGTCTCGGCCTCAAACTTTTTCTTAGGCGTGCACATGCCACGTGTGAAGGAAGCACGATGTTTGAGATTTTTAGGACAAGGTTTGGTATTTTTTCAATTAAATTGAATTTCTACGCGACAACCCCGAGTAATTACAGAGGTTGAACTGGGGTTACCCACTAACAGAGCAGTGGTGCCAAAATTTCCCACATGGTCTCATGTGTCCTAGGAGGCAATTCGGTGTGTAGGTTGGTGCAAAATTCATAAGTTTTCAAGCTTTAATTAACCTCCTTCTATCGAGTTTATCACGTAGGAAAATGTAATAATAAAAATATGGATCGAGAAAAGACCTAAGATCTTGTGTGGGGGCATAATTTGGGTGTACAAGGTTGTAAAAAAATTCAAGACATTTCTACATTGTGGGAGTAGACATGCTTCACAAAGGTACATGACCCCTTTCATCGGAAGCATGACTGACAATTACATCCATAAGCTATGCTGGGTCATCTTCGTTCCGGTGTGGTCTCGGCCTCAAACTTTTTCTTAGACGTGCACATGCCACGTGTGAAGGAAGCACGATGTTTGAGATTTTTCGGACAAGGTTTGGTATTTTTTCAATTAACTTGAATTTCTACGCGACGACCCCGAGTAATTACTGAGGTTGAATGGGGTTACCCACTAATAGAGAGCAGTGGTGCCAAAATTTCCCACATGGTCTCATGTGTCCTAGGAGGCAATTCAAAGTGTGTAGGTTGGTGCAAAATTCATAAGTTTTCAAGCTTTAATTAACCTCCTTCTATCGCGTTTATCACATAAAAAAATGTAATAACAAAAATATGGATCGAAAAGACCTAAGATCTTGTGTGGGGGCATAATTTGGGTGTACAAGGTTGTAAAAAAATTCAAGACATTTCTACATTGTGGGAGTAGACATGCTTCACAAAGGTACATGACCCCTTTCATCGGAAGCATGACCGACAATTACATCCATAAGCTATCTTTGGGTCATCTTTCGTTCGGTGTGGTCTCGCCTCAAACTTTTTCTTAGATGTGCACATGCCACGTGTGAAGGAAGCACGATGTTTGAGATTTTTCGGACAAGGTTTGGTATTTTTTTTTTCAATTAAATTGAATTTCTACGACGACCCGAGTAATTACAGGTTGAGCGGGATTATACATACTTCACAAAAGCATTACAATTAATTGATTACAATTGACACGGTACAATAATCAAAGTGTACAAACACATTAAGAAATAACCACCTCAAAAACACCCTTCTAGCACCTATGCCCGAGGTGGTTACAATGCTACATGTTATGCTTATCGATCTAAGTAAGGCGGATGGGACCTCTGTGAAGAACCAATGTCTCTCCGTGCCGGCAAAGGCCCGACGGGAGACGGGGCTCTCATCTCCGGCGACGAAGCACAAGAATGCACGCTACTTGGCTCCTGCTTTCCGTCTTCCGGCAGTCCATGCAACAATGGCGTTGCACGAGCATCACATCTAGCTTACGTAAGCAACGTTGTAGCTTAATCTTCAAAAACACCCTTCTAGTACCCTCTGTATACACCTTTGTCTACCCATGATAAAATGTTTATGTGGAGGGCTTTCTCCCAAATAGAGGCCATATATGTGGATAGGAGAATTGGCAAATAATAAGAAGAGGTCGTCGGCCGGCGACGGTTTGCCATACATGGCTCTCTGGCGGGGCTGTTTTTATAGGCGGTGGTAGGTGGGAATGAGCGGTGGTAGGTGGCAACAAGTGTGATCTTATCACCGTGAGCGGTGGTAGGTGGCAACAGTGTGATCTTATCACCGTGGCGGTGGTACCGTGTGGCAGGTGGCAACGCGGAAACCGATCACCGCCGGGTCGGCCGACGTTTATACCCGGCGGTGAACCTATAATTTAACACCGCCGGACTCTTTGTTAAACCGGCGGTGATTAACTATAGAAATGGGCGGCGAGGTGAAAAATTTCACGAGTCATTTGAACCCCGCGCCATTCGTTCCAGCCTCGACGATATATAATAGCCGGCGCGGGCGAGCTGAAATTTTCCCTGTGTCATTTCAACCCCGCGCCCCAATCGTTTCCCCACCAGCGTCGCCGACGGAGCACCACCACCACACACGCCGCAGATCGTCCGTCGCCCCCTACAGCCCCCTCCATTCTCTTCTTCTCCGACGTCCCCAACGCCCGCCGGCCCTGCGCCCTTCCACGGTGAGAACTAATAAGCCATTTAGTTCCTCGAGATTTTGCCTATGAGAATGAGATCTAATTCGCCGTTGTTCTCGCCTCGCCTCGCCCGCTTGTTCTTCGTCCACGTCGACGGGGGGACCGCCGCTACACCGCACCGTCGTCGCAGCCTCCGCCGTCCCGTCTACGCCCGACACCGCGTACTGCCGCGACCTCGAGCTCGATCCCGCCGGAAGAATGCCCGCCCCGCCCCCTCGCTTCCTTCTAGGGCGCTGCGTCTCGCACCGCCCGAGACAAGACGGGAGAGCGCGGACCGCCGGAAGCTTCGGTGAGTGCGTCGGTCACGCCTTTGAGTTGTTCGTTGAAATGCCCGTGTTGATAAATCCAACCTGCTATTTCCTTTTTCTATTTAGATTTTGCTTTCAAACGATTCGGGATCCTAATATAGTGCCAAAAGTATTTTAATTGGTCTATGGTGAACAAATTAGATTTAAACATTGTGGTCATTTACAGCAATGATTGAAGACATTCTAATGCTCGAATTGTGATTGAAATGAGATAGATGTTGAAATTCATGAGTTTCGTGGTGTTCAAAATCTTCTTTGTACAACATTTTCGAATGACATAGCATTAACATCCTATTTTGGCTGCATGTATAGGCAAACCATGGCGTGGTATGTAGTGCATGTTGGTCAAGTGCCGGGGATCTATCGAACACAGGAAGATTGCTCTGCTCAAGTCTCGGCTACCACGGTAATTGTTACAAAAAATACAAGACTGAAGCTAAAGCTTTGGGGCCTACTATGGTGAAAACTTTCACTATCAACCAGCCCGGAGATCGATGAGAAGCCTCTCTCCATAGATATGAAGATTAGGAGAATTGCGACTTGGCCTATGAAAGATGTTTTGATTTTGTCATGGCTATTGTCATTGTTTTCCTTATTTGGAAGTTGATGTCCTAGGCTCAATTTTCGTAGAACATTAGGTGGAGTTAGTTGTATGTAACCTTTGAACCATGTAATGTATCTATGATGCTTTTATGGGTTTAAAAATAGCTGATTTTCAGGAAAAAAATTCATAAATTATAAAAATTTTAAACAAAAACGCGGGTGGCATGGGCCCGGCGGTGAATGACATACAAACCGGTGCATTGTAACTACACCAAACACTATCGGTTTGAATTACAAACCGTCATCGATGACGAAACATCACCGTCGGGCTGCACTAACCAACCGATAGTCTTCACTCTAATAACTTATTTGTCGGGTTGAAATCAGCCGACGGTGTTCACGTAAAGTTCAGCGGCGGGTTCAAAGTAAGCCGCCATTGTTAGCTCTTCGATACACTATAGGCTCAGTCTAACCCGATAGTGTTATCCCCACGATTACGTCGGTTCGTTAAAGCCCGGCGGTGCTCCCAATATCAACTCTGCCGGTGACTTCTCGAACCTCGCATTGCTTGGATCAAAAATCTTTGCCGGTCCGTGGAACTACCGGCGGTGTTCGGTGACGGTCGGCGTTGCCGGTTCGATATCAAACCAGCGAGTCTCTCCTCGCATCACCGCCGGTGTTTTGACCCGGTAGTGTTTCAAACCCCACATCACTACCGCTATGGTTACGCGGTTCGTTTTTCGGCGGTGAAGGGGGTTGGAGCCCGCAGTGATGGACAATTCTGTAGTAGTGTAACAACGCGATCGGGAGACCCGTGTACTTGGATTGATCAGCCCGCCAGCAAACAAACCGAGAAAGAAGCCACAAAGGACCGGACACCGGATTTCATACTCGCCCAAGCGAACGGTTGCTTGATACAACTATGGGTAACGGGAATCCAGAGTGGCAACCAAGAGCACTAGAGTGCAGGGCATTGATCACCTTGAGCTGCATAGCCGTCTTGTTCTCAAGCCATATGCGGCTACGATAGTGCAAAATCCCGAATTGCGGTGAATGAGAGGGGGTGAGCATCGGATTTGAGAGCTTCGGGGTCCGAAGAGTATCCAACCACGACTTCGGACACCTAAGAAGGAATAGCCAAAGACATTGACATAATCTAACCAGATGGGTTGGGATGGCATGACAAAGCATCAGTGGCCGATGTGGAAGAGCCAGGTTTATAAACAACCCTGTACTGAAGACCCAATAACTTTGTGTACATGCGCATCTCGCCACGGGGTATGGGGCCATTGATTAGTAATATGGATCAAGCGGCTGGTCAAGAAAATGACAAACTTGGTGTGCTGCGGGTAAGAACGCCATTGCTCCACCACCATTAAGATAGCAAGGTATTCCTTCTCACAGGTTCATAAGCCCCAAGATCGACGACCCAAAGCCTTGGCGACAAATACCAAGGGGTGTGAATCCTACATGAGTACTGCCCCTACACCGGAGTCACAAGCATCGGTGCGAATCTAAAAGGCTTACTGAAATCCGGAAGAGCCAGAACCAGAGCCAAAACAAGAGCTATCTTTAAGGCCTCAAAAGCGGACGAGTGAGCATTTGTCCAAATGAAGAGTGTTCCCTTCTTAAGCCAATCGGTCAGAGGACAAGCCAAGAAGGTAAAATTCTAGACAAATTTCCAATAGTTACCGGCTAACCACAAAAAGCTGCAGAGCTGCTTAATATCTTGCAACATTGGCCAATTTTTGGACATCCACAATTTTGCTGGGATCGGTAGCCACTCCATTGGCACTGATAACATGTCCAAGGTAAGTGAAAGTCTGCACAAACTTGCATTTACTGCACTTGATTTTCCACTGATCAACAGCCAAAAGAGAGAAAACCTAGCGAAGGTGCATGCTATGGTCATCCAGAGTCTTGCTGTAGACTAGGATATCATCAGAGAACACCAATGCGCTGATGTGCAAGATAGGTTGCAAAGTGGAATTCATGGTGCCTTGAAAAGAATTGGGTGCTCTAGTAATACCGAAGGACAAGACATTGTACTCAAACTGGCCCTAGTGGGTTTGAAAAGTCGTCTTGTACTCTTCTCCGGCAGCAAGGAGGATTTGATTGAATCCCACCCGAAGGTCCAAACAAGAGAACCATTTAGCATCCACAAAGCTCGTCCAAGAGTTCATCGACAACCGGAATAGGAAATTTTCCCTTGACTGTAAGAGCATTCAACATGCAGTAATCCATGCCAGGTGTTGTCCTTTTTATTCACGAGGAGAACTAGGGAGGAGAAGGCACTCGTACTAGGCTTGATGAATCCGTCTTGCAGGAGCTGAAAAACTTGCTGCTCAATTTTGTCCTTCATCCTGGGAGGATACCGATATTGTTGCACAGCCACATGGGAGGCACATGGAACCTAGGGAATAGTGTGATCACAAGCCTCTGGGGGGAAGCTATGTAGGTTCCTCAAACAGAGACAGTACTCCTCCAAGAGGGAGTGGATATGTAGTGGAAGGAGATCAGCTGGCAGGGCATCAGATGTGTCAGATAAGTGATACAATTGCAGAATAGAAGGTTGTTGCTCATTGTAACCAAAACCTTGCAAAAACACATTGCCAGAGACATAAGAAACGGACATCCACTTTGCCTTCCAGTGGACTCACATATAGGGAAAATGTCTCCAACCAATCAATATCGATGATCAAGTCGTAACAGCTCAAGGGAATAATATGAAGAGTGGAATGTCACCTGTGCCCTGACCACTCGACAACAGGTAATTTAGAAGAGCATTGAATTGTACACCTATGTAGAGAACCTCCACTTCAGCAGCTCCACTAAGATCATGACATCCAGTGGCAGACCCCACAGTTTGAACTAACTAAAAAATGTTATAACTCACAAACCAAAAAAGCAAATTAAATTCCGGTTACACCATTGAATTCCTTTTCATAAATTCATCAAAACAAGATCACATATGGATATATTTTGATAAAATTATAGGTGGACCCCACTGATGGTAGTTGGTATAGAGTAAAGTAAAAAATAAAAAAAATATTAAGGAAAAGAAGGGAAAAAAAGAAAGATAAAGAATAGGAGGGTGATAGTAATATTCTAACTCATAGATTTCTCCTTCGTACCCATGCGACAACATGTGAGGAGGATATGACACTTGAAGGACGAAGTTAAAGGGATTAAATCATCTACCAAAGATTTCCTCAAATAAATTATTATATATATTTTATTACATTACCCGAAGTTGTCACCCGTCCAACATATCTAAATATTTCTATTCGATATTGGTTTAGCTTGGAATTTAAGCATAAGATTAAATAATCTTTTTGTCAATGACTATATACTCTGTTTCATACATTTAAGTTCTTCGTTACTTTCTGACCTGCACAAAGTAATTCTCCTCAATAGCTAATTGTGATCGGATTTCATAGTGATTACAATTCAATCATTTAACAATACCCTTCCTAACCGCAGCAAGCGGGAATCCCTCTAGTTTTTTTTTTTATGGTGACCACCAGGCCAACCTTGTTCCTTGGAGATGCGCATGTTGCCAATGGATGACAGACCATACAGCATGTGATTCACGTACAAGATTTTCTTCCCCATCTTTAATTATTTTCTCCTCGTCGGTGATAGGAAGCCATAGCGAGAGCAATGATCATGATACCTTCCCTGCCCTCTACTCTATCCTCTTTAGCACTCAACTTTCGCCTACATGCATTCCCAGCAATGGCCAACAGGACTGCCTTTCACATATTCCTCGCTTCCTCTGCATCCCTAGCCAGCGAAAACGAAACCCCACCCATCAAAGCATCTCTGTCCAAATTTTCAAAAAATGTACCTCTGCTATTCACCGATCCACTTTCTCGTATACTCCCTCCCTCTCCATCACTCAATAAATCATTTTTTATAGTTATCTTAAACCAAACTTTTATTTAATGTTTATTTGAATCTATAGAAATGAGCACTATATTTACGATATCAATTGAGTAAATTATTAAAATATGGCGTATCTTATGATACTAATTTGTTTATACAAACCTTGGCATTTCTCTATAAATTCAGTCAAGCGAAAACAACTCTACAAACCATGGCAGGAGTAGTTTATAATAAAGCATACCTCTCTGCGCCCGTGTCGCCCTCCACGCATAGCGGCTCAGGCGGCTAACCCTTGCCACCATGACCTCTCCCTTCCCCTCCACTCTCCTGCCACGCCGCCGCCGGAGTAGGCTGCCCGCAAGGCGTGCGGACGGCCGGGATGGTGGTGCCAGGGCACCTTCCTCTCTCTCGGTGGTTTGGTAGCGTGCAGTGGGACGGTGCGGCGCGACTTGCTTTCGAGCCGCATGGGGCTCGGTGAGGTTGCCTAGCTGTGACCGGCGTGGCGTTGGCGGTGCTTTCGGCGGCGCAGCGCGGGGGTGGCGGCGGCTGCAGAATTTCTTCTTCATCCACCATCGTCGCCCCCTTTCCCTCTCTATCGCACCCGGTCGACTCTCTAGGGCTGGGCGGACGGATCTAGTGCCCGGGCGGCGGATCAGGCAGGCCCTAGTCGAGGAGGCGGCGTCGATGGTGTCGGGCACGATGGGCGGCTACATAGGCTTGGGGCACTAGGTCCTCTACCCTCGCGGTAGGATCCGGGGCCCTTGCGGCTAGGGATGTTGCCCGGCGTCGGGCCCATCTTCTCGCATCCTCGGTCTTCTTAACGGTGCGGTGGCGGCCGGCGGCGTTGCGGTGGCGGCTTTGTGTGGTGCGTGCGTTGGAGGCTAGGTCCATGGAAGCATTGGCGGTGCGAGGGGGTTCTCTTATAGATCCGCCATCCCTCCCATGATGGCCTTAGCCGGCGAGCTCTTCCCAAAGATCGGTGTCCAAGGGTTGGCGGGTATTACGCCCGTAGCTCCGGTGGTCCACAGGGGGTTCCGGTGAGGCGGGCGCTTCCGGTCCACCCTCCTACGGTCCAGCCGCTTTTGGGGACCGAGGCGGTCTGGGGGGCTCCCGGTGATAGCGCGGTTCATGCTCCCGAGGTAGAGCCGCCTGCGAGAGGCCGCGGCCGTGATCAAGACAAAGGCAGCTTGGCATCGGGCGTGCGGGCTGGTGGATGTGGCCGGGTGCGCGATTGCTGGTTTTTCGCCGGTGGTGGTTGTTGGGTAAAATACTCCAAACATGTTTATTGATGAATACTTAGCCACCAAGTGACTGGTACAACATGAACATTACAAGAGAGGTTAGGGGGTATTTATAGGCCCCCCTATCTTCGTAGTTCTAAGATGATGACAATTTCTACAATTACAAGATTTTCTATTTTTATCTTCTGCGAAGCCATTCTTGACGTCTTCGTATGAACCGTCTTGATCTTCTTATGAGTTTTCTTGTAAACTTTGGTCGCGAAGGTCTTCCGACGAAGCTCCCTTCCGAGTCTTTTCGGCGAAGCTCTTGACTTGCGAAGGTCCTCATAACGTCTTCGTTCTTGTCTTCATGATGACTTGCCGTTCATTCATCCCTTCGTGAATACCTTCGTAAAAACTCTTGTCCGCATAGCTATTCTTCAAAGTTTGGGTTAGAAGTTTATGTAAAACAAAGTTGACCCCCAACAAGAGACCTCGTGGGCGAATGCCAACTTCAAAGGCATGAATCCCACGAAAATTTTAGTAAACTTTGTGGTAATAAACGTCGTCCCAAACTTTGAAGTTGGAATTCTTGAATTTTGCCAATGCCTTCGCTAGAAAGTATTTAAAGATTTTTATTTTCATTATTATTTTTATTATTTTGAATTTTCAACGGCTAGTTTGACCATTTTGACCGGCTTGTGTCTATAAATAGCGGAGGACCCCCTGTTTTTTCTTATCTTTTTGAAGAGGGGAGATTCTGCTGCATTTTTTCTTTGAACTACGAAGGTGTTAGCGAAGGTTAAATTTGAGCGAAGGTGGTTTTTGATTTGTTGGTGAATCTACTTTATAACCGAAGGTAATTATATGTATTCTTTTTTTCCTTTACCTCCTTCTTTTTTTCAATTAAGATGATTACGTATTAAGGTTGTTTTTGTTTGTTTGTCAATTTTTTTAGATGACGGAGGAACAAAGTGCTTCTCACTCACGTTCGGTTACGATAGAGAAGTTCTTGATTCGATGACGAAGGTCTCGGTGAGTCGGTGCCTCTCCTTACGAATTGATTCGGACGATGGCTATTCTTACTTTTTTGAGAAAAAGTAAGATGAAGAAAGCGATTATCTTGAGAGTTTAGAGAAATTTGGTATTTTGAAACACGGGTATTCTGAGACCTCTTTGGTCCCGACGAGACTATGCCCCTTCCAAAGAAAGATGAATGTATTGTCTACAAGGATTTCTTCACAGCTGGATTAAGATTTCCGTGCCAGGATTTTTTGGAAGATGTTTTAAGGGCATATGATATTGAGATTCATCACTTAACGCCGAATGCTATTTCTCGGCTATCTACTTTCATATGGGCTGTGCGAAGCCAAGAAGTGAAGCCAAATATTAACACTTTTTGTGATCTTCATGAGCTTCATATTCAATATCGGAGCAAGGTTATTGATGGCAAAAGTGTTACTTACTATTTTGGCTGCTACAACTTTCGTACTGCTAAGGGTGCAAAACAGATTTCCCCTGCTGCGAAGAATAAATGGGCTGATGGGTGGTTCAAGATGTGGTTGTACCACAAGGTTCCTTATGTGGAGGAGAAAGTTGGCATGAATTTTGTGAAAAGGTATCCGCTTGCTGCCGAAATGCATAAGCGTGAATTTGTTGTGAGGCCTTCTCCTAAGAAGTCTCAATCTGCAAGTGAATGTATGAAGGCTTTCAAGTTAGCTGCTTCACTTCAAAGTACAAGAGACTTAGTTGAGGAGTTTGTTGCTGCCAGAGTTTGGCCTCTTCGTCGTGTTTGGAATATCATTCGTTTTCATACGAAAAGAGGTCCACGGAAAAAGTTACAAATATCCGGATCGTGATATTGTTAGGGCTGCGGACTATAAGTCGGATGAAGATTTTGTCGCATTTGTTGAGGCGAGAGCTTGCTCAATTCTTGGAAAATATGTAAACAAGGAGAAAAAGTTTATGGATGAAATTCTTGGTGAAGATTACTCTCGATTTAATCGGGTTTTTGATATTGCTAAGATTGCTTATGAAGAACGACCCCCTCCGGCCTATTCTCGCGCTGAGAAAAACGCTGAAGAAAATGAAGCAAAGAATGATCAGGCTAAGGGAAAAAAGAGAAAACAATCCGAAACTTCTACAACAATTTGGTAGGGGTAGGAAGAAGACATTAGTTTCAAAGAAACAAAAAGAGGGCTAATCTTACTCCTATTGTTGATTTATGTGATGATGAAGGATTTGCTATTGATGAAGATATGATGGGAATTTCGGTGAACAACTTGAGGTGAGAAAAATGTGTTTGGCTTTTGCATGCCTTTGGTTTAACTCCTGAGATGTTGACACCTCTTGCTCCAAATTTACAGAGCTTGGCTACTCATGGGGAAAGTAGCAAAAAATGTAGCGAAGATCTTTGTGAAAGATGTTCTGTTCGGTACCGCTCTTTGCCGTCGCGCGGGTTTTATTTAAAAACTCTTCTTTGTTTTGTACGTTGATTACGATGCTAGAGTTCATCTAGGTCCTGGGACCGAATATAAAGGTGATTCTTTGGAGAAGTTAGCATCTGCTGCTCAAAACATTCTTTCTTCAAGAACTAAGGCTGGTTTGAAAGAAGGTGACACCTTTGTCTCAGAAATTGTTGAAGCTGCGGTTAAGGAGAATGTTTCTATCAAGGATGCCAGTTTGTTGCAGTCTTCGCAACAAAATGTTCTGATGAAGTTGTTCGCGAAGCTGGTAATGCTAAGGCTTCAGAAATTGTTAGTAGAATCTCTATGGAAAGCGGTAGTGAAAATTTGGTGGATGAAGGGAAATCCCGGGGCGAAATTTGTTGAAAAAATTGTAAAAGCTTTGAAGAAGGGTACCTGATTGCTCTTTGTGACTTTTGATGATTTTGACGATGATATTTTTGATAAGGATGTTGAAGAAGCGCAACAACTTCGCCTTGATGATTCAATTATTAACATTGAAACTCAATAAAAAGTTTCTTGTCCTTTAAAAAAGAAGGAGAAATTGTTGGTGAGTTCTTTGATTTGTAGTTTTTTTTTTGTAAATTAACTTTTATGTTTTTGTAGCTAACTATTTTCTGATGCATCTACTTCTTGAAAAAAAAAAACTATTGATGTGGGAAAAATGAAAGAAGTTGCACAAGATGTTTGTACTCCGGGCGGTGCCCTCTGAAGATTTTTCTTCTATCGCCGATCGGAGAAATTGCGAAAGTTCTTGATTTTTGCCGATCCGAAGGTGTAAACTTGGACTCTTTTAAGTTTATCGGAGTTGGTCTTTGAAAAACTTCGCATGATGCCTAAGAAGCGAGCTTCGTCTAGCAAAATGTATAGATGATGCTTTTAGTGTTCCCGGCCTTGAAGAAGAAGAGTTGGCTAAAAAGGACCCTTTGGAACTTGCCGTTTGGTGTTTCGTTGATGTATAAGGTGATGAAAACATCTTCGCTTGATGTTTTGATTTGTGTATTGATCTAAAATTTTTTTTATTTTTGTTTTAACTTTATTTGTTATTTATGGCTTGTAGGGTGCTATTTTTGCGCTTGACCACGAAAAGCAATAGAAGATAAGCTTGTTGTTTTACGCTATGCGAGAGAAGGAGTTATTGCAAGAGATTTCATTATTGAAATCTCAACTTCTTTGAAAAAAGAAAAAAGAAAGAGGCAAAGCTGTTGATGAATGGCATCGGATGGATGGCTGTATCACCGATCATGTGATACCATTAAGGAAAAAGATGTTGAGCTTAATATCGCAAACAAGGCGATTGCTACTTTGAAAAGAGAAAAGGAATTTCTTGAGAAAAAAGAGGAAGGAACAAGATGAATTTTTTCATATGAAATTCAATAGGATGTGGGAGATTTGTCGTGGATACTATGAAAAGTTTGGTGCAAAGCCTGAGGATCCAAACTGGGAATTAGGGGAATTTGATCCCTTTTTTCATTTGGCTATGTCGCCAATATGAAGATTTGGGTGTTATTGTGAATACCTTCGCCGATACTAGCGTAATGTATGCCACAAGGGCACTTCTTCATCGATGTCGAAGCTAAGGATCCTTTGTTTCTTTGAGTTTGCCAAAGATGACTTTAAGTTTTCTGCGGAGGCTGTGTGAAGCAAATTAGCTCGTACTCAACCGCTATGCAAGAAATATTTTGACCAATATTGGCATGTGAGTGGTCGGGAGCATTGCTTTGAGAAAGTAAAGAGAAAGATGGAAGCAGTGAGTGGTTTTTCTGCCTTTACTTGTTCTTTATGATTATTGTTCTATTGTTTTCTTTTTCTAAATTTTGATAGATTGAGTTTGAATATATGCAGGAAGAAGAGAGGAGGAAGAAGCGCTTGGAGGAGGAGGCACTCAAGGCTCGCGACGATGATGTCCGTGAGAGGGATTTGTAGATGTAGTTCTCCTTAGGTTTTTTATTTTGAGTGTTTTTGTGAGGGAACTTTGTAAGTTAATGTTGATACATCATGATCTTTTAACTAAGATGCATCCTGCGCAGTGTGTTTCGAGCGAAGCCCTGCGTAGGATGTTGCCGATATTTTGCCTTTGATGATTGCCAAGGGAACTATGTGTTTGAAACTTTGAATTTTTGGAACATTGTGAATCCGTTGGTGATGTTGATGTCGATGTTGATTTGTTTATTGAAAGTAAACTTGGAGTTTCACAAGTTAGAGTTAATTATGGAATTCCTCGAGTTGTTGATTTTAGCAACTTTACGTGTGAGGCTTTTGTTTGACTTTATGTGAAAATTATTTTTCTTATTATATTTTTTTTAAGTGAAGATTTTTAAAAAGATGAATCTTATTTCGTACAGATCATCATGTTCAAGTGCTTCTCCGAGTTATTTTCGCGATGGTGCTTTTAGGCAAGAAGTGGATAAAATGGTTGATGAAGTAGTAAATGAACTTTTGACGGAGGTCGCCACAACTGTTGTTTCGGAGAACGATGACTTGTAAAATGTGTTTTTTGTAAAAACCATAGTTTGGTTTTTGTATGAGTGTACACGAATAATTTGTGATGTAATAAAGTATTATTTTTTATAAAAAGATGTTGTTCCTTTTGATTATTTAAAATTGATAAAATTACAAACTTTGTTTATGAATTTAAAATTTTTCCCTTGGGAACCTAAAAAAAACGTCGTCCCCTTTTCTTTTTGTGAAGGTGGAGCGACAAACTTCGCTACGAAGTTGAAATTATTCCCTTAGGAAATTAAAACGTCGTCCCCTTTTGTTTTTTGCGAAGGTGGGCGACAAAACTTCGCCACGAAGTTGAAATTATTCCCTTAGGAAATTAAAAAACGTCGTCCCCTTTTGTTTTTTTGCGAAGGTGGAGCGACAAAAACTTCGCTACGAAGTTGAAATTATTCCCTTAGGAAATTAAAACGTCGTCCCCTTTTGTTTTTTTGCGAAGGTGGGCGACAAAACTTTGCTTACGAAGTTGAAATTTTTCCCTTAGGAAATTGTAGGTAGTAATTTTTGAAAATTGCACCTACTTTTTATTTTATTCGCCGATGTAAGAATGTTATGTTCTTCGGTGTTTGTTTTTATGAGTTGACATAAAATGTAAAGGAACATAAAATGTAAAGGAACATAAAGTGTAAATGAACATAAAGTGTAAAGAAAGCCAAGGTTGGGGAAACTACATTCTCATTTATATTGATATGAGAATTTACAATAGAGATCGCCTCATTAAAAAAACCACTCACCCCGCAAAGGGCTTCCCCGAGTGGAAAAAAAGAGTGCAGCTCTTTACAATTGAAATGTAAACTTTGCTTGAAAGTAAATGATCTTGCTATCTATTTACATATTTACAAGAGAAGCTCTTATCTTCTAAGGGTAATACTTACGAAGGTCTTGGATATTCCATGTGTGGCTCAGCTCTTCTCCCTTTAAGGTTTCCAAGTGATATGATCCCTGGCTTGTTTGATCTTGAGATGATGAATGGTCCTTCCCATTTTTCTTTGGAATTTTCCTACTTGTGTCTTCATTTCTTTTTCTTTTTGAGTACAAAATCTCGGCTGAAGTTCTCTTCGATTACTTTTTGTTGTACCATCCGCTTGTTTTCGCCCGATACTTGCTTAAATTACGCAAGGCTTCGTTTCTTTCTTCTTCGAGTAAGTCTTTGCTTATCTTTAGATCTTCTTCGCTTATCATTTGTACATTCAATCTTGGACCTTCATAGTGAAGTTCTTCCGGAGTCATAGCTTCTTCTCCATATAAGAGTGAATGGTGAAAACTTTGTAGATCTTGTGGTTGTCGTGTTGTGACTCCAAACTATTATTGGGAGTTCTTCAATCCACTTTCCCTTTGGTAATCCCACAAGATTTCTTGATATTCGGTGCAGATTATTCCATTTGCTCTTTCAATTTGCTCCATTTGATTGCGGATGTTTTTCTTCGATGCGAAGCATAGTTGGATTCAAGATTTGTACAATATTCTCGAAATCCTCGCTATCAAAACTGTGTTCCATTATCTAAGGTGATGTGTCTTGGGACTCCAAATCTGCAGATGATATTTTGCCATAAGAACTTTTTCATTGTTGCTGAGGACATGTTTGTTACTGGCTTTGCCTCAACCCATTTTGTGAAGTAATCAATCGCTACTACTAGCGTATTTGAAGTTCCCTTGAGTTTGTGGTAACTTTCCAATTATGTTAATTCCCCATCTTGCTAATGGCCAAAAGCTGGTTCTATTTGTTGAATTGGGTTTCTTTGGTGCATGTGTTTTGTTCTTTGAAATTTGACAATTGTGATAAGTCTTGATTATTTCCTTGCTATCTTTTTGAGTGTTGGCGGTAAAAACCTTGTCTCGAAGGCCTTCCCAGCGATTGATCTTGGTCCGGCATGAATTCCACAGGTTCCATTGTGAATTTCTTGTAATATTTCCTTTCCTTCTTCGCTTGAAACACATTTTCAAAGAATGGTTCGCATATGCCATGCTTGTAGAGTTGATCATTGATGATTTTGTAATTCCTTGTTTTGTGCTTCATTCGATTTCATCAACTTCACTTTTCGGTTCATAGAATCCTTTGAGGAATGCTATTATTGCTGATCTCCAATCTTCACTTTCTATTATGTGAATGTTTCTTGGTTCTTCCATCTTTGCTTGAATTGATGATTCGATAATACTTGATAGAATACATCCGGTGGTAACTTGATTTTCTCGATTTGCAGCCTTTGCAATTGTAATCCGCTTCTTCATTGTTTGTTCTTGAGATGCTTCTCAATGTGAAACCTTCGAAATGCCTTTCCCGATCTCTAACATGTTGTAGATATTTTGCCAACTCGGGATCTTTTGCTTTGTAGCTTTTTTTTCTATATGCCCCGCCACAACTTGTGAATCTGTCTTGATTAGTAATTTCGAATTCCCATTGCTCTTGCCTTGCGAAGCCCCAATAGTATCTTGCTTCATATTCTGCAATGTTGTTTGTACATTTGAACTCTAATCTTGCTTTGCATATCTCATTTTTACTCCCCGAAGGAAGTTATGATTGCGAGCCACTCCGGCGCTGAGGAGCCCCATGCACCATCACAATTGATTGTCCATTCTTGACAAATCATTGTCCATTCTTGGGCTTCTTTTTTGTTCTTCTAAATTTGAAGTTGGAGTCCAATCGCAACAAAGTCTCGCTAGAACTTGTGATTTGATAGTCGTTCTTTTTTCAAA
This sequence comes from Hyparrhenia diplandra, assembly GCA_015847255.1. Classification (NCBI taxonomy): domain Eukaryota; kingdom Viridiplantae; phylum Streptophyta; class Magnoliopsida; order Poales; family Poaceae; genus Hyparrhenia; species Hyparrhenia diplandra. The sequence goes on from JADLZK010003876.1 coordinate 242,008, forward strand.
TTCTATGTAATATTGAGATATTTCTCGCGCCCATTTTCCCAATCTTCCCGATGACTTGCAACTTTGAAGAACATCTTTGAGGGGATGATTTGTTGGTATTTTCACTTTGTGTGCTTGGAAATAGTGCTTCAATTTTCTTGTTGCCATTAGGACCGCGTATGCTATCTTCTCAATCTCTCGAATAGTATATCTTCGATCCCGAGAGAACTTCGGATGCAAAGTATATTGGCTGTTGTTTCTTGATGTGTTCTTCTATATTTTCTTGCACTAATACTGCACTTACTGCATTTTTTGATGCTGAGATGTATAACAACAATTCTTCTTGTGGACTTGGGCTTGCTAAAGTTGTTGGATTTGATAAGTATTTCTTTATCTCTTCGAAGGCCTTTTGCTGTTCTTCTCCCCATGCGAAGGTCTTGTTTGAGTTTTTTAATGCTTGGAAGATTGGGAAACTTTTCTCAGCTGACTTTGATATAAATCTGTTTAGCGAAGCCAGTCGTCCGGTTAGTTTTTGAATGTCTTTGATGCTTTTTGGAACTTGTGTTTCCATCATTTTGCTTTGACCTTCTCTGGATTTGGGTCGATTCCTTTTGATGATACAACACATCCCAGAATTTTGCCTTTCTTGACCCCGAAGGTGCATTTTTCTGGATTAAGCTTCAAGTTTGCTTTCCGAAGGTTAGAGAAGGTTTCTTTGAGATCTTCGATGTGTTCCTCTCTTTTCTTGCTTTTCACAATTACGTCATCAACATATGCAAGTAAATTTTTCCCCAATTGATCTTTCAATCTTTGTTGAAGTCATTCTGATAAAACTTGATCCGGCATTACGAAGCCCCTCGGCCATTCTTTGGAAACAATATGTTCCAAACGGAGTGATGAAACTTGTTTTTCTTTGTCTTCTTTATTCATCCAAATTTGATGATAACCCGAAAAACAATCCAGGAAACTTAACATTTCACTTCCCGCCGCTTGGTCAACTAATGTGTCAATTCTTGGTAGTGGGAAGTTGTCTTTTGGGCGTGCTTTGTTTAAATCGTGAAATCGATGCACATTCTCCACTTCAAGTTTTTTTTTCGACCATGACTATGTTTGCAAGCCATGTTGTGAATCTTACTTCTCTTATGACTTTCGCGTCTAATAGCCTTTGTACTTCGGCTTTTACAAAGAATTGTTACGGCTTTTCCGAAAGTTTTCTTAATTTACGCTTCTTTGGTTTGTAACTTGGGTCAATGTTTAGTTTGTGTTCAATGATGTCTCTGCTGACTCCTTCTAAATCTTTTTGTCCGACAAGCGAAGACGTCTTGATTGATTTTCAAGAAGTTTATAAGATTCTTTTCTTCTTTTTTTCGTCGAGATCATTTGCGATTATCACTTTTTCGTGCGGTAACATCGGATCTAGCGGAACTTCTTTTGTTTCTTTTTGTTGCAAGTCTTCGCTTTCTTCCGAGGCTTCGCATTTTCTTTTTTTCTTCTTGCTCTTCTTCGTCTTCGATGTTGAGGATATTTCTTTGAGCCGGAGTTGCATCTTTCTCAATATTTCTTGCTTACGGTTTTGGTTTCCATGGATTGATATTGGTCCATTGATTGCTGGAATTTTCATGCATAAGTATGAGTAATTGATCTTTGCTTCGAAGATGTTCAGGGCTTCCTCTTCCGAAGATTGCATTATATTGGCTATGCATTTCAACAACATCGAATGCCACTTGTTACGTTCTTGCATTATTTTTTGTCTCGAAGGACCTGGCAATACAATTCTTCCAATTGAATTTACCCTTTTGCCACCGAAGCCAACTAATGGATATTCTCGCCCTTCCCAAGTTTTGTCTTTTGATTCCCATTGCATCTAATGTTGATGCGAAGAGTATGTCGTGAGCTTCCTCCATCTACTAGGATTTTGGTGACATCCCATCCATCAATATTTGCTTCTATGACCATAGCATCCATGTGTGGATAATCTTTGAGCTTCATGTCTTGCTCAAAAAATGATTGGTTGGTGTGACCATTTTGTCTTTTTGTAGGGTCCCTCCATTGTTATTGAATTGACTCTTCGGAAGTAGTTTCTTCTTTCGTTGTTTGTTGCATGTTCTATGTTGTTTCCTCCTGAAATTGTCAATATTCTGCCTCTGCTTGGCGTTATTGTATTGACTGCCGAGGTGGATGGAGAATTGTTGCTTTGATTGATTGTGGGATTATTTGTCATTGATGTTTCTGGTTGCTGAATTGGTATTTGCCCCCATGGAATTGCAGCCAAAGGTTGGCAATTGTAAATTTGCGGAGGTCCTGGTAATGCTTGATGCGAAGGTCCTGAATTTGTATGGGGATTATATCCTTGATTGTAACATCCTTGGTTTTGAAGGGAATTTGGTTGACTTAGAAAGTTGATTGTCTTCTGGCTTTGTATGCTTCGCCTTCTTGTTGGACTTCGTCAATGCTTTTCTTTATTACTGGGCACATTTTTGATGTGTGGCCAGCCCCTTTGCCATGCACAAGGCAAAACATTTCTTCGGGTTTTAAGGGTCTTCGCTCACCAAATCTTGCTTGGTTGAAACCTCCTCTGTAATTGTTGTTGAGACCTCTGTTTTGATATTGGCCCGATGATCTTGGCCGTGATCATTGTTGAATGTATTTTCTCCACTTTGCTCGTTGTTAATTTGGTTCACACGTTGTGGTGGTTGATACTTGATATGGCCTTCGCTCAAAGTTTGGAGTTTTGTATTGATTAAATTGGTTGTTGGCCTTCGGCTTGGTTTCTTTCAAAGTTTTCTTCTTCGATTCTCTTTTCGTAATCATCGTCGGATTTTGCATATTTCTCGGAACTCTTCGTAGAGTTGAGCAACTATTTTTGGTCTTTCTCTTTTCGGATGTGATGATAGTTGACTTGCCCTTAATCCTCGATGGCTGCTATGATGACCACTTCATCCGGTATATCCGGTATCACGAGTTTTCATTTGGATGAATCTCTTGTAATACTTGATCGGTGGCTCTTTTGGGTATTGCTTGATGTCAAATAGGTCATCACTTGTTAACTCGGTGTGTTGGAAGCCTTGAAAATCAACTAACAAACTTGTCCTTAGTTGTTCCCACTTTTTGATTGACCTTGGTTTAAGCGAAGAGTACCATTTTTGTGCTGAACCTTTCATTGCCATGATGAGTGATTTTGCTAATGTTGATTCATCTCCTCCTCCTGAGGCAACTGCAGCTTCGAAACTCATAAGAAATTGCCTTGGATCTGTGAGTCCTTCGTATGTTGGGATTATGTTGAACTTGAACCCTTTTGGCCATTTTGCTATTTGCAAATCAATTGATAGAGGAGACTCGTGTCAATTCTTTGTTGTGATCTTGTCTTGTTCTTTTTCTTTTCTTGTATTGTTTGCTGAGCTTGGCTCCTCAAGGTTGATGACTTCTTTTTCTTGTTTTTCAAGTTCTTCATTTAGTTTACTTAATCGGCTTCGGCTTCTTCAATTCTACGCTTTATTGTCTTTTCTCTTGTGCGCTGTCTGCATTCTTCAAGTTCTTTTTCTTTTCTTGCTAAGTTTTCTTCAAGTGTTTTGAGTCTTTGCTCTTCGCTTTCGTTGTCTTGTGATTTTGATTTTTCTCTTGTTTCTTCGATTTCTTCACCTTGTTCATCTTCTTGTGATCTTGTTTCTTCCGCGGAAACTTGTTTCTTTGGCCTTGCCATATCTTTCGTTGGTCGTGGGAATGCTCGAGCACACACAAACGGTGGGCGCCAAGATGTTGGGTAAAATACTCCAAACACGTTTATTGATGAATACTTAGCCACCAAGTGACTGGTACAACATGAACATTACAAGAGAGGTTAGGGGTATTTATAGGCCCCCTATCTTCGTAGTTCTAAGATGATGACAATTTCTACAATTACAAGATTTTCTATTTTTATCTTCTGCGAAGCCATTCTTGACGTCTTCGTATGAACCGTCTTGATCTTCTTATGAGTTTTCTTGTAAACTTTGGTCGCGAAGGTCTTCCGACGAAGCTCCCTTCCTGAGTCTTTTCGGCGAAGCTCTTGACTTGCGAAGGTCCTCATAACGTCTTCGTTCTTGTCTTCATGATGACTTGCCGTTCATTCATCCCTTCGTGAATACCTTCGTAAAAACTCTTGTCTGCATATCTATTCTTCAAAGTTTGGGTTAGAAGTTTATGTAAAACAAAGTTGACCCCCAACAGTGGTGGTTGACGCAACTTTGCGGCTACGGTGCGCAGCCGGCGCGTCAATGCCCCTCTGGCGAGGTTTCAGCAGGACGACTAGCAGCGAAGACGGCGGCGACTTGCTAGGATTTGGAATCTTGGTTGGCGTTTAAACTAGGGTCTCTTGGCGAAAGCCTGGCAATGGCGACACCTGCGGGCGCCGTTTTCCCTATTGGGGGGGTGTCGTGTCCTTGGTTTTTTCCATGGGTGAGAACCCGGTCCGTCATGGACGAGTGACGGCGGCATTTCGAACGTCATAACCTTACTGAAGGCGTTGCTGTGAAATTAGACTCGGCTAGGAATCTCCGGACTTGTATCTTCTTTGGGTTATCATTCTCTCTGTTGTGTTGACGTGGGTGTGGTTTCTATTACACCTGTAGCGGTCTGCTGCAGGTAGACGCGCGCTCCTTGCACGTATTGTTGTAAACTCAATTTCTCTCTTTTTAATATATGCCGGGAAACCAAATCTTTTTTAAAAAAGTACTTTATAATATAATATATAACATCAACCTCAATATAGATTGTTCCTAAAAAAAGCTCAACATAGATTCGTACTACTGTATCTATCTCTTTTCATAAAGCCTGCAAATGCGTACGTTAACATGTTCCCTGCACTCCTGAATTCTCTGAGATGGCATTTCCGCTGTAAATTCTGGCATTCGTCCCTCACTTTTGGCCCCCTCCGACACGGTCAATTTATATTTTTGTTGATGATCGTGACAGTCGTCGCAAAGTACTCGGTTTCGATTATAATTCTGTCATGGGGTCGTGTCACGCTGCTGCAACGTAGGAGTACTACGTAATTTCTATATCAAATAGACAGTTGGTCGTCTGGCTTCAGAATTCCGACACAAAGGGATCACCAGCCATGTGTGCACATGTCGGGATGCCCCTTACCTCTTTGCCGGGCACCTAGCACGGGCCGGCCCCGTTGCATGCAACGCAAGCAACCGCATATGCCTACATACGATACGATACCTATCACTTTGTACGTTCACATGTATTTATATAAAGGGGTCCCTTATATAAATATATATATGATGAAGACTAGCTAGCCATAGAGCTCTACAACAATTAGTAGCTAGCTAACCATCTAGCTCTAGCATCCGATTGACGGCCATGGCCAGCGAGAGCGGCATCATCATGAGAAGGGCGTGGGTGGTGGACGTGGAGAAGACGCTGGACGAAGCCGACGCGTTGGTGGAGGTGTCTCAGTGGCAGCGCCACTCCATCTACCGCGTGCCGGCGTGCATCAAGGACCTGAACCGCAAGGCGTACAAGCCGCAGGTGGTGTCGCTGGGCCCCTTCCACCACGGCCGCGACAAGGAGCTCCTGCCCATGGAGGAGCACAAGCGGCGCGCGCTGCGGCACCTGCTCCGTCGAGCCAAGCGGCCGCTGGACGAGTTCGCGGCCGCCGTGGAGGGCGTCGCGGAGCAGCTCCAGAGCGCGTACCTGGACCTCGGCGACGAGTGGCGCGGCGTGGACGGCAGGGAGAGGTTCTTGGAGATGATGATCGTCGACGGCTGCTTCCTGCTGGAGGTGATGAAGGCCGCTGAGGAGGACGGCAGGAACAGCGTCAGCGGCTATGCACACAACGACCCCATCTTCAGCCACCATGGCGTGCTCTACATGGTGCCCTACATCCGCCGTGACATGCTCATGCTCGAGAACCAGCTGCCGTTGCTCCTGCTTGAGAAGCTCGTCGCCGTCGAGACCGGCAAGCCTCCGGTATGCACGTTATCATGCATCCAGTGCATTTTCTACTTGTTGTCAGTTACGGTAGATAAGCACCATGTTGTTGTGCATATATATGGACGACGATGGTGCCACGCAGAGCGCCGACGTCATCAACAGGATGGTGCTGAGGTTCATGTCGGTGTCGCCGTCGGCCCGGCTGCCACCGGGCAGCACTCTGGGGCTTCACCCGCTGGACGTGCAGCGCCGGAGCATGCTGTACGGCCCGAAGCAGCCGCCACAGGCGGTCTCACGGGACATCGGGCCGGAGACGACAGACATCATCCGGTCGGCGGTGGAGCTGCACGAGGCCGGGATCCGGTTCAAGAAGACCAGCTCCGACAGCCTCGAAAACGTCCGGTTCCGCGGCGGCGTGTTGAGCATGCCGGTGGTGTCGGTGGATGACTCCACGGAGTACATGTTCCTGAACCTGATGGCGTTCGAGCGGCTGCACGTCGGCGCGGGCAACGAGGTGACGGCGTACGTCTGCTTCATGGACAACATCATCGACTCCGCCAAGGACGTGGCGCTGCTGAGCACCAGCGGCATCATCCAGAACGCCGTCGGCAGCGACAAGGCGGTGGCGCAGCTGTTCAACAGCATCTCCAAGGACGTCGTGCTCGAGCCGCAGAGCTCGCTGGATGCCGTGCAGCGGGAGGTGAACGCCTACTGCGGGAAGCCCTGGAACCTGTGGCGCGCCAACCTGATCCACACATACTTCCGGAGCCCTTGGGCGTTCTTGTCGCTCGCCGCCGCCGTCTTCCTCCTCGCCATGACCATCATGCAGACCGTCTACACTGTGCTGCCATTCTACCAGCAGGACCAAGACAGCAGCAGCTCGCCGGCGGCACCAGCTCCATTTTGATCGTGCAACTTTATTTTGTGTTCATCTGCGTGCAAGCGTGTGCCCGCCGGCACCATGTAAATTGGGGCTCCATTTGTTTGTCTTTGTTCTGCATGCACCCCTCTTTTCTTGATTTCCTTGAGATGCACAGTCTTGATGATGTTTTGAATTCTTTTTTTTCTTTTTGTCTCTTGGATGTTGTGTTTTCCTTGTTTGAGTTGTTATTAAAACGGAAGCTTTTTAAATTGAAAAAAAGGATGATCCATGCATGGATGCTTCTTCCATGACTGTTTTCGGTTTTGATAACACGAATAGGCAGGGATAGCCCAATTCCATTGTTGCGCGCCGGTTGGCTCCACGGCGCCGGCGGTCGATCCGACAGCACCCGCGCTCTCGCCTTGTCTCTAATTTTTCAGTTTCGCATGCGCTGATGTCAGCGCTGATTCAAGCGAAAAATGTAAAATATTTTTTTAATTGCTATAATTACTGCATTGTCTCCTAAACATAGATAGGATCCCTTGGACGTTCCTGAACATAGCCTAGTGGTTAGAGCGCCTGAGTAGCACCCTGCAGATCTGGGTTCGACTCCCCGTAGGAGCGAATTTAAATAGGTTCGCATTATTAAAAAAATTAAAAAAATATGTCAGGGTTCCCTTGCTGACTTCGGTGAAAAAAAAAAGATCTCTAGTATAATGATATCGATACTTTGCACAAAGCTTTTCTATTTTTACGCACAATCATGCTGAAATTCATGAAGAAGGCTTACGTGAAGCTGACGCCGGACCACGATGCTCTTGATGTGGCCAACAAAAGCGGCATCATCTAAGTTACTACAAGTGTTCAGCACTTCAATTCCGTTCCAATTCTCGTGCCGAAAGAAATGCACATTGTTGAGGCATGTGTAGGCTCTTAATTCGATTTTAGGGCTTGATTAATCGACAAGGCTATAAAATTTGGAGAACATCAAACGCTCAAATAATTGTTTATAATATAATAAATGTTCAAAATTTAAAATACTATGGTATTAATTTATTCTCGTTGCAACACACGGATATTTACCTAGTGTAACTATGAAGCATGACTTCAAAAGATATGATGCTAGCATAAAAATTATTCCATGGCATTCCTCATACCTATGAATTTTTGAAGTGTCTACCATGTCGCCTTGAGCAGCTGAAAAGTGGAGTGGCTTAGACACTCAGGCATCACTACCCTATGAAGCATACATGGAGTTTTATAATATTTGTACAAATGAAAATATAGCTCCCTTCTCCTCAATTGGTACTCTCAATTCACTCACGCATTGATGCTTTGCCCTTCTTTCCTACTTGGAATAGGCGTATGTGGAGCTCTAGGTAGGGAAAGAGTAAGGCATACTCCCTCCGTCCCTGTATAGAAGTCGTTCTAGGAAGAGGAGGGGAGAACAAGATTGGGTGCAAAAGACTGCATTATCCCTAGTATCAATCATGAGAGCACAGTGGGGCAGAGTGGGACAGAGATGACATGTGCATTAAATGCTCCTTCCCACTCCCACTACTACCCACTCACACCAGTCATCTACATAATTTTTTGCATAAACAAATGATCAACTTTTCACGGTGGCACACGCAACTTGCAAATTTTTGGGATGAAATTGCTGCGCGCCAAAACAAAGGCTTTCACAGCGCCAAAACAAAGGATTTCACAGCTGCCAAAACAAAAAATTCAAACAAACTTCAAGGGCGCCATTTTTACTAATCTAGGAGTCCATAAAGGCTAACAGCCACAGCTTTGCTTGGACCACTTGAATCATTCCCCACCATGGCCATACCAGACTTGAATGCACCACCAGAGGGAGAAGAAGAGTTGCCTGATCTCAACACCGAACAAGAAGAAGATTATGGTCCTTTCCAAGATGTATTGAGTGCAAATATAGGTGCTGGATTACATGCTTTACCTTGCCTCTTTCACCAAGCAACAGATCGGGATGTTGAAGTCCATGGAGGGGCCACCAGTACAGGACATCAAGGCCTCAATCTTCCTCAAGCTGGTGAACAAGTATTTCATCAAGGTATGCACACCATCTGTATTCAAAAGATTATTGTACTAGTTCTATTTCTCTCTCTACTGTCTCCTAAGATCTGTGTGCTGCTTTCATTTTGCCCAACAATTTTTTTTTGATGAAAATTTTGCCCATAAAACATTGTCATAGTTCTACATCTGTCTCTCTCATCTCACCTAAAATTATTGTGTGCTGCTTTCATGTTTCCTCTAAAACTATGGTTGCTGATTCAAGTAACAAATGAATTGTTCAAGTACTAATCTGAGCACAGTTTACTGTATGTATCTCACCTAAAACTCTTGTGCAGCAGATCAGAATCGTTATCCTCCCTTTGATTCCAGTGATCATCATCAGTATGGAGAACAACAAAGCCTGCAGAGAGGTGCTTACTTCAATTAATGCAAAGTTTTCTTACAAATTAAATTTGTACATGAAAAGTTCTATGAATTTATTCTCTCAAGCAATATATGCACACAATTGTAGCATTTCCTGCCGTATGTGTACCCACGAAATAAGTTTCAATATCCAAATGGGGGGTTCACTGGATTGATTCGATTATATGAGTCAGGAAATCCAAATAAGATGACTTCTCTAAAGAGAGAGAGAGAGCTTAACTGATAGCAAGCATTACCTACTAATAAGTTACTTCTTCTAAGTTGTCACTGATCAGTTATATTTGCATACGGTATATATAGGCCATTTGATTTAAATGATCACCAACCTGAAGTTGAAGTTGCGCATCCATTTGATTTGAATGATCATCAACCTGAAGTTGAAGTTGCGCATCCAATTGATTTCAATGATCATTGTCATGAACAACAACAAAACTTGCATCCAGGTGAATAATTTTATCAAGTAACCCACTAACCATGCATGAAAAAGCTTTTGCTATACCAAATTCAAAGTATAGAATGAACATATACATTTTTACGTAGGTGGCAAAAGCATACCCTTGCATGAACAGCAAGAAGCGTTGGAGGATCTCATAGAGGAGTTTGGCATATACTCCGATGTTGTTGATGTCACCTTTGATGAAGAGGAGTTGTCGGACTCAGATGATGGAGATGATGACCAAGCACATGTCGATGAAGAGAATGAGCAGGCAGATAACAATGAACATGATGACCAAGCACATGTCGATGAAGAGAATGAGCAGGCAGATAACAATGAACATGATGACCAAGCACATCATCACGAGGCTCCACATAGAACCCAGGAATTAACAGATATACAAAGACAAGCTATATTTGAAGAGTTGCTTAGTAGAAGTAACAATCGCAGATTGAAAAAAATACCACAACTATTATTGCAGCTCAGTACAATCTCCATATACGTACAGTTGAACGTGTATGGGAGGGAGCAAAAAAATGTTGGGCGCAGGGCATACCAGTAAATGTCAATGGTTTGAAACGTAAGAATTGCGGTCGTAAAAAACTTGCACTGGACCTCTCTGTAGTTCCAAATATTGAATTACACAAAAGGGGTACTATAAGGTAACTAGCAAGTGCTCTAACAGTCAATAAAAGCAGTCTACATAGATCCTTCAAAGAAGGATTGCTACGCCGACACTCCAACTCACTCAAGCCCTATTTGAAGGACGAAAATAAACTTGCTAGGCTGCAGTGGTGTGTATCTATGCTTGATCCAAGTACAGTGGCAACTAATCCCAAGTTCAGAATCATGAAAAATATTATTCACACGGATGAGAAGTGGTTCAATGGGACCAGGAAGATTAAGAAAGTTTACATGAATCGGATGAAGAAGACCCCACGGGGACGATTGCAAAACAAGAATTCCATTCACAAAGTCATGTTCTATTCTCGCTATTACGTAACCTAGGTTCGATCTTTGAAGGGAGATGTTATTTTTTGACGGCAAGTTAGGCTTATGGCCTTTTTTATGCGTGAGGTACAAATGTGACCATTTTCTATTCATGTTTGGGTACTCAATTTCCACTCTAACAGTCTTTTCACTTCAGGAACCGGCACAAAGAGGAACTCCAAACAGGCCGAGGGGCACTCCTATCACGAAGACAATGAAGGTTGATAGACAAACAATGAGATCTTATATGATCTCCAAACTGCTTGAAGCTATACGTGTTCGTTGGCCTCGAGAAGATGCCAACGAGACAATTTGGATACAGCAGGACAATACTCCATCACATATCTGCCCCGATGATGCCGACTTTGCTTTTGGCAGTTGCCCAAACCGGGCTTGATATACGCATAATGAATCAACCTCCTAATTCACCTTATATGAATTGCCTAGACCTTGGTTTCTTTGCTTCTCTTCAGTCATTGACAGATAGAACTACATCAAGGAACATCAATGAGCTCATCACGAATGTGCTCAATGAATATGAAAACTATGACCCTGTCATTCTGAATAGGATATTCCTCACGCTACAAGGATGCATGATTGAAGTTATGAAAGATAATGGAGGGAATAAGTACAAGATCCCCCCACATGAATAAGCAAGGCACGGAGGCGCGAGGCATGCTTCCCAAGTCTCTTAGTTGTGACAGGGGGAGATAGTTGAGAAGGCAATGGAGTTGTTGAACAACTAAGGGATATGTTGACCTACCGCTTGTTGTATATATGTTTATGTAATAGCCCAGCGCTTTTGCCATGGAACAATAGCTAAGGGATATGTTGACCTACCAGTTGTATATATGTTTATGTAATAGCTCAGCGCTTTTGCCATGGAACAATAGCTACATATATAAATATGTATATATATATATAACCATCTTCGCATTTATACATATTGCAACAGCAGTACCATTACAATAGTGAACTACATTTACTACAGCATGCCCTATCCCCTACATATACAAGGAAGGGCATGGACAAAAGAAGAGAGCAGTACATGCTCAACACTACTGAGAACTACTATGTTATCCACTACTACAGCATGTGCCTATCCATAGACATATAGAAGGAAGGGCACAGCCAAAAGACTGAGCAGTATATGCTCAAAATATAAGAACTTGTTTAGATATCAGGGTGATCCATGGTCTTACTTCTTCTTACCTCTTGCCACCCACACTTCGTATGGTATGTCTTCGTCTGTCGATAAATCAGAGAAGGTGGCCTTTTGCTCGTTATCGCCCTTGGCGTCATCCTTATGATCTTGTTCCTTGCTGGTTCCAATTGGGCTTGTGCATGCCTTATCACTCTCCGACACAATCTTGCGCCATTGTTGGAACATGGTGCTGCACACAAGGGAAACAAAAAATTATCAGGTTACAGTGTAAATCTAAAAATATCAACGCTAGCAATTTGAGTCCTTCGCCATACCGCAAACTACCACGAGTTTTTGTGACACCCTGCTTGCGGATGTACTTCGCGCGCGGCATGTCCCGTGGTTATGTTTCAGGCACAAACTCATCGTCGTCAGCAACAAAGGATGAAACCTGTTTGGGGCCTTCCTCATCCGAATCAGGGATCAACTCGAAATCATCCGCTCCCCCTTCCTGTGTATCCTGAGCAAAATCCACGCCTTCTATGGCGATGCAATTGTGCTTCTTGTCCCACCAAGTTCCAGAACGACGATCCCGGCCACGCATCGGTTTGACCGGCATCACACCTTTGGATTGGATCCCCAAGGCACGTTTCATTCGCAATCTCTCGGAAAAACAAAGCGGCTCCTCGGCGCCCCTACCACCACGCCGCCATGGAGCGGCGCTACCACCCGCCATCCATGTAATATTTATATGAGCGACTTAGTTGGGCACAAAATTGAACAAAAAAAAAAAAATTGATCTTGGTCACTTGTTAGGTTTCAAACGGACCTAAAATTATCGATTCTTGGTGACCCGAGAAATTGAATAAAAAAATCAATAGGAAGACTCAATAGGAAAACGGGCGGGGGGCGAGCATCGACGGGTGGCCGCACAACTAGGAGCGTCTCGGCGCTACTGGGAGGAGGAGGGACGAAGCCGCGCAACTCGGGAGCGATATCGGCGGTGGCGGCCGAGTCCGTGGCCGCCGAGGAGAGAAGACCGCCGTGGCCTCGGCGTGCGTGACGGATCTCCTGCCACCGTATCGCCTGCTCGGTCGCGTTGCCTCATCGCCGGCCGCGCGCGCACGGCCGTGGACACCGGGCGCACGGCCGGGACACCGGCGGTGGAGGGCCGATCCGCGATGGCCGTGTGCGGGTGCTCCTCTGCGGTGGGGGAGGCGGGGACAGCGGACCGGAGACGGTGGGGAGGCGAGGGCAGCGGGCGAGGCGGTGGGTAGGCGGGGGCAGCGGAGCGGACGGCCTACGGAATTGCGGGGGAGCGGACGCGCGCGGCGCACCTCCCGGGAGCTCACGGTGGATGGATAAGGTTGTCTTCAATTCCCCACCGCCGTCCATTTTTTTTTTTTTTTTTTTGATGGTAGTGGAAGACAGGAATAGACGGATGGATGGGTGGTAGCATACGACAGCCTACGCAGGCCTAAAACGACTTTCTTTCGGGGACAAATGTACTCACCCAGAACGACTTCTATACAGGGACGGAGGGAGTACTTGTGGGGGGATAAACCCCTATACCCTCACGACCCATCATGGGCTGAGTCATGCTATGTGAATCTTCGTAGATTGGTACAGTTTAATGCTCAAACTTCTGCATCAGGAAGTTGCCGAATGACTCTTGCTGAAATGTTCTTGCCGAATGGCCTTGCCGAATGACGAGGATTTTTGCCGATTCCAGCTTCGTGGCCTTCGTCTTGATGATTCTCTTCAATGTACCTGAGTAGTATCAACATACAAGACTTAGGTAGCATAAAGTTATCTTTGGTATATATTGAGTTGAAACTCATAAAGTAGCGCGTGCACCTCTTGTTGGATCTTCTTAGCTCGGCTACGAGTGATAGGTCCGGTAGCAATCGGGAATGTGGTTGGAGAGGCTGTCGGTGCTGGTATGGTCATATCACTGAGCCGTCTAGGCCAGCCTAGGCCACAAGATCAGGCCTGAGCAGGCGCCTTCTGGTCAGTGGCCACCGCGAGGATCACAGAGAAGACTTGAACGTCAAGATAGACATTACCTTATACATGTTCAATCGTATCTGTAATCAATTGTAAACTTTCCTATTGTAAACCAACCAGGATAGATCTTGTCGGATAGAATCCGACCTGTAACCCTGCTCCTCCGATATATAAGATAGGCAAGGGCCCCCTCTCGAAATCATCTCATATCATACAGAGCAATAACAAACCTAAGTAGGACGTAGGTTTTATGCCCACACGGCGGCCGAACCTGGGTAAATCCTTGTGTTTATTGTCTTTCGTCTTTCTTAGACATCTCGCTAGTCGACTAGCACCCCCATCGATTACAATCTACTAACTTGGGCATACCCATGCTAGGCTATTGACCATATCTCATCGACAATACTTGCAATGCATATTTTTGCTATGTCAAACAATGGATCCACGGAGAAAACTGTCATACTCTTAGATCAAGATGTGCATGCGTGTGGATTTAGGTGAAGTATTTGGTGGCTAACCTAATTCTACAATGTTCTTAAAAAACTATCTCTCTCTTTATTGAGACTTAGAAAAAATTTGTGAGAACATGGGCTTCCTTATTCTCTCTTTTATTTTCTTCTTCTTCTTCTATCTTATTTTTCTTTATTTCTCTTTTTTCTTATTTTTTCTATTATTCTTTTCTGTTAGCCTCATGCCTCTTTTCGTAGCAAAATTTTGAAAGAGATATCAACAAGGATTTAGAACATTTATTTTTATGGAACCTAACAAACATATTTTTATTCACTCCTAGTGTACAAGTAGAACATTTTTTTCGTGGACCTAATGAATGTCTTGTTTTTGTGCCTACTCCCAGTGTAGGAGTAGTGCATTTATTTGGTGGACTTTACGTGATTGACCTTGGGAGCATGATAAATTTCTCAACATGGGTCAATAAAGTTTGACCAAAGCTCAATACAAAGATAAGAAGCATATGTGGAAGTTTTTCAGAACATTAAACACATTTAGCCTCGGTAGAAGTTTTCACTAGTCAGGAGAAGGCTATTTTTTGTCAAAATAGAAATCTCAAAGAGCTTGCATAAAATAGATAGGATTTCTTTAGTCTTACCATATCTCACTCCACAACTACTTAATTAGTTGACATGTTTTCCTAAGAAAGATGTATCCACAAGCAACAAGTGTATGAACTAGCAATAAAGTTTATCTTGGCCAATCTTTATAAAGTCAACTTTATAGTTTGGCAATATTTAATTTCATATTGTAAGTTTGATTAACATAAATGACATTTTTTACAAAATCAAACTTCAGAGCAAAATACGAGTGAGGAAAACGGAGTGCAAACCATTATGCCTGAGAGATAGCATGGTAGGGTCGGGCCTCCCACACTTGGATTTTTATTTCATTTGACACTAAAAACCAAGTTTGAATGTTACTGCATCTCCTTAGCGTGTATTACAACACCGTGTTTCTAGACATTGTTCATCCTCCATTTCTGTACTTATTAGTGGCAAAAGAATACTCGAGCCCTTAGAGTGTTATCATTCCCTGCTACTTACAATATATGTTAAATTGCAAAGAATACTTGAGCCCTTAGAGTGTTATCATTCCCTTAGAGTGTTATCAAATAGCCTCTAGTGGCCTTAGCTCGTATAGCCACTGTCGTCTTTTTTCAGTTTTAAAGAATGTGTTGTAAATTGGAAATGTAATTTTGTGAGAATGCAAACATATAAGTGTGTTACTAGTCTGTTTTATTAGTTGTCATTATGTTCAAATTCACTTTTTTTTGAAATGTTGTTGACAGATTATTTAAATTATAGTCATATTATTATTTCTAAATAAGTAAGTTGTTATAGTATTTTATTTTTAGTATTGCGACATTAAAGTATTCAGCATGACCTATTTTGACACATCTGAATTTCCACATGTATGAAAAAATAGAAGGATCGAGGTTGGATTCATGGGAGACAATTCACACCTGTCTACATGGATGGAATGGAAAATTTCATGAAATTTGTTAGACCAAAATACCCTGAAGACAACGAGATACATTGTCCATGTCGCATATGTCTTAATCAAACTGTACGGCCTCAGAAAGAAGTGATTAACCATATACACATCTTTGGAATGTTGCCTACATACACTCGTTTGGTTCATCGCGGAGAGCTTACAGGTGGCGAAGTTATTGAGTGCACAGAGGAGGAGGTGCAGCATGATGAGTATGGTTATGATGAAGGGATACACTTGGGCGAGGATGACCAAGATGATGACGATGAAGTTACGAGGATCATAGCAGATTGTATATAGCAGTAGAGGAAGACGGAGGGAATCAAGGATTTACCACAGTTCTTGTTGATGCCAAGCGTACACTTTCCTCGGGATCATAACATTCTAGATTCTCCTTTCTGATGAGACTTCTCTATATAAAGTCCTGCTATCGGATTGTAGTAGGGCATTTACTACATTGTTGAAGCTATTGTCCTCAGGATTCCCTAAGTGTCAACTTCTAGATTCCTATGATGAGGCGAAGAAGTATTTTGATGAATTGGACCCTGGATATGAATCGATCCATGTGTACAAGAACAATTGTGTGTTGTTTCATGACTCTGAGTTGTTTAAAAAGAAATATGCCAAGCTAGAAGTGTGCCCAATATGTGTTGAATCTCGATGACAAGATCTTGATGGTAAAAGTCAGGTTCCTCATGAGGCCTTGAGGAACTTTCCACTTATACCAAGGCTGAAGAGAATGTTTGCCATGAAACACACATCTGAGGAGACCCAATGGCACAAGGTGAGTAGAATGCTAGACGACAATGAAATGAGCCATCAAGCTGATGGGGAGGCATGGAAGGACTTTGATACGAAGTTTCCATCTTTTGTAGAGGATCCAAGGAACTTGAGGCTTTCCATAGCTATAGATGGTTTCAACCCTTTTGGCAACTAGATCACCCAATATAGCATGTGGCCTGTGCTTGTGACAGCTCTAAACCTGCCACCGTTGGAATGTGTCAATCCGACAAAGTGCTTTATGTCTTTGCTCATCCTGGGGTCCATCATCTCTTGAAAAAGATTTTGACTTGTTTCTCGAGCCTCTAATAGAAGTACTTAAGCTCTAGAGTGGAGTAAGCACTTATGATGCCCTTGTTGGTGAAAAGTTGGCGCATACATGATTATACATGATTCATCTTTTTTTGGTCATAAACTAAAGCACAGAGCTTTCTAAGAAATCTATCTTTTTTCCTACTTCTATGGTTAGCTAATGCTTGAAAGTAGCAGTGTTTTTGTCACCTTCTAGCACATCTCTATCTCTAGACCTTTGTATGTCTTTAATTTCTTCTAATGCCTCGATCAGCGCTGATCTATCTCACTCAAGAAACTAGAGGAAGGGGGAAACCTAAAGGAATGAAGGAAAATTGCAAATGGAGGAGGTAAGAAGGCAAGGCGGCTGCCATCTCTCATTTATAGGGCCTATTACACATCCCTATTTTGCCCCTAGGTCAAATTGAGTCAAACCAGTAATCGCAAGGGTGTTATGGTCCAACCCGGCATAATCTTGATCCGACCGATGTCGTGCCTTCTCATGAGGTAGCTTTGCCTCAATGCGAACACCTCGATGCCACCATGTGCCGCCCTTCCTCCTTAGAACATCCACCGGGTTTTGAGGTCCAAATCCATGAAACTCACCGCCAATAGTTTTGAGGCCCAAACTACCAAACTGCCCACGAGTAGCGTACTTGAGTCCCCCCTGCTAGTCACTCGGCACTCCAGTCCGTGAGTCCAAGCATGATGTCTGCCCTTCACCGGTCATTGACCTTCACCTGTCGGCATGGCACATCCCTGATTGACCTTCACCTCAATTCGACCATCGCCTCGAGCTCCACACTTGCACACCACATGTCAAGCGACATGCACACATTGCTTTCTCCATGGTAAAGTTAGTTCGGCGAATTCAACCCATAGTTTCTTTAGAATGTTGTTCTAATTTCAGGATAAAAATGGCCCCAAACATGGTAGTGTAGTTACAAATGGAGTAATAAATCAGGTCGGAGTCTATTTAATGGAGGCCCAATTCCATTCCCACGGTCGACCGTATAATAGGCGAGAGAGGGGTTGACACGCGTTGCCCGCCTCCGTACTAGCCCTGCTTCCCTTACTTCTTTTTTGCATGCGCTGATGTAGTTTATGCAAGCAAAAAGTAGAATTATTGACCCTATGTTCTGAATGTTGTATCTGTTTTTCATTTTTGTCTACACGGGTTTGTTCTACGTGATGAAACGAACAAAACTAAATCCCTTTCGAATATGTTTTGAAGATGTGTTTTGATTTTTTGTATTAGCAATTTATTTATATTAACTTATGGTACGTATATAAGCTAAGTTACACATAAAGGTTATATGTATAGGTTATATATAACTTTGTAACATGTCTAAGTTATGTGTTTCATGTAATAAGTTATATATATAATAAGTTAGACGTAACTTTATAATATGTGTAAGTTATGTGGTTTATGTAATAAGTTATATATATAAGTTATGTGAGTAATTTTATAACATTGAAGATCACGTAGATCATATGTATAGGTTAGATGTATAAATTATACGCATAAGTTATAAACAACAGTTATATGTGTAGCTTTGTAACTCTTAGAAGACTTTCCAAAAAAAAGATAAGTTACAGGATGTCTGCATAGCGGTCGACGCTCATTAGTCGCTCATTAGTGAGGCCCTACCAGAGGCCTTGATAAGCTCACAGTACTGGCTTCGGTGAAAACCAACCCTACTCGACATGTAGGACCGTGCAACTGATGAGTGAATCCTAGTATCACACGTGATGAATCAGACGCCCCATGAGCCACCTGCCAGCTGCACAGTTCTCACCATGTCTTCAACTGCTCCTATATTTGTTGTCCCAAAAAAAAAAATGCTCCTATACCATTTTGGGCGTTAAGGTGGACCGCGTGGTAGGCAAAGTGTGTTGGGCTCTGATTTCTTCGTCCTCACACCAGGCCTATATGTCATCGATTCACTACCAATAGCGGCCCAACAAAACCCAGAAATGCATTCCCATGTTCTTGCAACCTCTGGTGGCCAACATCTTCCCTACAGGCCCACATAACTAAACTGGGCGCCATTTTGCTGACCTCCGTCCAAAAAAGGCTGACCAGATCATGCTTGACCCATTTCTCAAAAAACAAAGAAAAAAAAAGATCATGCTTGACCCATTTTCCCGGGATTAACCAAGTTTATTAGTTTCGGCGGAGCTTTTTCCGTGGACGTATCACGTGTATGTGGTGTGGCGTGCACCTGGAGTGGAGCTTCCTTTCTTGATTCCTCGCGGCTCCATCTCGCTCATGCATGGATCGATAATGGATGGAAAACTAGAGAGAGAGCAATGCTCAAGATACCTCCCCTGCTCTCTAGTGTATTCTCTGATGACCACGCAAGCAACTGTCCTCGTCCCACCAATTCCAACAACGGCAGCCTTCCTTGTTCATATTCCTCGCTTCGTCAATGTTTGTTCCGGCCAGCTAATCAATCACTTCTCACATCATTATATTATTATTATATACATTATAATTTTAATTCACACCAGCATCTTATAATCACTAAATTTATGTAAAATCTCTATAAGAAAAATTCTACGGGCCCTTTTGAAATGGAGGGGAAACAAAGGAAAAATGTATGATTGAATTCCATTCCTATTCTAGCCTTTGGATGGTAGAAAATGGTCACATTAATTCCAAAGAAAACTTTCCTTTGCCTTCAGTTCCATTGGAAAGTACAGGAAATAAACAATCCACCTAGACCTCATGGAAAACTTCCTATGCACATAGAACTAGGCAAACAATGATGTCTAATCAACGGAATGGAATAGGATAATTAGGTTGATTAAGAAAGCAAGTCTATTTTCAGCTTTCCTTTGTTGCATTCATGTGTTTGCAATCCTTTAAATTTGCCCATCCAAACACCTACTCATGCAATTTTCCTATAGTTTCCAATCCTATGTTCTGAAATTGCATACAAAATTTCTATCCTTTATTATTCCTATCGTTTTCTTACCTTATGCTCCAAAGGAGCCCTAAATGTGGTAGAGGCATTCTACGTCCTTTTATTCATTTACACGTCATAAAATTGATTTTTATTTTTTTGTTGGCATTTTCCATTTCTCTATTTTTTTTGTTGGCATTTTCCATTTCTCTACAAAGTTAGCGAGGACGCCGCGTTGCCTCGAGGAACGATGGAGAGGTGTCACAGTACAAAAATCGGCATGGCCCGGGAGGGGGTAGCACGCAGCCCGAACGCACGCCCGGAGAGGAGAGGGTGGGCGCCGCCGCCGCGCTGTCGTCACCATCATCGGTCCATAAAATTAGGGAACAAAATAAATAAGAGTTTGAGATAAGATTAGACTTTTGCTTGTAAAGGGGATATTTTATTTGCCGTGGTCACAAAAAACCGAGAACCGAAACCAAACCAGAAAATACCGAAAACTGAACCGAAAAATACCGAAACCGAAAAATTCGGTTCCTATTCGGTTCTCACTTCTCGGGTACCGAGAGAACCGAGGTAAATTCGATATTTTACTGAAAGAACCGGCGGGAAACCGAAGTACCGAATTGGCCCAGCAGTAGCCCATGTAACATAAGGCCCATCATCCTGTAACCCGAATCAGCATGCAAAAATGACGCATTCACCCTCGCACCCAATCGTCCCGTCCGTCACCCACGCCGCATCCGCGGTCTCGCTCCTCCTTGGCGCATACGTCGCGGCGCCTGTCCTCGCTCCGCCTCCACCCTCGGGACTCCCCGGGCCGCGATGATCCCAGGTGCTCCGCCTCCGCGACCCTCGCGACCCTGCTCCGCCTCAACCCTCGGCGAGCGCTGCCGCCCGTCGCCCGCTGGCCCGCCCTCCCAGGCCACCCTACGCCGACGCCCTCGCCCGGTCGCCGCTGCGCGCCGCCGTCGTGACGCGCGCCGTCGCTCCTCATGGTTGAGCTGCGGTCATGGCGGCGTCGCCCGGCCCCTCTGGCGTCCTTGGGCGCCAGTGAGCGAAGTCGCACACGAGGTGAAGCCGCAAACCAGCGGCGGTTCTTTTCGGTATTTACCAAAACCGAACCGATACCGAAATTGCTCGGTACCGAAGTTCTTCAAGGAACCGATTGGTACCTAGTTCTTCAGGAACCGAATTAGCATGGGTCTTGAGGAACCGAACCGATCGGTTCGGTAATACCGAACGCCCTGGGGTGGATATTTTAATTTATAAGGAAATCTCATATTAGGAAATAATAAGGTCCTGCTTGTAAAAAAAGTATTACAATCTATAAGAAAACCTTTACAGATTAATTAGATTACAAGTCCTCTAGATGGGCTATAAATATTAGAGATGTAACCTCATTATTCAACCAATAAAGAAAATATCCCCCCCCCAGCTCCTGCCTTCCTGCCCCGCCGCACCCTGCCCTCTCCCTGTGCGCATCGCGCCGCAACCCCTGCCCTAGCCGCGCGCGCTGTCGCCATTGCCTCGCAACACGGTTGTGACAGGTAACCATATAGATCGTGTGACACGTGAAATTACAACCTGAAAAATAATGAATAGTTAGCCTGAAAATGCAATATACTTCCTTTTTGCGGGCTAACTTCAGGAGAAAGTATTGGCTGCGGTTTTTGGTTATGTTGCAGCGTGAGCATGCTAGAGAGAGATGATCCATTTTTTTTTTTTTGACCGAACAGAGATGATCTAATTCGCGAGCAATTGTTTGGAGGTCGTCGCGCTCTAGAGTCATCGCCAAGAATGGATAGAAAAGCAATAGTAGACTTTTCTACTTTTGTTCTAAAGTATCCTTTTTCTGTTCATCTTTGTTTATTTCCCCTTTACCATATCTTTTGCCAAGTTACTAGAAACCAGGTTTTACCAAACAAAATATGCGACGTTCTTGGATGGGAAAATATATGGTGGAAACCACATGCTAGGTGGAAACATGGAAACCAATTCCAAAAGTCACATCTAGAAAGTTTCAAAAATTCTGAAATTTAGCACACCCATACTACATACCAATATGTACTCACATGGAAAGGTTAAGATGCAAACTTACTTCTGAAAAATTACATGAAAATAACAAATTTCAGGTGTGTGTGCACTAAAGGACAAAAATTGAAAGGTTTTGTCATTTAGTGCACATGCACCTGAAATTTGTTATTTTTTTATGAATTTTGCTAGTTTGAGTTGACGTCTCAACTTTTGCATGTCAGTACATATTGGTATGTAGTATGGGTGTGCTAAATTTTAGTATTTTTAAAACTTTCTAGATATGGCTTTTTGAATTGGTTTTCATGTTTCCACCTAGCATGTGGTTTCCACCATATATTTTCCCCTGCTTGGATATGCTCTTAATTAGTATTTATGCTGAAATTAAAATCTTGTTAGAGATTGGGAAAAAAAATTCTTTTAAAAAAAAAGAAAATGCAATTTTGAATGAAGCATTAGACTAAGGTCTTGTTTGGTTTCTATGAGACCAGGGGACTAAATTTTAGTCCCACTTAGTCCCTTAATTACCAAACAAGAGGATTAGGGACTAGTTTTTAGTCACTTTTAGTCCCTAGTCCAATAGACTCGACGGGCTAGGACTAATGTTTTTGGAGCCCTAGCGCCCGGACGTCCGGATGGACGCCCGCGGCCCTGGCCCACTACGCACATAAGACCATTTGGCTACGTTGCCCATGCGTGGTCGACAGCACCCCCCCCGCTCGCCCACTTGTTGTATGCTTGTGCTTGCCCACATGGCTGTCGCGGCGGCTACTCGTCCCCCTTCGTGTTGAACGTAGCAACATCGAGAAGAAGGGGAGGGCGGCAGATGCTTAGCCGGCCACCGGAGACACCGATGCCAGGCGGCAGAAAAGCGTGATGCTGGTGCCGGGAGGAGACACTGATGGCAACAACAACAGAAAAGCAAGAAGGAAGATGCAGCACCCGATCTACATTTGAAGCACTATGCTGCCGCGATTGAAACAACCAGGCAAAAAATATTGCAACAACAATTAGAAACTGCTGCAACATCAGCTATTGCAACATGCAATTGAAGTGAAACAAACACCGATCAACCAGTGAAACAACATTAAACTAGATACGGTAACATGCAAAAAATTCAAGTTATAACAGCATGACACAAGTGATGCAACATCATGAAAACAACTACTGCAACATGCAAAAATTAAAGCTGCAACAAGCACCGAAACCCTATTGAAACAACACACAACATCGACTACAACATTGGAATGAAGCAACATCAGCCAAGACTTAATGCAACAAATGAAGAACATCATTGCAACACAGTGAGAGAGTGAAGAAGGAAGGGGAGGAGGGGAGAAAACATCAGATCTATAGCCAGAGAGAGGTGGAAAGAGAGGAGGCCCCAGATCCATATCTCCCTCGCCACCTACCTCGCCGGAGATGCGATGCAGCTATTGCTCCGGATGCATGGTGATGAGACCTCGAGGAAGGGAGCAACTAGGAGAGAGGTAGGTGCCTTGCTTTGGAAGCCGCCACCGTCGTCCTGGGGGAGGAGGGAGGAAGGGAAAGAAAAGTGGGGAGGTGGCTCGCAGATGCCGGACCACACTTTCGGCGGCGCTGCTCACGGTGTCTCCATCAGCGGAGCCAACCGGCGGCAAACATGATTAGGGAGGTGGCGTCTCGAGCGCGTGCGGCAAGCATGGAGGTGGGGCGAACTCCGCAGAGGCCGGGGTGGCGGGGAGGCACGGCTCAAGCGACGACAGGGGGCATGGCAGAGCATTCATGGCGGCGCATCCACGCGCTGCGGAAGCATAGAGACAGCGGTAGACAGGAATGAGGCGACGGAGGAATTGATGCGGTTCTGTACAAGTGTCAGTCTAATTGGGCCGCAAGCCCATGTGGGCGGCGTTCGGACGGATGGACATAGTAACTGAACGGTTTCAACTAATTTTTAGTCCCTATTAATCTCTTGTCGGTAGTCACTCCATGCAAACAGGCCGTGACCTTCAACTCATTGAATATATAGGTAGGTCCTAGCTATATGCATTCACATGACAGGTGACATCTTTTTCATGCATCTTCGCACGCACTGGGTGGCATGCAACGCAAGTAACCACATATGCGTACGTACACGTTAGTTGCCATTGGCAACGCTGATCGATCTTCGGTAGCTCTATATATTTAAGGTTCGAACCATCTAGCATTCTAGATTAGTGTCTAACAACGATCCCTCCATGAAGATCCTACAAATCTAGCTACCTAGCAATCGATCGAATTCCATGTTAATGTTTACTTAGACGCGTACATCATCAGTTACCTACATAGATCATTAACTGCTCATCGATCGGTCGGATCGGATCGTTCATCATGCCGGCGGCGGCCGGTGGCGCCTGCGGCAAGCGGCCGTGGGTGGAGGACGTGGAGAAGAACCTTGGTGAAACCGACGTGTCGGTGGAGTTGTCGCTGTGGCAGCGACATAGCATCTACCGCGTGCCGGCGTGCATCAAGGACCTCAAGCCCAAGGCGTACAAGCCGCAGGTGGTGTCGCTGGGGCCCTTCCACCACGGCGACCCGGAGCTGCTGCCGATGGAGGAGCACAAGCGCCGGGCGCTGCGGCACCTGCTTCGCCGCGCCAAGCGGCCGCTGGAGGAGTTCGTGGCCGCCGTGGAGGAGATCGCGGAGCCGCTGGAGAGCGCGTACCTGGACCTCGACGCCGACTGGCGCGGCGCTGAGGGCGGCGGGAGGGAGCGGTTCCTGGAGGTGATGATCGTCGACGGCTGCTTCCTGCTGGAGGTGATGAGGGCCGCCAGCCTCGACGGCTTGAAGAACACGGTACCGGACTATGCGCCCAACGACCCCATCTTCAGCCACCATGGCGTGCTCTACATGGTGCCATACATCCGCCGCGACATGCTCATGCTAGAGAACCAGCTGCCGCTCATCCTGCTCGAGAAGCTCGTCGCCGTCGAGACTGGCAAGCCTACGGTATGCTATACATTCAAGCATCGAGAAGTCGTGCATGCAGTCAAACTGCGTAAATTCGTTTCATTTTTTTTTTTTTTTTTTTTTTGGGTAGGGTGTTCTCTCTTTATGCTTGGCTTTATCAAGGCATCGGAGCCAAACATAAAGCAAAAGGCAAAGCTAGGCCTGTACCTGTCACCGTCATCATCTTGAGTTCGATGTCTCTTCTTTTCACATTGCATCACACTTAGATAAGATCAGATCAGATCAGATGGAACATGACTTTATCATCTTACATCTGAACTAGAACTAGAAAACTAACACGAATCATGGTGAATGCAGCATGGCGATGCCATCAACAGGATGGTGCTGAGGTTCCTAACTCCGACGCCCAGGCTGCCGCCGTCGGGCGCCAGCATCGGGCTCCACGCGCTGGACGTGCACCGCCGGAACATGCTGTACGGCCACTACCAGCACCACCGTTCTCCGCGGGATGTGCCGGAGACGGACATCATCCGGTCGGCGGTGGAGCTGTACGAGGCCGGGATCCGGTTCAGGAAGAGCAGCTCGGAGAGCCTCCACGACATCCGGTTCCGGCACGGCGTGCTGAGCATGCCGGCCGTGACGGTGGACGACTCCACTGAGTACATGTTCCTCAACATGATGGCGTTCGAGCGGCTGCACGTCGGCGCCGGCAACGACGTGACTGCGTACGTCTTCTTCATGGACAACATCATCGACTCCGCCAAGGACGTGGTGCTGCTCAGCTCCAAGGGCATCATCCAGAACGCCGTCGGCAGCGACAAGGCGGTGGCCAAGCTCTTCAACAGCATCTCCAAGGACGTGGTGCTGGAGCCCGATAGCGCGCTGGATGCCGTGCACCGGGAGGTGAACGCCTACTGCCGGAAGCCATGGAACAAGTGGCGCGCCAACCTCATCCACACCTACTTCCGGAGCCCCTGGGCGTTCCTCTCCCTCGCCGCCGCTGTCTTCCTCCTCGTCATGACCATCATGCAGACCGTCTACACGGTGATGCCATACTACAAGCCCGGGGACCAAGGCAGCAGCGGCTCGCCGGAGGCGCCGGCTCCCATGTGATCGATCTTTGCAGTACAGCGTTGTTTTATTTGCGTTCATCTGTATGTGTGCGGCACCGGCTTGTGTACATTGGCGATCTGTTTGAGCTTGTTTGTTTGTTTGTGTGTGTTGAATGCTGTGGTGCATTCCATTTGTTCATTTTTTTGGAGATCTGTTGTGTGCCCTGCAACTGACTTTGTTTCTATTGAATTTTTTTTTTTTTTGAGATCTGTTGAATGCTGTGGTGCTTCCCCAACTTTGTATTCAAAACGACCTCGTTTTTCAGGGAATGAGGGAAGAAACCCTGATCGTCCGGTTAATTGTGGAAAACCGAACTAAAACCAATACAAGACACGCACACAGAAACACAAAGAGAAAGAAAGAAAAGTACAACGCCCGAACACATGAACTCTTCAACGATGCCTCTAAGGAGGTAGATGACGAGACAACGCCACCATTGTCAGCCGTTAGCGGACACCAGAGCTTGGCAAAGCTTTCGCCTGAGTCTTGTGCTATGGAGTTGAGCGGGGTGGCAGAGCACACGTGGTTCTTCAATGATTAGGGAAGGAGATTATATATAGTCATTGGCCCAAGGTAGTAAAAATATGAGCTTTCTTTAGAACCTACGGAAGAGAACCCATCGAACTATTAAACGGGCGAGGTCATGTACACGTCTCGCCGGGACACGCACGGAGCCACGCGGCGACATGGAGGCACGCACCGAAGCCTCGGTCGCCGCCACACGCACGGAGCCGCCGGTTCCCTGCGACAATGGGAGGCCCGCGACCGACGGCGTCGGTCACCGCACGTCACGGAGCTGCCGGACTCGCCGCGAACGCGGAGGCGCGCGCGAACAGCGCGCGGTCACCGCCACACGCCACGAGCCGCGGACTCGCTGCTGCGACGACGGGAGGCACGCACCGACAGCGCTGGTCGCCGCCACACGTCACGGAACCGCTTCGGACTCGCCCCGCGGCGGCGGAAAAAGCCCGATCGGCAGCTGGTCGCCGCCACCGCCGTGAGAGCCGCGCGGACTCGCCAACGACAAATGGGGCGTGCCACCACTACGTCGGTCGCCTCGATGCGTCGCGAGCCGCTCGGACGCCGCCCGCGGCGAGAGGCGCGCCGACGGCAGCCGGGCGGTCGCCGCCCACGCCGCGCGAGCCGCTTCGGACTTCGCCCGGCGATGGAGGCGCGCACCCGACGCGCCGGCCACCGCCACATGCCGCAGCCGAACAGGCTTGCCCCATGGCTCAGACATCACACCACGGGGCACAACGGTCGAAACTGGTTGGGGCATTGTTGCCGGTACCTAGCATGCACAACCAGGGGAACTAGAGCCGCCATGGCCATGGAGCCCAGGTTTGCTGGGTGGGCGTGCACCCCCACCGGAGAGAGAAGGTGGAGTTTGGAGGAGATGGTGAGGATGGAGTAGCGGCCTGACGGTGATGACCCCGACCTGCAGGAGCCCGGGGCGCCCACTACTACAGTTTTGATTTTGCATAACACATCGAAATGATTTTTGGTGGCGGTTATTTAGAAAACCACCACGGTTAACGTGCCAATTAACCATGGCGGTTTTTTCATTAACCGTGGCGGTTATAGTAACCGCCATGGTAATTGATTAACCGTGGCGATTTTGTAAAAAAACCGCCACGGTTAATGCGCCCAAACTCCCGGGCGAACCCTAAGGACAAAATCCCATATCGGCCCGAGATGATTTGTCTCATATATAAACAAGTGTTAGGATTTTCACCCACTCCCTCACTTTCTCCCACCAACTCCCCATCTCATGTCTCCTCTCTCTCTCCGTGCGGACTCCCCTCTCTCTCCCCCACTTGAGATCCCGAAAAGCCCGGCGCTCCCATCCCCAAGCCCCCGGCGCCCCATCCCGAAAGCAAGCCCAGCTCCTATGGCGCGGGCGAGATCCTCCCCTTCCCGGTGGCGTCGGGCGGCCAGGAGATGTGGCCGTGGCGCGGTGGGGGGCGGCGGGGACCAAGCGGCGGCAAGCGGGGGCCGGGAGGGCGCCGCGAGATGGCGGGGCCAGGAGCACGCGGTGGGCGGCGGATCCCCGCGCCGGATCCCAGCCACCGGCGGATCCCGACGGCGCATGGCTACATGGCGGATCCCGTCGGCGCAAGCCTTCGCCCCGGGCGCGTGGCGATGGCGGATCCCGATGGCGTGAATCGCTTCCCGGCGCCGAGGCTCCCGGATCGCGCGAGCTGCTACCCGGGCGGCGGCGGCGGTGGACTCAGATCTCGGGCCCGTTTGGGCCTGGATCTCGTGCTTTTCGGCTTTTTAGTTTTTACCGATTAACCGTGGCGGTTTTTTGAGGTTCTACGGACCGCCACCGTTAATCTAGCGATTTTCGGTGACCTTCCATTGGTCGCGGTTTTGAAAACCGCCACCATTAATAAAAAAAAACTGCCACCTAAACATCGCTTATGTAGTAGTGGCCGGTCTCCCGCGGACCCACCATGCGCCAGAACAAAGAACAAAGACGCGCACGAGCCTGCGAGGTGGCGACGAGGAGGATCTCCCAATGCCGCGCCGTTGCAGCGTAGATCCAGTGGTTGGGACGCCCGATCCATAACTAGACACCCTAGATCCAGGGCCATCGTACCCATCACCAGCCAAGAGCCGGCGGCGAGAGGCTTGGTGTGGCGCCAGATCCACATGGGGGGGGATCTGGATCCATGTTCGGGAGGCAGGATCCGCCACCACAACCTCGCCGGCGGTCCCGCAATCACTCAACTATGATGGTGAATCGATGGACAGATGGATACCCTCATGGGGGGCTCATATACTTCGAGGAAATTCTACAAATATGTATTTGGCAATATAGAGGTTGATGCAGTGTTCAAGACCATTTGGAAGTCAAGATGTATCCCAGAATTAAGTTCTTTGCATGGCTAATAATGGTGGACAGACTCAATACTAAAGATATGCTTCAGAGAAGACACATACACATACTGGGGCACTCATGATTGTGTTATGTGCCCAAGCTCAACCCTGGAAACCCTACAGCATCTTTTCTTTGAGTGCAGCTTTGCCCAAGCCTACTGGCAGAAGATAGGAATCACTTGGGACATGAGCCTGAATCTCCGTGAAAGATTCATGAGAGGGCGTCAAACTCACAACATACCTGCTTTCACGAGGCAGCCCTTACAGCGCCTAGGAGCTTTGGAAACTCGGGGAATGATAAAGTTTTTCAGAGAAGGGATCCCAATATCACTTTGTGGTTTGCTAATTTCGAATCTCAATGCCTTTTACAATCTGTTAGGTTCAAAGCTGACCTAAGGTCAAGCTTTTGTGTTTGGTTAGATGCTTTCAGTTAAACTTTGTAAGACTTCTTGTACCCTGCTCCTTTTATAATTTAATGAATTCCTACTGTGGGGATCTCCCCCACAGTCTTTTTTGTCGTCGAAAAAAAACCTCGCCAACGGTCCACCTTGTTCGGGATTTCAGAGCTTGGAGGAGGGGGAAGAGAGGAGAGGACGGTGGGGTGAGATGGAGCCGTGCCCTTTTTACCGATGCTCGGCGTGGGGCCACCGCCCCCCGCGGCATGGTCTGTAACGGCGGCGAGGAAGGAAGGAGGCGGGGGTGTTAAAATCATGGAAAAAGGATGGTATGGGAAACAAAATTGGAAAACATCAGACTGCAGATGGTATGGGAAACAAAATTGGAAAAACATCAGACTGCAATACTGCCTCTGAGTGATTCTGATGGGACAAAATGTAAATAAATGAAAAAAAAAAAAACAGATACGAGGACATGATTTCCAAGAGCCAACTCCAAACATGTGGGTACCACACCATATTGACGAAACCGGTGGTGTGTATGCTGTGTTATTGTTCTCTTCTAGATAAATCATAGACATTGACGTAGAGGTCATCCTCCATTTCCGATG
This sequence comes from Hyparrhenia diplandra, assembly GCA_015847255.1. Taxonomy (NCBI): domain Eukaryota; kingdom Viridiplantae; phylum Streptophyta; class Magnoliopsida; order Poales; family Poaceae; genus Hyparrhenia; species Hyparrhenia diplandra. Next base: position 271,750 of record JADLZK010003876.1, read on the forward strand.
AATTTCAACTGTCACACAAAAAACAAATGACACCAGTGTGCTTGGAATATGAATGAAGAAACTAACAAACATATGTTTATATATATCTTACAAGGTTGTTCTGTGGTTCCCTCCAATAGAAGCCATGTATCAGGATTGGGGCGATGCTGCAAGCCACTAGAACAAAAATCATGAGAGCATGCTTTCCCACCCACTCCATAGGGGAAAATGTCTTCTTGTAACAATAAACATCCACCTGAAAATGCGTAGTTGTATGTCGGTGACATCAGAATCCATGTTACACTCTTTTCATCACAGTTGGCATAAACTACAGGCCTTCAATTAGATAAACTAGCATATCAAAAGAATGGTAGGAGACGTAGTTCATGTCCAGTACCAACCAGCAAATATATTCCTGCAAAGAAGAGACCCGCTGTGCCCGTGGTGACGCAGGTGTAGCTCAGGCTATACAACGATTTGTTCATATGGATGCCTGCAAGTTAATCCACAAAAATGCAGATGATAATCCCGTAGTATACAGTAAAAAGTGGGAATATAATCTACACCACACTGAATTACTGAACCAAATTTCAGAAGTAACCTACTGAAAGCCGAGTACTGAAACTTTCAGTAAAGCGCACAATAGTAACACTTCTGGGTTTTTTTTTCAGTAGTGAATTCTATGTGAGAGTATTGTTCTATCTTGGGTGTAGTAGTGTAGAAAGGGGCAACCATACAACAAAATTATTAACAATGGTCATAGGAAAATGCTTGGTAAACAAATCATTTTATTACCAAACGAGTCAAGTGATAAGCCAAGAATCAGCAAGCTTAGCGAAGGAATCGTCAACCGTACTATTCTTTTACCATGCTCCTGCAGTAAAATAAAGTTGCAACAGAAAGTTAAATTTAATATATTCAATAACTGCCTAGAAAGAGCAAAAGAATCAGAATGAAAGACATTTTAAAACAGAACTTATTACAATTACAATGCAATCTTTGGTGATAAATTTACCTTGAAATGCACAATGACATGGCCAATCTGGAGGCCAATCAAGCAGGTCACAATTGCCATCAAGGAACTACAAATTGTGAAGACATAATTTAGGTCTACAGAAGTGATTTTAGAAAGTAGCTAGCAGCTAGACTAGTGTAAGGAACTAATTACCTGAGCAGGCCCTCAGGATCAAAGGGGGCTTGACACCATGTTGGAGCATCTGATGGAAGCGGCCCATTTCGAGGGGAGTTGATGCTGCATTGCTACAATTACACAAAAAGTAGATATGGTATACTGTTAGTTCTCTTTTCTCTCAACAAACTTGAACATTTAAAAGACAGTTTTAGATATGCCGGGATCAAATAGCAATAGCCAAGGTTCATTCATGGATGTTAACTTCCAGGCCACATATATTTCAGCAACTGAATGTTTTTCATACCACTGTTTTGAGGTAAACTGGGTGTGTATAGAGATGTTGGATTCCAAGAACATGTCGATCAATCATGCCGACAGCATTGCATCCAGGCCCTGTATCACCCCTCACCCCACATTCCACCTGGATGCAGCAATATATAGCTCATAAAAAGAATAAAGCACATCTTGAAACAAGGATCTGAAATTTTTATTTGAAATATTTGTTAATTTATAATTACCATAAATTGCTTCAAGGTGGTGTCTGGAGGCGTGACTATATATTCCCAGTCTGGCACATACATAGCATACAAAAGTGCCGTGTAGGTGACCGTGAGAACCAAACCCACAAACCTTTGCAAAAGTAAGAGAAAAGAATATAACAAACAGTGATGCAATAGGTTATGATCTACCCATCTAGGTAGCTATAATTTACTACTATTTCAAGTTTCTATTGATGTTCTAGCATGCTTACAGCTGATGACAATATCTTCTGATCAAGGCATAGCCGCCGGCTCCATCATCACTTGCACCGCCTCGTAGCCATATTTCACATATTGCCACTGCAAAGTAGGCTATTGCAATTCTCTACAACAAGTGGGCAATTTAAATTTGAATTTTGGATACTTGTTGGATGGATCAGGCAATACACAGACTTAGTTCCAGCAGAATATATGATCTTTTAGAAAAGGAAAAAAATGGGATTTCAAGGTAGACTTCTAGAATGTGGATCCCAAATAGGTAGAGCTACCTGAAGTATACCCATTAACCGTATCTTGCGAATATCAACTCCATAAGTAAGATCGTGGATGGTGTGAAAGTAACCACCTTGAAGAGAAAAATGTCAAGTTATTGTCATTTCCAATGTTTTTGCTAGATTGAAGATGCATACATGCATATACAACAAATCATCGATTCATATTAATCAAGCAACGGAAGATATGATACACTTCGAACCACATGTCAATGTTATACCCTGCAGTAGTAGGCCTAGAAGGAAGAGTTTTGAAGCCCGGATCAGAGCCTTCTTGGTTGCCAGGGCTTTGTTTGGCACTCTCTATATACAAAATGAACTGGTTATGTTGGAATCCGTTGTAGAAATATATACTACAATCAAAGTTTACTTGTAATTAATTAGTATTTGCTATTGAAGACTTTTGTTCAACTACCTTGTATGCAAAGGCCAATGAGACTCCAACGATGAAGAGGAAGAAGGGGAACACAAAATCTGCAAGTGTGACGCCGTCCACGGAGAGTGGCTGATGGATGGGACAAGGCCACCAACATCGTCCACAAGGATCATAAGCTGTCATCATATTTGCAAAGTTATATACTGAGATAGCTTTTTTCGTCAATGAAATATGTAAATGAAGATTACAATATTGAAATGGGTATTATTATATATGTCTTGTTTGTGCAATTAATTCTCGCTAATAAGGTAGAGCATTTACTACATCATTATTTCATTAATTGCACAGATGTTGAGCTCAAAAAAAATACGAGCACACTAGGAATTGTCATTTTGAATGACGACTTTTTTCTGAACGAATGATGAGTATTGAACTTGATCTTTTTTTTTTTTTTTTGCAGGGCCTTATGTGTTCATTGCAACATACTTGAAATTCCAGGCACTATAAGGTTTTGTTTCGATGTAGTCATATTCAATTCACATGTGTTGCAGTGGATTGTAGTAACAATAAACTAAACAATCCACTTCAATACATATAGATTGCGGTCCTAATATGACTACATCCAAACAAAGCCTAATTAAGGCATATAGAGAGATGACACCGAGGCTCATCAAAGCTCCATTGAACTCGTGTTGTCTCTATCACTGGGGGGTGGGGGACTAGGACCATTGACGAATACCTAAGCATGAACGTCCCTTAGGCCTTGTTTGGACGGCATCAATCCACATGTGTTAGAGGACAATCCACCCTAGTACACGTGAATTGATGCCAAACTGAATACATCCAAATGAGGCTTTAGGGCATGTTTCCATAGAAATGGGCAGAATTAGAAAAATATCTGAGTATTTAAGGTCAGTAAATGAATTCGCTCTAGCTTTTATTGAGCGGACATACTTATTTGTTGATCTTGTTGTTTTGATGTGTGGAAGATAGATGTGTTTTCTTTGTTTTTGGGTGCAAAGGATTTTTTGTATCACATGACACGTTCAACGCGAGCTGACCTACGGGCGTTTAGGCAGGAACTGCCAACAAGGTACGCCACAAAAGACTACGACACTACCAGTACCGGACGACGCACAAGGCCATGTATTTCCTAGTCGTGTTGACGGGAGAGAACGACGTACGTGCAAAGCATGCCCCAAGACAAAGAGACAAGCTACTCCTCACCACCACCACCCCATATATTTCTAGTTTTGGGGCATGCTTTGATATATATGCGCAAAATTCAAGGACCAACTGGAGCTGGTGCCAAAGTCCGGCGAAGCCGTACTTATAGCGGAAACGGTGCCACCATTGCTTCTGTTGCAATAAGCCAAAAACTAACGCGCAAGCATGTCTGCAAGTATATTATTCACTGTTCATTGTGTGATGGAGAATCCGCGCCACCAGGTGGACACTCAACCACTGCAGGTTCCTTATCTATCTCGCTGGGCCTAGAGCCTAGCAATTGGTCGTCTCTGACCTTTGGTCCTCTTCTCGACGACCCATACCAATCCATCCATGGCGACTGTATACTAGTATTTTATAAGGTTTTAAATCCTGCTATAGCTGTTTTTTGGCTAAATCAAGCTATGACAAATATCTCTATATAGCCGGCTATATCCCATTTAAGCCTCCGCTAGCTGTTTTAGGTCGAGGTCATCCGCTACATAGCCTTAGCCGGAGATTTAAAAGCTATATATTTTATCACTGTTTGTACGTGCGTGTATATGAACGAGACTATGATCATAGGAACGTATGTATAGTAAAATGGTAAATGAATGCTAGTGCGATATAGGGGTGCCTGATCAAGCTTATGACGACTGACCACGACGGTGATGCCTCTGAAGACATCCAGGGAGGCCAGGCGCTGGCCCCTCAGCGGCCTTTGTGTCGCCGCCGTCGTCGTGGAAGCCGCCGGCGTGCTCGTCCAGCTGCCGCCAGCCTCGATGTCTCGGTGACCCTCGCCGCCGTCATTTGTTGGGGTCGTTGCCGAGCCGCCGTTGACACCAGTGGGAAAGTCGTCGCTCTTCGCCGGAATCGCCGCCGTTGCCATGGACGACGCTCTAGCTCGCGAGCGATGCACTTGCCGAGTCGCAGTTGATAATGCAGCAATGATGCATCACACCTGTACCACCACTGCGTATTTATATACACGGTCCCAGCCTGCGCGCAGCTCCGGAGGGGGAAAGAACGGCGTCGAGCGTTTGATGTACCGTCGCCATCTGCAGCTGCAAATCCATCACGTACACGGCCATCACCACACATCAGCTAAGATAATAAAATCTATCAAGTTGACGACGTAAGGTTTCCACATTGTGCAAGGGGGGAATGCAAAAAAGGGCAGCTTAATACGCCACCCTCTCGTGGGCCACACTTGCTAAATTTAGTGAACGATATATATCTATAAGTTCCTTTTGCATGTTTGATAGGCATTTAAAGCACTGATAATGTTTCCATATTGTGCAAGGGGAATACAAAAAGGGCAGCTGAATAGGCCACTACAAACTCAACTAAACAAACCGATACAAAGTATAAAAAACCGATTAGCGTAAAGCGGTTTGCACTAGCTCTAGTGGTCTTGCAAGCCTTCTAGTGACAAGACTAAATATATCTATGATCTCTAATCCACACAAAGTCTATGTCACTACTCTAGCTAATGAGCAATCCTAATATGGTCCTTATGCTAGCAAGAACAACTACACAAAGCAAGTGCTAGCTCTCTACTCAAGGTAAACTAGGAAAGTAATGCAAGAGTGAGAAGCTTGTTATACCAACGTGTAGAGGATGTCAACCAATCACCGGGAAGAAGAAAAGCTATCAATCACACGAAGGTGATGATCCACACACCGAGACAATGAACAAGTCGATTTGTTCACCCGGAGTTCACTTGTACACCGACAAGCTAGTCTCCGGTTGTGCCGACCAACACAAGGATGGTGTTTGAGCTAGGCGGTGCCCTTGCTAGCCTCAACACACCACTCAACAAGTGTGGTACCTAAGACACGAGCAATGTATTCCTTGCACTTTGTCTTCCCGACGAGGAGTGCGTGATCCTCTCACAAATTCGCCCGGAGGAGGTGGCCAAGAAACAATCACCTCTTCTTGCCAACAACTCCACCAAGTCACCAAGCCGGCTAGGAGCGGTGTCTCCAAGAGAAACGGAAACCCACCGGCTCACAACGATCCCCAAGTGCCTCTAGATGCAAGAACACAAAGCAAATGCACTTGGATCACCTCTTCTCTCAAAAATGGAGCTCAAAGCAAGAATGAGAGTGAGAGGGAGTTGTTGCTCAGCTCTAGGATGTTAGGAGTGATTCAAATGACCAAGAGGGAGAGCAATGGCCGGCCAAGGGGGTATAAAAAGGCTCCACCAAAAATAGGAGCCGTTGGGGAGGAACATGCAATTCTGCGGGCGGCCCGGACGCCGACCGGACTCATGCATGAGTCCCGGTCGATGAGTCCGGTCACTACCGACAAAACCCAACATGCCAAATTTAGAGCCCCGGCGCATGCGCGTCGGTCATGCTTCCGGTGCATGCGTCCGGTCACTCCCGAAGAGCAAAAGAAAAAAACATGCTCTCGTTCTTTTGACCGGAACCCACACCGGTGCGTCCGGCCGATTTTGCATGCTTCCGGTCGCGGGTCCGGTCACGCGTCCGTCCCGGCCGGCAAGCCCGAGCCGCGAATTTTGTCGTTTCTTCGTCGTTCCTTCGCCTTTGCTCCAAACCGACTTCCGTCACTTGTTTCTTGTTGCCGACACGTCGAAGAACACCCCGACACCATGTGTTAGCATTTTCGAAAATATTTTTCGACAAGGACGGAGTTAGCTCTTTAGGTTAGAATGCATGCATATGAATTTTGAACCTAAAGGCACATGAGGACCGATATGTACGATAAGTTTCCCCTCTTTATAGTACGGCTTATCGATCCTATAATCACCCACACCCTCTATGGTGTCTTGGGTGTGAAATCAAAAACCCTATGGTTATACCTTTGCCTTGGGGTCAATTGATCTCCGAAACTCCACCAAGTTGCATGCTTGATCATCTTTTGGATCACCTCGATCCATCCTCCATGATCACAAAGCACCAACTCCGGCACGACCAATCTCCAATCTAATCAAACACTTAGCATCGAGAGATTAGTCCTTAGGTGTCACTAATTATCCAAAACCAAACTAGAGATCTTCAATCTCCCCCTTTTTGGTAATTGGTGACAACCCGCATAAAGGTTTTATGATTAATGTTTTTGAACATACAACGGTTGTCCAAGCATTTTGCTTACAATCATAGGATTGGACAATCATCATAGTTCGGTTTTGGTAGCATGAGCTCCCCCTACATGTATGCCACGAGTTTGGAACGAAGCATTGCATACATGTATGAATATTGAAATTGAGGGTGAGCTATGTTACCAAAATGATGCTTAGGTGAAAGAAATGGACCTTTGAAGCGTGATACCAATCGGAGTTGCGCCATTTTCACCATACAAGCATCAAGGTAACTAGATTTTCATCAAAACTCAAAGTACCACGTGAGATCACATTATAAGCAAGGTACTTGAATTAAGAGCGGAATTTAGAAAATCTAGCTAGCTCCTATGCATGCTAGTTATCAATCATTTGTAAACCACTTGTACAAACTAGCATACACCACACAAGCATGTATATATGGAATTTAAATACATGTGCAATGAGCAAGTCATATGTTAGTGCACAAACAAATGCAACAAATTGTCTATGAGCTTGCTCCCCTACTTGTGTGAACCACTTGTTAACTCATGAACCACATGAGAGGTTTTCAAAAACATGTGGAATTTTTAATTTTCCAAAACCTTTCATGCACTAATCTCTCCCCTTTGTCGACAATTTCCACAAAAGGTATGACCATGTTGTGTTATGGAAGAGAGAATAGTGCTCAAATTTGGTCAAATTTGGATCACTTGTCAAACATATATTTCGGTTTGAACCAAAGACAAGCTTCTTCACACCTCATGACAAGGGTTATCTTGCCTATGTTGAAGCATATGTTTGAAAAGATAGCCAAATTCAACACTTGAGATTGCAAGCCCATAGACATGTCATAAGTCATCACTAGATCAAACAAGCATAAATAGCAATAGTGATGGCATACATACATTGAAATCATTTGATTTTCTATGAATGCTTCCTAAGGTACAAGTTATATGTCTATATGTTCTAACAAGTCCTTAGTTATCATGAATGCAATGTCAAACAATGATACCTTTGCTTTGCTTGATGTAGGGGCATGTCATGATAGTGGGGTGCATTCAACTCATGTTGGAGAAGTCAAGGATATTCAACTCATTTCTTAGCTTGCAAAACCTCTTCTCATCTAGTGGCTTTGTAAAGATGTCGGCTAGTTGATCTTTGGTGCCAATAGGTTGGATAGCAATGTCACCCTTTTGTTGATGATCTCTAATGAAGTGGTGCCTTATGTCAATGTGCTTGGTTCTTGTATGTTGAACCGGGTTTTGAGTCATCTTGCAAGCACTTTCATTGTCACAATACAAAGGCACATGATGGAAATCAAACCCATAATCCTTCAATGTTGATCTCATCCATAGCAATTGTGCACAACAACTAGGCGGCACTAATGTATTCGGCCTCGGCGGTTGAAAGTGTCACACCGGTTTGCTTCTTTGAGGACCAAGATACTAGAGATCTTCCAAGGAATTGACAAGTGCCACTTGTGCTTCTTCTATCAACCTTGCATCCCCCATAGTCGGAGTCCGAATATCCAATAAGCTCAAAGTTTGACCCCTTGGGATACCATAGCCCAACATTTTGTGTGTGCTTCAAGTACCTCAATATCCTTTTTGATGCGGTGAGATGACTCTCTCTAGGTGAGGATTGAAATCTTGCACACTTGCCAACACTAAACATCACATCGGGCCTAGAAGCGGTCACATAGAGTAAGCTTCCAATCAATGACCTATAGTACCTTTGATCAACCATATTGCCATTCTCATCATTGTCCAATGATCCATTGGTACCCATTGGTGTATTGATGCCCTTTGCATCTTGCATGCCAAACTTCTTGATCATGTCTCTAATGTATTTCCCTTGACTAATGAAGGTGCCATTCTTCATTTGCTTGATTTGAAGACCAAGGAAGTATGTGAGCTCTCCAAGCATAGACATCTCAAACTCTTTTGCCATCATCTTGGCAAACTCTTCACAATATTCTTGATTTGTTGATCCAAAGATGATATCATCAACATATATTTGCATGACAAACAAATCATTTCCAATCTTCTTGGTGAATAGAGTAGTGTCAACTTTGCCCATCTTGAAGCCTTTCTTGAGTAGGAAGTCTCTCAACCTCTCATACCATGCTCTAGGTGCTTGCTTCAACCCATACAATGCCTTGTTCAACTTGTACACATGGTTGGGATGATGGTAATCTTCAAAACCGGGTGGTTGCTCAACATACACTAGCTCATTGATGAATCCATTGAGAAAAGCACTCTTGACATCCATTTGATAGAGCTTGATGTTGTGTGCACATGCATAGGCCAATAGAATTCTAATTGCCTCTAATCTTGCAACCGGAGCATATGTTTCACCAAAGTCAAGACCCTCTACTTGAGTGTAACCTTGTGCAACTAGTCTTGCTTTGTTTCTCACAACAATGCCATCTTCATCTTGCTTGTTCTTGAACACCCATTTGGTTCCAATGACATTGTAGTCCTTTTGGTCTCTCTACCAATTCCCAAACTTTGTTTCTATCAAAGTTATTGAGCTCCTCTTGCATTGCAATGACCCATTCTTCATCCTTCAAGGCATCATCAACCTTTTCGGGCTCTTCTTGTGACACAAAAGCAAAGTGTTCACAAAAGGCCGCTAGTCTTCCTCTTGTTTGCACTCCACTTGCAATGTCACCAACAATTTGATCAATTGGGTGATCTCTAGCTATGCTTGAGCTTTGGAGTATTGGAACTTGATTGCTTGAGCTTGGTTGATCACTTGTTGTAGCTTGAGATGATGTACTAGCTTGTTGTTGATCTTGAACTTGAGCACCACTAGCTTGAGTGATTTGCACTTCATCTTTGTCATCATCAACTTGAGTTGGCCTAATATCACCAATGTCCATGCCTCTCATGGCATTTACCAATTGAGTTCCACTAACATCATTGAGGTTCTCATCTTCATCTTGGGACCCATTGGTTTCATCAAATTCAACATCATGGACTTCTTCCAATACACCACTTGAGTTGTTCCACACTCTATATGCTTTGCTTGTGGTGGAATAACCAAGTAGGAACCCTTCATCACACCTCTTGTCAAATTTGCCAAGTCTTGCACCCTTCTTCAATATGTAGCATTTGCATCCAAATACTCTAAAGTATGCAATGGTTGGCTTTCTTCCATTCAATAGCTCATAAGGTGTCTTGTTCATCATGGGATGGCAATACAATCTATTGATGTAGTGACATGCGGTGTTGATTGCTTCGGCCCAAAATGATTGACTCACATTGTACTCACTAAGCATTGATCTTGCCATCTCAATGAGAGTCCTATTCTTCCTCTCAACTAGGCCATTTGATTGTGGTGTGTACTTGGCCGAAAGTTGATGCATGATTCCATAATCATCACATAGCTCATCAACTCTTGTGTTCTTGAACTCACTACCATTGTCACTTCTCACTTTCTTCACTATGATATCAAACTCATTGTGCACCCTCTTGAGAAATGTCTTGAACAATGAATACACATCACTCTTGTCATTGAGAAAGAACACCCAAGTGAATCTTGTATAGTCATCCACAATCACAAATCCATACTTGTTGCCACCAATGCTTGTATATGCGGTTGGGCCAAACAAGTCAATATGAATCAAGTCAAATGCCTTGCAAGTACTCATGAAGCTCTTCTTTGGATGAGTATTGGCAACTTGCTTGCCGGCTTGACATGCACTACATAGCTTGTCCTTGTCAAAGTGAACATCCTTCAAGCCTCTTACTAGATCATGTGTCACTAACTTGTTGAGTTGCTTCATGCCAACATGACCAAGTCTTCTATGCCATAGCCAACCCATGCTAGATTGAGATATCAAGCATGTACTAATTTGAGTCTCACTAGCACCAAAATCCACAAGGTAGAGGTTGTCAAATCTTATTCCCTTGAAGATCAAGCTTGAGTCTTTTGTATTCACTATCTCAACACTATCTTCACCAAAGATGCACTTATAACCAAGATCACAAATTTGTGCCACCGAAAGCAAATTGTACTTCAATATGTCCACTAGTGCCACATTTGATAGAGTCAAATCATTGGTTATTGCTATCTTGCCTATGCCTTGTATCTTGCCACTCTTGCTATCACCAAATGTAATGGGCTTGCCATTTTCTTGAGTTGAATCAATAATGTTGAACTTTCTTGCATCACCGGTCATATGTTGAGTGCACCCACTATCAAGGATCCAATGATTCCCCCAATCTTGTAATTCACCTACAAGCAAATAAGTAAGATTTAGGTACCCATTTTCCCTTGGGTCCTTGGAGGTTAGCAACCAAAGCCTTTGGTACCCAAATTGCCTTCTTCTTTGGGCCAACAATGGGTGAACCAACAAACTTTGCCTTGACACCCTTCTCACCCTTGGTAAGCATATAATAAGAATCAAAGGTGATGGAATGCACTTTTGTTCCCTTATTGTTCTAGTGTTCATTTTAGCACATTTTTGCTCTTGATGCCCCACTTGCTTGCATCTATTGCAATAGGACCCATTGCTCTTCACAAAGCTAGGCTTTGGAGTAGCAAAGGCCTTCTTGCCTTTCTTGGGGACATAGCCTAAGCCTTCCTTATTAAGGGAAAACCTTTGGCTACCCAAGCACTTTAGCAAGCGGGCATCCCCACCATATGCCTTCCTCAAGGAGTGGGTGAGCTCATCCACCTCTCTTTTTGAGAGTCTCATTCTCAACTTTTAGTGATGAATCTAAAATTACTCCATCACTACTAGTAGAGCTTGAGTGGGTTGATGTGGATGTGGAAGGAATGGATGGTTCTTCAACATCAACCACAAAGGGTTCATCTATGATGTCACATGTTGAACCAACATCCTTTTTGATGATTAAGCAAGCTTTATCATTCTTCTCTAAGAGCAAGGCATGGGCTTTTTGAAGCCTTGTATGAGCTAGCTCCAATTCCCCATGGTCTTCCTTTAGACCCTCATGGGTGGCCTCTAGCTCACTAAAGTTTTGCTCAAGAGTTTTTTTACACTCTTTTGCAAAGCTTTACATTCCTTGTCCTTAGTCTTAAGCATGATATGAGTTTGCTTAAGCATCTCAAGAAGATCATCCTTAGTGGGTTCACATTCATCATCTTCATCATCACTATCATCATATTTTACTTCATTATCACTTAGTTCATCATGCTCATGCAATGATACCTTAGTGGCCTTAGCCATGAAGCATGAAGGTGATGAGCCGAAGAGGGATGACTTCTTGTGTTGGCCAATTGCACTCATGGCCTTGGGCTTCTCTTCCTCTTCATCGGAGGAGCCATCACTATCCCAAGAACAAACAAAAGCACCATCATTTGTCTTCTTGAATGTCATGGTCTTGCTCTTCTTGTTTGTCTTGCCACCCTTGTATGCCTTCATCTTCTCTTTTTCTTTCTTGATTGGGCAATCGGCAAGGATGTGATAAGGGCTATCACACTCAAAGCATTTTCTTGGCTCTTCATTGCTCTTGGATGAATCATTTCTTCTTCTAGAGCCTTGCCCAAACTTCTTGCTCTTCAAGACTTTGCTAAATTTCTTCACAAACATAGCAAACTCTTGATCAATCTCTTCAAGGTTGATTTCCTCATCATCTTCTTCTTGAGCCTTGGACTTGCCCTTAGCCTTGGATGAGGTGGTGGCGGCCTTGAATGCCACAACCTTCTTGCTCTTGTCATCTTCTTTCTCTTCCTCATCTTCCATGCCATCAACCTTCTCATCGGTTAGCACCTCACCAAGCAAGTCACTAGGTGTCATGGTGTCCAATGCACCTCTAAAGAGAATCTTCCTCAACATGGCAAATCTCTTGGGCAAGCACATCAAGAATTTGTGCCCAAAATCTCTATCCAATGTCTTCACACCCTAATGCCTTGAGGTCATTGACAATCACTTGGAGCCTATGGAAAGTATCCGGTATGCTCTCATCTTTCTTCATCTTGAAATTCTCAAATTCACTCTTGAGAACATACAATTTGGCACTTTTCACAACTTTGGTGCCCTCATAGGTCTCACAAAGCTTCTCCCACACTTCACTTGCCTTCTCAAGATCCTTGATGCCTTCAAACACTTTGACATCCATTCCCTTGTAAAGTGTGCTCAATGCCATTGTGTTGCATTGCTTGTGGATCTTGTCGGTGGGTGTGAGGTTGGTAGGATCTAGGATGACAAAATCCTTCTCCGTCACTTCCCATACTTGGTCATTGATTGATCCCAAGTACATTCTCATGCATCTCTTCCAATAGTCAAAATTCTTGACTCCATCAAAGAATGGAGGCTTTCCCCCAACATTGTTGAACACAATACTAGCCATGCTTCACACCGGAGGTTGTTAAGCCTTCTAAAACGGTGACCACGGCTCCGATACCACTTGTAAGGTCCTAGATGGCTAGAGGGGGGTGAATAGCCTATAAAAATTTTCTACAAACTCAACTAAACAAACCGATTAGTATAAAAACACGGCAAAAGCGGTTTGCACTAGCTCTAGTGGTCTTGCAAGCCTTCTAGTGACAAGACTAAATATATCTATGATCTCTAATCCACACAAAGTCTATGTCACTACTCTAGCTAATGAGCAATCCTAATATGGTCCTTATGCTAGCAAGAACAACTACACAAAGCAAGTGCTAGCTCTCTACTCAAGGTAAACTAGGAAAGTAATGCAAGAGTGAGAAGCTTGTTATACCGACGTGTAGAGGATGTCAACCAATCACTTAGGAAGAAGAAAAGCTATCAATCACACGAAGGTGATGATCCACACACCGAGACAATGAACAAGTCGATTTGTTCACCCGAGTTCACTTGTACACCGACAAGCTAGTCTCGGTTGTGCCGACCAACACAAGGATGGTGTTTGAGCTAGGCGGTGCCCTTGCTAGCCTCAACACACCACTCAACAAGTGTGGTACCCAAGACACGAGCAATGTATTCCTTGCACTTTGTCTTCCCGACGAGGAGTGCGTGATCCTCTCACAATTTCGCCGGAGGTGGCCAAGAAACAATCACCTCTTCTTGCCAACAACTCCACCAAATCACCAAGCCGGCTAGGAGCGGTGTCTCCAAGAGAAACGGAAACCCACCGGCTCACAACGATCCCCAAGTGCCTCTAGATGCAAGAACACAATGCAAATGCACTTGGATCACCTCTTCTCTCAAGAATGAAGCTCAAATCAAGAATGAGAGAGGAGGGAGGCTTGTTGCTTGCTCAAGGATGTTAGGAATGATTCAAATGACCAAGAGAGAGAGCAATGGCAGCCAAGGGGGTATAAATAGGCTCCACCAAAAATGGAGCCGTTGGGGGAGGAACATGCAATTCTGCGGGGGCCGGCCGGAGGCGCGCCGACCGGACTCATGCATGAGTCCGGTCGATGAGTCCGATCACAACCGACAAAACCCAACATGCCAAATTTAGAACCCGCATGCGTCCGCGTCAGGAATCAATCGTCGGTCATGCTTCCGGTGCATGCGTCCGGTCCTCCCGAAATAGACCACGAAAACATGCTCTCTGTTCTTTTTGACCAGGAACCACACACCGGTCGCGCCCGTCGATTTTGCATGCTTCCGGTCGTGGGTAAATCATGCGCGTCCGGCCGCCTCAAGGCGAGCCGCGAATTTTCGTCGTTTTTCTTCGTCGTTCCTTCGCCTTTGCTCCAAACCGACTTCCGTCACTTGTTTCTTGTTGCCGACACGTCCGAAGAACACCCGACACCATGTGTTAGCATTTTTGAAAACATTTTTCGACAAGGACGGAGTTAGCTCTTTAGGTTAGAATGCATGCATATGAATTTTGAACCTAAAGGCACATGAGGACCGATATATATGCGATAAGTTTTCCCTCTTTATAGTACGGCTTATCGATTCCTATAATCACCCACACCCTCTATGGTGTCTTGGGTGTGAAATCAAAAACCCTATGGTTATGGGCCTTGGGGTCATTTGCCGAAATCCAAAAAAGAGATTTGGGGTCAATTGATCCATCCTCCATGTCTAATCAAACACTTAGCATCGAGAGATTAGTCCTTATTCTCCAAAACCAAACTTAAAATAGCTTTTGAGGGCGAATCCACAAAAATTAGGCTCCTCGCGACGGCGAATCCCTCCCGACCAAAGATGAGGGCATCCGTGGCGAGTGCAACCTCCTAGAAATCGGGATTTCCTCCTCTTTGGAAGTAGGTGGGAAGCCCCAAAGAAAAAATGTCCTAAGTTCATGTGTGGCCCCGATATCCTTTGGGGCTATGACAAGTGGGTTTGGAGATCATTCTCTAAAATAGCTTTGAGGGCTCTAAATTGGGGTTTTGGAGTGCAACCTGGAGCAAAACAACATTGTCCGTTTTAGACTCTACCCAACAAAACAACATTGTCCGTTATTTACCCAACGAACACCGCCGGTTTTATCTCAACCCGGTAGTGTTGACAAAGTAACACTACTGATTTTGTTATTTTATAATTTATTTTAATATATATTTTTTGTGGAATCTGGTTTTGCTCTAATGAAGATCTATATTTCAATGAGATTTATGTGTCTCCTCACTACTATAGAATTTTTAACCATGCACATGTTTGTTTTTACGTGGCGGTGCAAACGCCTTGGCGGTTTAAGGTCACAGTTAATCATGGTCTAACCGCTGGCAGGCAACTTAGAGAGCCCGCCACACATGGCAGGTATTCTTAGTTGCCTGCTGCGGTTAATCCATTAACTGTGGCGGCCTTTTGTGGCGCCTCAGCCCCCAAATCCAAGCCCTAAACCTAAATCCAAATATTTAGTCAATTTTTAGGTCAAAGACTTCCCACACAAGATGGAAGAGGAAGACTTAGGATGAAGGGGCGACTGCGTGTGTATTTATTGCCCCGAGATTAACCATGGTTGGCACTTGAAAGCCCACCACGGTGAATAAGCATTAACCATGGCAGGCGCCTGGGACGCCGGCCAGCCAATAACTGTCTTGCAAAATTTGTTTTTATATATATTAGTGACTATATATCTTGCACTAGTATCCTGAAATTTTAAACTAACCAATCGTCGATACAAAAATGTGTTGCCAAGGGTATTTCATTTTTGGTAGTGACTTATTGTGCAAGTTTCAGAGTTGCGACCAACGAAACAAATACAAACGAAGGTGGTGGTGACGATGGCTATCTTCGACGTACGTTTTAACCTTGTAAAAATATTTATCTGAAGGAATAATTATTTGCACCTATGAGGAGGCCTCAGTTTTGCATGAATAAATAAGTTCTAGCTATCTTTGGTGTCGTAAGTAGAACACATCACTATCTCAAAAAAAAAAAAAAAAAAAAAAAAAAAAAAAAAAAACACACATCACTACACGTTGTAGTGCCTCAAATGGAGTGAAATAATTGGTGCCAAACTATATATAATCATTATTTGTTAGGTACATGTTCACCAGGACAGGATCTACGTAGTTCTCAAAACATTGAGTTGTGGTCAGCTAAAAAGTATGCACATTTAGCATTGACCACTAATTTTTCTAATATGATAACACCTCAGCTTCTACACAGAAGAGACTCTTTTGGCCCTGCATTGTTACAGTAATCAGTAGCTGGCTAGCTGCACCAACAGAAAAAAAAAGGAAAAGCAAAAAGAAAATATGCAGACAAGACAGGTACCATCACCTGCGCACGTTCCCAAATCGATCAATAGAACGCCCTATCTCCTTGATTGTCGAGAAAACCATCGGGCCTTGCGGCGTGAAATCTTTGCACGTTGCCATCGATGAGAGCAACATGGTTTTCTCCAAAATACTTCTGATGTCTTCCATGGATCCTCAAAAATCTCATAAATCTGACCGCAAGTCGAAGTCGCCATCTTCATCCATGATGTCTTCCAGCTGCACTGTCGATCCGGCCCCTATTGGCTGGGTTGATGGCAACTGGGAGGCTGCTGTTCGATAGGGATTCTAATTTAAAAAAAAAAAAAACGAATAATCCAACCCTTATGGAAGTGAATCTTTAGCCCAGATATTTGTATTGATCACAAACTTGGGAGCAAAGTCTTCTTTTCACAGAAAACATATGGCTGTGGTAAGTTGTCACGGTCAGACGATGTGTCATTAAATTTGGATCAGCTAGCAACCAAGACCATACCACTTGGCACATATATACTATATTAAGGATAAGGATAAATGGTAGGTAACAAGATGTGCAGAATGACACAGGCAACACAGCATCATACATACTATATATGCAACACCACCGGCCAGCCAGCCGTACCTGAAAGCGCACATCGGCGGTGTGGCCTTTGGTTTGGTTTGTATGCCTTGGACGCTGTCAGGGTACGTAAGGGCATCGCACTGCGGATGCCAACGCGCTGCTCCGCGCCACGCAGGAGATGCAGGCTCCATTATCAAACGATTGGAGGAGCATGTAACTGCGTAAGCGGGCCTAATTTCTCGCGTGTGCGCGGCTAACCGTAACCAGGGGAGGGAGGATCTGATCCCCGCCGGCAGCTTGTATTGGGCCGGCACGTCGTCATCCGGCGCAAGCGACATATAAATCATTCAAGTTGAAGCTATAGCTTATGACCTTTGGGTGCAAATATAGAGTAGCTTAATTGGTGGTTAGTGGTGGTAAAATGGGGCAGAGGATTCGTTGAGTTGGGTCAGCTAGCTGTCGCTGTTTGGGTGGAGAGTTTCCAAATGCTAGTGGACTATTGTCACACACACTGCACATGCATTGTCCTATCCTTCGACTTCCATCACTCCTCTTGGTCAAGTGTATGAGGCAACGCTACTTTTGTACATTCTTCACCTTCAATGACTTGCGCCATTCTTGGACATGTACATAATCTATGTCCATTCTCTCCTCTCGAGTCAAGCAAACTCCAATCCTTCGTCTCTGCTATAGCTTATGTACAAATGATCCACTAGCTTAATTGGTGGTTAGTGGTGGTAAAATGGGGGGGGCTGTTAGGCGCCGACCACGTGGGAAGTGGGCGGCCCACCTAAAGCCCTGCCCGGCGCCTCCCGTCTCCCGCCGTCTTCATCCTCTAGCCGCCCCCCACCTCCGCCCCGCCCCCCGCCCCGCCCGCCCGGTGCCCTAGGGCTTGCCGGAGACTCCGGCGAGCCCTAGGGCCGGCAACATCCTTTCTCGCCTCCCATTCTTCTCCCCGCCGACAACCCTAACCCTAGCCTCCATTGACACCGCCGCCTCCGATCTCCTACCCCCGCCCGCCATGGACAACCTCGGCGCCCCGCCCGCCTACCCATATCCACCGGATGAGTCTCGGCCTGCTCCAGCCCGGCTTCGGCGGCGGCGCCCTATTTGCCGAGCTCACCGCCCGGCGAACCGCCGACCACCGCCCGTGTCGGCGATCCGCGGTTAGGCCGGGCGGGCCATTCTATATAGCGGGGAAGAATAGATGGAGGGGGGGCGCCGGACCCTAACCGCCGGGGAACGCTTCGCCCGGCGGTGTCCGCCTTCGTCGTCGTCTCCGTGCTCGGCGTCGTCGTCGTCTCTTCGCGGGGATGGAAGAGGGAGGGGAAAGGCCGCCTTGGGCGTGTGGGCTATGGGCCTTTGGGTTAAGGCTGGTCGGCGCGAGCCGGCGCCGACCTGGTCGGCGCCGAGGATTCCCGGTAAAATGGGGGCGGAGGATTCGCAGATTGGTTGAGTTGATGGGTCAGCTAGCTGTCGCTGTTTGGGTGGAGAGTTTCCAAATGCTAGTGGATCATTTGTCACATTGTACATGTATGTCCTATCCTTCGACTTCCGTCACTCCTCTTCTTGGTCAAGTGTGAGGCAACGCTACTTTTGTCCACTCTTCACCTTCTCTGACTTGCGTCATTTTTGGCCATGCACATTATCTACGTCCATTCTCTCCTCTCGACTCAAGCAAACTCCAATCCTTCGTCTCTGCGACAGTTTCTAAAACTGGACTGTTCTTCTTTGTACCACCTTCTCTGTATCTACGTTCATTCTTGGCCATGCACATTATCTATTGAAGTCTAGCCTCTCCTTTTCATACATCCACACTATACTCATTCAGTTTTGCGTTTCCACTGGGTTTCTCCGGTTCTTACTCTCAATTGCTTACACACGGTTAAGGAACCGCAATTGTTCCCTTGAAGCAAGCATTGTTCTTTCGTTCAGGATCTCACCTTGCCAAGCTTTGAGCAGACGTACAGTGTATGGTAGTCTCGTTTGTTTGTCATTGATGCATTTTTCTGTTGGCCTCGCCTTCTCAACAGTGTGCTTTCCAAGTTTTTAGTCAAGCTATTCTACTTTTCAATCCGCATTGGGGTGGCGAAAGTAAATGAAACTTTTTGCCTA
This sequence comes from Hyparrhenia diplandra, assembly GCA_015847255.1. Lineage (NCBI taxonomy): Eukaryota > Viridiplantae > Streptophyta > Magnoliopsida > Poales > Poaceae > Hyparrhenia > Hyparrhenia diplandra. Next base: position 290,829 of record JADLZK010003876.1, read on the forward strand.
CCCGTTGTCCGGTGGTTCTGACGTACAATTTTTTTTTTTTTTTTGACAGGCCCTAGTCTAGAATACAAAGCTGTAGTACCTGAACTCAGTCGTAGACGCACATCACACACCCACTCATGCCACACACAACACCTCCTACGACTAAGCTAAGATCTAGACCTTGTATTCTATTTTTGCCTGCGCATGTGCTACTCAGATGGGGCCTTCTGGAGATTTTGGGAACCTATTGTTCCCGGGTGGGAAATCACGTTCGAGGCAGGGCTCGAACCCGTGACCGGCGGCCTCCCCACCGGGAGTGCACGCCAACTGAGCTACGCTCGGTTCCCGTTCTGATGTACAATTCCATTTTTACCCTTCCAACCTAAACAGAAATGGCATGTACATATTAATGCACACAGCGTGAATCCTGAAGCCAGGTACATTTCGGCCCATTTGGGATTGCTTTTTTTTAGAGTTAAGCGGCAATAGACCTAGTCCTTTAACGGAGGCCAATAGACTAAAAATGTTTACAAGGCCCCGTTGATGGGGGACGTCCGAAATAGTAACCGAAATCAGGAGTTTAACCAGTCTCGCTGAACAAGACATAGGGGTTGTTTGGTTTCAATGACTTTTATGTGTGTTGGGAGTAAACAAAAGTCTCTAAAAGTTCCTAGGAAAACAAACAAGAGGGACATTTTTTGGGACTTTTTGCTAAAAGTCCCTAGAAGACCCTCCTTGAGAATCTTTTTTTATCTAAAAGTCACTAGGACTACAAAAAAGTCCTAGACTTTTAAACCAAACAGGGGCATAGTCTAGCCTAACAACAAAATGAAACTTAGGTAAAGCTGAAATAAGATTGGAAACCTTCTCCCAGAGCCAGGCCTTTACATCAGGACACCAACACACAAAGCATGTGACATAGTAGACTTCCAGATAGCATGAGGTCTTATCGAGATTCTATCATATCACCTCTAGCAAAACTCAGTTGCCAGCCGGGTTGAGCACAAGCTCTAGTCTATTTCCTTCGTCTCTAGCCCATCCATAGTAACTGAGTAGCTTCGATTTTGATTTTCACTGCCTTCTGCATGAGGAGGTCCCTTTTCTCCATGGGACACAGAATTGCCCATTTTTTGAATCGCCTTGGATAGCGGAAATAGAGTATAGCCATACTCCTCCATGAATATCTCTCGAAAACATAAATCATTTCTAAGTTTCCATATACACCATAAAAGCAACCAAGGTGCAAATATGTATAACCCCATTTCACTTGTTACTCACCAAAATTTTCAATGGATTCAAAAGAATCACCAGGTTGTACATCTAAGGTCCTAGAAAGAGTGACCCATAACTATTTAGCAACTGCACACTCAAAAAACAGGTGATGCATGGATTCATGTTCATTGCGTAAAAATACAAGTGGGGTCCTTGACTTTTCTTCTTTTCCGTAGGTTGCCTCTAGTCAGGATCTTATTTTTACTAACTAACCAAAGGAAATAATGCACTCTAGGTGGGATCTTGATATCCCAAATTGATGGAACATAGACAGGTTAAAAACCTCGAAAGTTGACTATCTTGTAAAGAGTTTGGTCTAAAAAAATACGGTAGAAAGAATTAAATTGCTAGATATTAAAGCATCCTCTTCATTGAAGAAGCAAATGGTTGAGGCCAGCTAGCAAACCTCATCCCAAGGCTCAACATATTCACATCTCCCTTCATAGAAAATGTACTTTTAAAATTTTCCCCATCCCAAAGTCTTGCCACTAATTGATTTTTCTCATTAACCTATCTATATATTTTTCAATACTGGATGGCTAAGCTATATGGGCCTAGCCAGGTGTCTTCAATCTATACCTCATCTTTGTTTCCTATGCATCCCACATGAAACCTTTGAAGAAAGGAGAGGCTCCTGTAGTTTGGGTATGAAAGATATTTAACTATTTAGTATTATACTTATGGTCTAATGGCTCTATCCGAAGTTTGCCCTTATCTTTTTATTTCTTTATGCAAGACGCTAACAGACACACATTCAAGTCTTTTAGATTTGGTAGGCCAAAAACCCCCAAAGTCCTTGGACATAGATATTGTTTCCTAATTGGCAAGGTGGTACTTGCGAGCATTTTCTAAGTCATTCTATAGAGAGTTACCATCTGTGTATTTAGAGTTTGAATGGCCCATTTGGGAAATTTTATGAAAGAAAACAAGTATATGGGAATGCTGGCTAAGCAAAGTTTGACAAGTAAAGCTCTAGCTGCTAAAGATAATAGTTTGCCTCTCCACCCAACAATCCTACTAAGCAGTTTGTCTCTTAAAGGTTTGCAAGTCTTCCCAAGTATGCTTATCATAATGGATAGAAACCCCTAGGTATTTTAGAGGGAAGGTTACAATAAGACAAATAAAAATGCTAGCAGCCAATTTAGTCTCCTCTTCACCTAAATTCAAAGTGATAATTTCACTCTTGTGAAAATTAACCCTCATCCTTGATAATTGCTCAAACCACATAATAACTTGTTTGAGGTTTATGAGATGTTCTAGTGCTGCATTACTAAATAAAATAGTATTGTATGCATATTGTAGAGAGACAATACCATTCTCTCTAAAGTCATTTAACACACCTCTAATAAAACCTAGCAGCTTTATCTAACATCCTAGTAAAATCATCTCCTACTAGATTGAAAAGAAGAGGGGAGAGGGGTCCCCTTGTCTCAAGCCTCTACCTGACTTGAAGTAGGGACTTTCTTCTCCATTGACTATAAAACCTAAAGATCCTCCTATCACCAACTTTATAATCCACTCCACCCAAGTTTTAGAGAAACCCCTAGATTCTAGCACCTCAATCAAGAAATCCCAATCTACCCTATCATAGCCTAATTTTCAGAATCAGTCCCTTCTCTTTGGACTTGTGTAAGCTATGGACAATCTCATGGGCAACTACTACACTCTCCAGGATATACCTACCTTTGATGAAGGCACTTTGATTAGTAACCACCAATCTGTGAGCCACTTTGTACCTAATATGTTAGTAAGCAGTTTTGAAACCATTGACTTTTTTGAACTAATGGGCCTAAATTGTTTCATGTTGCAAGAACCATTGACTTTTGGAACTGAAGTTATAAGAGCAAAATTCAATCTATAAATGTCTAAAGATCCTTTATGAAACTCCTTAAACATATTAATCATGTCTTATTTAATAATGTCTCAAAAAAATTGGTATAAAAGGAAGGGCAAACCATCGGTCCAAGAGCTCCTTGAGTGTAATTAATGGTGAAAAAGGAGCCACTATGGCATTATTTTCCTCATTGCTAACTAATTCAAACACTTCCTAAATCTTTATCTAACATAACATCTCCTCTAGTCGCCTTTGAGAAGAGGCTTTCACAGAAATCTGCTACTAATTGTATCATCCCTTTCGGTCGGACACATGGCCTTGGGAACATTCAAGAAAATCCATCTTTTTCTTTTCTCGCTTCTATAGTTAACTACAACATAAAAATCGGTCATATTCCTATCACCTTATAGAATATCTCTATCTCTAGATTCTCGTCTAATTTTTATATCTTCGGTCCTCCAAATTCTATACCACTAATCTTCTAAAGTCTTATATCTAGTCCACTCTTCTCGCATCAAAGGTCTCTTTCTTCTAACGTCGATCTAAAATATTATATTCCTATGAAAGAAAATTCTTGGTTTTATTAAACAAAGCTAATTGATTAGCAGCCCAGCCTCTAACTAATCTTCTAAAGCTTTCAACTCTGAATTGTCAGATATCCATCACCTTTCTTCACAGCAAGTAGTTGACCAAACTTTTTCTACCACTTTCCTAAAATACTCCTCCCGAAGCCACCATTTCTCAAATCTAAACTTTTTTTTTGCCATATCTAATATTATCTTCAAAATCCACCAGAAAAAGGTTTATGGTCAGTAGAAATTTTATCTAAGAATTTCACCCTAGCTAGAGGGAAAGTTGATTCCAAATCTATGGATATAAACACTCTATCTATTTCATCCATAACAAGATTCCCTAGATTATTAGTCCAAGTAAACTTTATATTTCTTAACTCTAATTCTATTAACCCCCCACTTGCCGATCCGGTCATTAAAGAGGCCAGTCCATCCAAAATTAATCAAACCATTGCTTTTTGTTAGAAATATTTCTAATTAAGTTAATGTCACCTCCTATAATCAAAGGTCCTTACTAGGACCCCATTAACCTATTCATCTATGAAAGCTCTTGTTTACCATCATCATACGGTGACCCATACATAGTGATGACTTTGAAGGATGTTGGTGTTTCCTAGTGCAATCACCGAATAGCAACTACACTAAGAAATGTTGTGGTATAAAAATAATTCAACACTTACTAAACAAATATAATCATATGCATAATTTGATATCCGCAAGCTCAAGATATATATAACTCTCAAAATTAATTTTGTACCATTGTAGCATTTCACTTAGAGTATTTCAGGTACCGTAATTTATTTTTCTCCCAAGCATTTATATGACTCATAATTAATATTTAAATCAATCATTCCAATACTTTAGAAGGGGTAAATAAAAATATAAATGCTAATAACAATAATAATAATGGTTAATAACTAAAGTAAATGTTACTAACAAAAGATAATAAGGGCAACTATGATAATTAAGATAACTAAGATAATGGTATTTTAGATATAGAAAGATGTAGAGACTCAACTAATGTGGTAAAGACAATCAAAACTACTCTATGAGTAAAAGACTTCTAAATAACTACCGTCTAAGCATAAACAAGGTCCTGAAATACCATTATCTTAGACTCGTTGATCAACTACCAATCGAGACTCGTCGATCAACCAATTGGTGCTCCACTTTCTTCACAAGGACCATAAACATGCCGACCCCGCCGGTTTGAGAGTTGAACATGCATCGCACCCCCTAGACCTCTATCGTCGAAGTCCTCTCAGCCAGAGCTTCCCCGATGAACAAGCAAATCTCAAGCAAATGATGCCCTATTGCCTTCCAAGACAACAACATAATACTACTAGGTATATTTTGTTCCAATGGTTCTAGAAGAAAAGGAAGACGATAGAGAGAGGGCTTTTTCGTGCTCAGCACAGAAGCTCTATGAGGCAGGCATTTGGTTCAAGCACAGGAAGCCCGACTACATCGACAACATCAAGTACAACAAGAGCAACTGCAACAACACGCTGGAGATGCCCAAGGTTGTCCTGGACGGTTCCAGCGAGTGCAAGTACCGCAACCTGATGGTATTCGAGATGCTGCATGCTGGGACCAGCAACAACAACGACGTGTTGGCGTTCGTGTTGTTCATGAGGGACCTATTCGACTCCGCGGCCGACGTGGACCAGCTGCACAGGAAAGGGATCCTAGACAACCACCTGGCCAGCGGCGACCAGGCGGTGGTGCGCCTCCTCAGCCGCTTGACCAGGGACATGGCCGAAACCAAGAGGAGCCCGCTGTGCATCGTCCGCAGTGAAATGGAGAGCTACTGCGTGTCGACGGATCATGGGCCTGGCGCGTCCTCATCTTTAAGTAGTGGGCCAACCTGAGGACCAGTCATCTATCCAACATCCGGACATTCATCGCCCTCCTCGCTGGTATCTTCTTGCTTGGCACCGACATCGTCCAGACTGTGTACTCTGTCAAGTCCTACGAGCTAGAAAGACGAAAAAGGCGGATAAGTGTTCATTATTGAGCATTGACAGGCCACAAACGTATGTTGCTATATATATATTGTGTTTCAAAATTGCAGTGATCTTTGTTATCCTCTCAAGCATGTTTTATATTAGATGTGGAGTGTGTCTATGCATGGAATTGTGTTTATGCATGCATGTTATGTATCACTTGTGTCTTGTTCTATAAGCGAGCTTATGTTTCTTTATGAGATGGATCTAGTTTGTAACAACGTTTTTTTATCTCTTTTGTTCTAGAATTAAGGCCGGTTTGGCACAACTTGACTGGTGAAATTTGTTTTTTTAGGGATTTTAGATTTACAACCAGCTTTTATGGTGAAGCTGAGTTGTTTCTATCACCCTATTTGTCAAAACAGCTTAATATGGTACACAAAAGAATCAAATGACCATATTGTCCTTCCTTTTTTTTGTTTTTCCCTTTTCAATCTTCCTCACAGGTCTCTCTTTCTTCCTTCACCTCTGGCTCACTCTCTTTCTTCCTTGACCCGATGCCGAGCAACGGTAGCCATCAGGTCCGGTGGCCACACCCACACCCCATCAATGGCCACGAGGCTGGGGTGCCGCCCTTGCACCCCCACCGTGGCGCACCTAGCTAGGCCATGGCGCGCCCCATCAGCGATCGTGAGGCTGGCAGCCCCACCTCGGCAGCGACCCACGGCAGTTGCGCCCGCATCTACAACTTCCACGGCAGCAGTCGTTGCTATCTAGCCTACTCCTTCCCCTAGAGCCAGACAGGCATACATAGTCTTTATAGCCTAGTGGCCCTAGTTGTGTCAGATGGAGTTAGGATAAGCTACTTTTTTCCAACTTCAGCCCAACTCATCCCTTTGTAAGAGGAGAGAAAAAAATAGCTTCACACACTATATAATCATACAATGATAGTAATAATGTTAATCCACTCGTAAAAGGATGCAAAGGGGGCAAGTGAACGTTGCAGGGCATCGTCGGTCCACATGGCCACGTCAGGCGATGTCACGTAGACATTAGGGGACACCACCCTAGCTCCTGCCATGTCAATGATCAGTGGAAGCACCACCTAGGAATATCTCTATCATAAACCTATGTCGGTATGATCTGAGGGATGAAGCTGAGCTACCCTATGGCCCACTGTCACTCACTTGGAGGGCCACAGCCGACCTTCTTACCGCCTTATCTGCCAAATTAAAGTAACCAATTTACTGACTTCACAACTGCCATGGAGGAGCAATCAAGGCCGTAGGATGAAGAGGCGGTGGGATGGATGGTCGTTTGTCGCACCCTCCTACATCGGCCGATGTCGACTTTCCTCCACCGACCTTCTCCACCCTCTACAAGTACCTCCATGCCTTCCTCAGGCTATAAAAGGCAAGGTGGAGCTTGGTGAAGATCATCCTGAAAGCGACATTCTCAGCATTCAAGCTTAGAGTAGCTCTGCAGCAAGCTCTATTTGTAGTATAGAAGTAATAGCTACAAGTAGTGGGTGAAGAGTTGAGTCAGAGCTTCACCTCGGGAGTCCAGAAGAGTCTTCTGGAGTCTTCGTCATATGAGCTAGTGGTTCAATCTCAACTAGCTTATGAACTTCCCAGGGTTGATCCCAGAACTCCCTCGCAGCCGTGTAGCCAAAAATCACATGTTTCATCGTTTTATCAGCATCATGGCATACCTCACACTCATCGGCACTGTCCACAATCCTCTTCTCACCGAACAGACACAATGTCATACTTTACTTACCGTTACACATTTGTACCCAGCTTTTACAGACACAAAATTAAAACCACGTCATTTTTCTAGAACACGCTCTCGGTGCGCATTTCATTAAGCAGACAAAAATTAAAACCACGTCATTATAAACAAACATTAGCTCTCTCGCCGACACACAAGTGATCAACACAACATGCACGCGTGACACAATGTCAAGCAGAGACATACTCTACGTGTAATAGTAACATAAAACATGACATCGAGAACAACACAGATCACTGTAATTTGGCAACACTGTAGCAGCACAGATCATTGTAGTACGTATTTACTTTATTCGGTACTTTACTTAGTGTTACACATTGTACCCAGCTTACGGACACACAAAATTAAAACCACATCATCATACACAAACATGATCTCTGCGATGAAGGTCGGATTGGAGGAGGTCTCCTCGACGAAGGAGGAGGTCTCCGTGACGAAATTGGAGGTGACGGAGTTTTCCACGACAAAGTATGAGTGAGGCAATTAGGGTATGTGAGGGGAGACACCCACCCACCCCCCTACGACACACTCTATATTTATAAGGAAGGTAGATTTACGTTTTTTTTTTTTTTGAGAATGACACAGTACAACGCAGACGCTCACAACACGCACGCACACTCACCCCCTATGAACACACACACGCAAACCAAACCCTACCCCTATGAGCACCTCGAAGGACTGAGCACCGGCAGATCCGGAGATTCTCGAAGTCACCATTGGCGCCTCGTCGTCGACGGGAACGTCGCTTACCACTTAATGCATAACGCCGGAAAATCCTGGGAAAATCCCAGGAAAAGGTGCGAGTAGATTTACGTGCCACCCCTCGGTGGGGGCTGGATTTACAACTCTCCCCACTAACTCTACTTGGGCCTCTTCTAGTGGGCTTGGCCCATATGAGAAAGCCAAATCCCAACACCGGTGAAGCTGAGCCGTGCCAAATTGGTCTTAATTCTGGAACAAAAGATATAAGAAAACCACAAAAAGTTACAAACCAGATCTAGCTCATAAAAAACATAAGCTCAGGGCACAAGCTAGTGATACACAACACTGCACGCATAAACACAATGACATGCATAGACATACTCCACATCTAGTATAAAACATGCACGAGGGAACAAGAAAGATCACTGCAATTTTGTAACATTGTAGCAACGTACGTCCGCGGTCTGTCAATACTCAATAATGAACACCTAGCTATGTTGTTGTCTTTCTAGCTCGTAGGACATGACAGAGTAAGCATAGGACTTGACGGAGAACACAGTCTGGACAATGTCGGTGCCGAGCAAGAAGACAGCGGCGAGGAGGGCGATCAACTTCCAGATGCTGGATAGATGACTGGTCCTCAAGTTGGCCCACGACTTACAGATTAAGACGCGCCAGACCCAGGATTTGTTGACGCAGTACTCTCCATTTCTCTGCGGATTTCGCACAGCCTGCTCCTGTCGATCTTGGCCACGTCCCCGGTCAGGCGGTTGAGCAGGCTCACCACCGCCTTGTCGCCTCCGGCGAGATCGTGGTCCAGGATCCCTTTCTTGCGTAGCAGCTCGACGTCGTCCGTGGAGTCGACCAGGTCCCTCATGAACAGCACGAACGCCGTCACGTCGTTGCCGCCGGCGCCGGCGTGCAGCGCCTCCAACGCCATCAGGTTGCGGTACCTGCATTCGGTGGAGTCGTCCAGGGTAACCCTAGGCATCTCCAGCGTGTTGCAGTTCATGTTCTTGAAGTCGATGTTGTCCAGGTAGTAGGGCTCCTGCGCTTGAACCAGATGCCCGCCTCGTAGAGCTTCTGCGCCGAGCGCGGAGCAGCCTTATCAGACTCGTCGTCATCGTCGTCTTTCGGTGCTTCTGGAGCAGCGCTGTTTCTTGGAAGGCAACAGAGTATCATCTGCCCACATCGGTGACAGGGATCTGGTTGTTCCGGTGAGCTCCCCTCCGGAGAAGACTCCGGCGGTAGAGGTCGAGAGGATGCAGTCCGAGTCTTGAACTGGGGAGTAGGTTTAGATTTCGGGTAAAGGAACTGGAGCACCAGCTTGTTGATCGATGAGTCAGTCTGTGTGGCAGCCCCAACCCAAAGTAGTTCGACGATCATTAGCTCAGAACATATTTAACTCAACAAATAAAGGCAGTTGATCTCCATATATGCATGAATATATGACGCATATATGCATGCGTGCTTACCGGAGTTTCGCCAGTCCCAACGGCGACGATGGTACGAAGCAGGATCAGGGGGCAGCTGGTTCTCGATCAAGAGCATGTCACGAAGGACGAAGAACCCATTGTTCACAACAGCATGTGGGCCGAAGACGGGATCATTCGGCAAGTAATCACAGGTCTTCAAAGAAGGAATTCAGAATATTAGTGATTACAGTTGTATGCAACAAAAGATGTGTATACAAATTAATGAACCTGCATGTATGGTTTAATTTACCACTTTTCCTTAATTTACATATTTCACAATATGTTTATCACTTCTATATTTTTGGCGTCTAAATTTTAAGATGATTTCAGACAACACTCTGCTTGTAACATCAACTAGTACAAGTTAACTGTTACTTTTTGTGATTTGTTTTTGTCTTTGTGTCATAAATGTTAATTTTTTGTCTCTGTCTACATATACAAATAATTTTATATTATTTTGCAAAAAAAATATAACTACATATTATAGTTGGCTATTCGCTATTTTTGAGGTAGATTGCTAAATGTCATAGTCGGCAATTTAAAACATCACGAAAGACGCACGGGTGATTCACTTACAACAATGACAAAATAATCCATTCTCAAAAATGTTTCTAAGAATCATTAGTTTGAATCCACTGTACTACAAGCAAATGATGAGTAATTGTCAAGATAATGGGCATTTAGTAAAAAAGTTACCTCATTTTCTAGCTGTTTTTGTAATTCCGCATGAACTCCAGCAGGAAGCAGCCGTCGGCGATCATCATTTGCAGGAACTTGTCCCTATTCTTCCCGCGCCACTCGCCTCCCAGCTCTGCGTACGCATCCTCCAGGTCTACAGCGATCCTTTCCACGGCCGCGGCAAGGTCGCCCAGAGTCTTGCCGCCGCCGGCCCGCCGGAGCAAGTGCCGGACAGCCCTGAGCTTGTGCTCCTCCATGGGGCGCAACGCGTCATCATTGTGGTGGAAGGGGCCGAGGGCCACCATCTGTGGCTTGAAGACGACGTTGCCGCTGACGGTCTTGAAGTGTGGCGGCACGCGGAATATGCACTGTTTCGGCCATTTCTGCACCGTCGCCGGCGGCTCGGTGCCGGCGACCTTATTCTCCATGTCTACCACCCACATATTCTGCATGCTTGAGTAATATAATGTACTCCCGTATAGTTCTATTTCAGTTGGCACTCTGGCACACTTACTCGATCAGGGCCTCAGGCCACTCAGGTACGGTATATATAGGCCAGCACAGAAGGTTGAGCACCACAGTACAGGAAGGTCATCAGGAGCCTCTCATCATGTTGATAGAACACACGGCGGTGATAAAACAAGTCCCTAGACGTGATCTTTCGCTTACGGCACGCATCAGATACCGCCTGCGTGCCTGGGTTAAAGAAAGCTATAGGCTATTAGGGCAGTGTAATTTTCATTAAGCCAAGCGAATTAAGTAAGCCCAAACTAAAAGCATCTGCTGTGAGAGATGGAGAGGGATGCTTAGTTATTATACCTCTTGTTGCCACTTTGCCAGCATTGCTAATCAGGTTAAGAAGGATGCAAAGTATCGAGCGGATAAGGTTGAAGCATGGCTAAAATCGCTAATGTGTGCTTTACAGATGTAGCCAGGTCGATGCACTACACCGCCGGCCGTCTAGGCTTCTCAAAAGGAGAGTACATCCATCACGCTTGCTCAGTTCAATACAATATATACATGGATACTTGTTTATGTTGCTCCGGGACTAACTTCAGATGTAGCTTGTGATGAACGATAAGTGATTGACAAGATTTTGTTTGCTTTGTACTCCCTCCATTCCTTGTTATAAGACGTTTTAGTTTTTTCTTATGTGTACAGAAAAGCAACATCCGATAATTTGAAATGAAGAGAATATAAATAGTTATACACATTTCCTATAGCGCAGTTGCCTAAACCGTTCAGGCGACACACCCACCCGTGTGCACCTTATCCTCTCGCTCGCCTCATCTCTCGTTGCCGTCTTCCTCCGCGTCGGGACTTCCACGCCCAACTGCCCCTCCCCTATCCCCTCCCCTCCGGTGGCTCCTCTCCTCCATGACTCCTATGGCGGCCCTCTATGAGTTGTCCTTCCTATAGAAAACTTTGTAAAGTCTGTGAGGGAAGAGGGGTGGCGCCTGGCGCGCTAGGGCTCACCGACTCGGCGAACCCTAAGCGCCCGCGCAGGGTGGTGAGGGGGAGCTAGCGGCGAACCGATGGTGCAAGAAACGACAGGGTGGTGAGAGGAAGAAGATGAGCGTCGACTGAAATCCCACCTTTTTTTTCAGGCGACTAGTTTTAAGAGATGCTTCTTTTTTCTCTCTAGAATGGTTGAACCATCACTATAAATACTTCTAGGGATGGGACTGCCCTTAGAAATTATTTATAAAGATGGACCGCCTTTAGAAATTATTTTTCCAAAGGTTATCAATGTTGTCATCTGCCTCTAGAAATTATTTATGCTATAAAACGTAACTGAAAAATTGTCGTATATTATGTACCTTTGTAACATATAATAGAGTAGTCATGTCATAAATTATGATCATTGGATAATATATTTGGCTATGTATACAGTTTGTTCAAAGTTTCAGTTAACATGACAGAAGTTTGATTAAATATAATGCCAGCATTACTGCCCATGTTTTAACTAAAAATTCGAGCAGTAAATGTGCATTTATGAATTCCAGTTGAGCATTCTAGCTGCACATGCATCACGTGATCTTTTGCTTACGACATGCATCATCAGATAAGGTCGTCTGCCTAGTCCTAGGGACTAATAAAAAAAATACCTCTAAGAGAGGTTTTTAGGGACTAATAGAAGAATAGTCTCAAAAAAGTTACTTCTGTTTGGTTTAGTAGGGACTAAAATGGACTTTTTTTAGTCCCAGGGACTAAAATGGACTTTTTTTAGTCCCAAGGACTAAAAAGTCCATAAACCAAACAGGACCTTAATTAAATAAGATTCAAACCAAAAAAGCACGTGCAGTGAGAGATCGAGAGGATGCTTGCTTGCCACTTGTTGCCAGCTTTGGCCAATCAGACTGAAGGACGCAAAAGTTTGGAGTGGATAAATGCTGCATTGCCTGACCTGCTGCATAGATACGACTTCTAATTCATGTGTGCTTTACAGATGTAGCCAGCTGATCGGTGCACTACACCGGGGCGTCTAGGCTTATCAAAAGGAGAGTACATCCTTCATGATTGCTAAGTGTTATACTATATATAGACAGAGCTTGTTTATGTTGTTCAAGGGCTAACTTGAGATGTATAGTTTGGTATATACTTCATGTGATGAGTGATCTGTGAGTGTTTTGTGTACTTTGGTGCACCGGCACGCCCTGCACTTTTCCCACACGAGAAGCCGCTCGACGCGGATTTTCTGGTGTTCAAAAAAAATTGGCACGCCCAGATGAGTGAACAAATTGAAAAAAAAAATCACCCAAAATTCTTACCCAACTAATCTACTACAACTATATGGGAAACCACCACTTAGCAATTCTTTGAGCTGGGGTGAAGCTATGTCATCAGCGGGTCCCACAAGCCACTTTTGTCCACATGTGTTCATGCAGCAATGGCTACTCCACTTCATCTTCTGCGACCACCATTAGACCAACATGCCATCGGAAAGACTGAAGGGTCTGAAAACTCAATCATCGTTATTGGTTAGTGTGTCTATTGCTCTTCACCTCCTGCACGATTGATGCATGACAAACCGCCAAGCAACCGAGCGGTTGGCTGACTCTAATATTTATATAGCATCCCTGGCCAAGTTTTCTCAAGGCAATGAAAGCAGTTGAGTGTTACCCAGCACAGCGGGCTTGGCCGAGGCTCAGTTTCTCATACCGAAGTAGACAGGCTGACCGGCGATGCTGTCGTGCGGTTGCATGCGGCGATGCCAGATCGAGGACTGCCTCTAGGTGCACTTGTCCAAGCTCGAGGCCTTTGATCAAGCTCAGCATCCTCTGTTCTTCTCACGAGTCATTTGATGGTGTTGCGTGACATGGAGATTCTCATGTAGTGAGAGATAAATTCAGGCAAGGTGTCGAGAACCCAACTAGATTGGGCTGGGCCGACACGTGGTTGGAGGAGGAGGAGGACGTGGGGGACAGCGGGCGGCGGCGGTGGCCGGGGCGCCGGGCGCGGCGGTGGCGGGAGACGGGGCGCGCGTGGGCGCGGGTGCAGAGGCGGCGGCGGGCACGGGAGCTGAAGGCGAAGATATATTTTTATTTGCTTGCTTATCCCCTAGAGATTACATGCCTCTTGCTTACATAGCCCGACTAGTGGGACTTGTAATCTAAGCAATCTCTATAAAGGTTTCCTTATACGATCGGAATACCTTTACAAGCAATTCCTATTTATTTATTTCCTAATAAGGGTCTCCCTTATAGATGAGATATCCTTGCACATAAAAATTACCTAAGATAATCCTAACCTGAAGATGAAGCAAACTCGGACTAAATGCGGGAGAGGAAGCGGCGGCGGCCGGGGCGCCGGCCTCCCTGCAGCGCGCCCGGGGCCCCTCTGGGCCAGCCGCCGTCGCTTGAGCTCACCAGCCACCTCTGGGTTGGCCCAATTCGATCATGACATTTCCCCACCGTTCGACGAGGCGGCGCGTCCACGTGCCGCCCAACCCACCGGTGGTGGCGAAGGCATCGATGACAGGAAGTGACAACTCGGGCCGAGGTAGAGGGCGAGGGCCGCGCACTTGTCATTGTCGTTGTTGCAGGATGGTGGCGTCCTTGCGGAGGAGAAGGAGAAGTCGAGGTGGAGGTCGCGCCGGGCAGACGTTGAACTTGAAGCTGGTAGGCTGTAGAAGCGAACGTTCCGCCCATACGCCGCATGATGCAGGGAGGCGCCCGAGGGTGCCGAGCAGTCGATCATCCGCGTAGTCGTAGGTGGAGCGTGTAGGTGTAAGTCGTCGCACCGTCACCTTAGCATGGAGCCGCCTGCCGATGCAGCGTGTCAAGTGACGTGGGCGGCGACAGGTGAAGTCGGTGAGGCAGCCGAGGAAATCGCCGGGCGTCTTGACGGAGGGCCCCATTTGCATCTCCTTTGTCCACGGTTCGCCAACCGTGGCGTTATTGATGCGAGGAAGAAGACGTCGCCGTTGTTGTCGGAAGAAGGACGGTGGCGCCCTCGACCCCGGCGTCCGGGTCGCAGAGGAGGGAGGACGCTTCTTTGAAACGCCCGATCCTCCCAGGGCGGTTGGGAGGTGGAAGCCCTTTGCTATGCCATGCGGCGGGGCGTTCTCCCCATCGGGAAGTCCCGAGAAGTTACGGCGGCGGGGATATAGTAGCGGTGGAAGTACCTCACGATGCCGTAGTGGAGGCTCCACTTTCAGTGCGGTAGCCCGCAACTCGATGGTTTTGGCGATGATCGAGCTCCCTTGTTGGTCGTTGTGCCCAATTGCGGCCACAGTAATCATGTTGTTTTCTTTGTCGGTCCTTCCGATGTCGACCATGGCAGCAGCAAGACCCGGCATTGTCCGGGCATGCGGTCAACCAGGGCCGCTATGTCACCGTCGATATCGCTCGGTAGGCGTGGTGGTCGGCCGTGGCGCCCATTTGTGCAGCGTCCTTGTCCGGCGGCGTCGGCTCGTCGTCGTTTAGCGTCGGGCAAGGTCGATGGCCTCCTCCATCGAACGAGGCTCGAACCACTCGGCGTGTTACTGGCGTCTCCCGCGAGCCTCCCACGAGGTCGACGGTGGCGTTGTCCATCGAGTTCCATGCGTAGTGCATAGTTCTCGGCGTCGATGTAGTCGTTCGGCTTGCCTCCACGGGAAGGCGGCGCGTGCCCCGAAGTGTCGAGGTAGGTGGGGGGTCAGGGAAGTGATGCCGTGGCGGTGGAGTGAACTTCGTCCCCTCGATCGGAGACTTCTTCTTGACGGATCCATGAACGGTACTGCAGCAATACCAATGAGGTGGAAAGCGGCGTAACTCACGAAGTCGGCCGGCGCGATCTCAAGTTAAGCTGGAAGAAGAGCTCCAGCTTAATCATCTAGAGGTCGGGGTCATCCCGTGCCGTGACTCCTAGACTTGGCACGCTGACGAATAGGGGGATGATGATGCCGCTGGTG
Source organism: Hyparrhenia diplandra (assembly GCA_015847255.1). NCBI lineage: Eukaryota > Viridiplantae > Streptophyta > Magnoliopsida > Poales > Poaceae > Hyparrhenia > Hyparrhenia diplandra. The sequence continues at coordinate 306,473 of JADLZK010003876.1, forward strand.
GCACCGCATGGGCTGGCGCGGTGTGGCGCCGGTCGGGACGCCCGGAGGTGGCGCTGGGGAGGGCAGAGCGCCTCAGACGTCTCTGCGGGGGAATCTGCCAGAGTTAAAAGGTCGGGGGAGCAGAGAGGGCAGGCGGTGTTGGCGGTGTCGTCGGTGACGTCGATGACGCCGGGCATCACAAGAACGCCATCATCTTCCTCCGACTGGAGGATAGCAAGGTCGGAGCCGCCCCGGCGTTCCGCGGTGGGAGAGCGGCGACGGGGCGAGGCGGCCGGCCTCGTGCCGCGGCGGCGGCTGGTGTCATCTCCGGCGTGGTCGTCGTGCGGTGAAGGTCTCGAGGTGATGCGACATACTCCATGCGGCGCGAAGTCTCCATGTTATTGGCGCGCCATTATCGATCCCGGCAGTTATCGTCGAGGAGCGCCTTGACGCCAGCCGGCGGTGAACTCGCCGTCTCGGAAGCCATGGGTGGCGGGAATGCGTCCTGGTCTCGGATATTGTCGCCAACCCGGCTGGGTGGCCGAAAGGGTTATCGTGAATTGGGGAATTGGAGGAGGAGGGCGTGGGCGGGGCGGCGGCGCGCCGGCGGCGCGGGCGTGGCGGCGGGGCGGGCGCGGGCGCGGGTGCGGCGGCGCGGCGGCGGAGCCGAAGGCGAAGATATATTTTTTATTTGCTTGCTTATCTAGAGATTACACATCTTGCTTATATAGCCCGCTAATGGGACTTGTAATCTAAGCAATCTCTATAAGTTTTCCTTATAACATCGAATACCTTTTACACAATTCCTATTTATTTATTTCCCTAATAAGGGTCTTCCCTTATAGATGAGATATCCTTGCACACCAAAAATTACCTAAGATAATCCTAACTTGAAGATGAAGCAAACTTCGGACTCATGCGGGAGAGGGAGCGGCGGCGGCGCCCGGCCTCCCCTGTAGCCCGACCCCTCTGGGCGGCGGCGCGTTGAGCCCAATTAGCCACTCGGGCTGGCCCAGTGCGGATCATGACACAAGGATATGGCAAGGAGGAGAGAGAGAGTACATGCGAGTCTATTGCCATGTGTAATTCATATGTCTACCATATGATCCAAAAAGCTAGATTCATAAGGATGGCAACGGTCGGGTTCGGATCGGGTGGAGTCTCCGTGCACCCAAAACCGAAACCCGAAATCGAAAAACAAAAACACAAAACCTAAACGAAAACAAATTCGGGTGGAAATCCATCACCAAAACCAAAACCGCGGATAAAGCGAAACCCGAGCGGTTACCGAAACCCGCGGATAACCCAAAACCAAGCGGATACCCGTAGATATATATATACATATTCACATGTATAAACAAGAGACAACAAATAATAAATATTTTCATGAGTCAACTTTGAATAAATTTAATAATCTAAGTAAATAAGTTATTATTAACATATTATAAAACATGAGTTTTAATTCTAAATGATTTATTTCGGATATCCATTGGATATCCACGGGTGGAAAACTAAACCGAAACCAAAACCGAAACCGAACCCGAAACGAACACGAAAGCGTGGGTGAAATTCCGGCACAAAACCGAAACCTGCAGGAACCGAAACCCGCGGATATCGAACGAAACCGAACCGCTGCCATCTTTATAGATTCATAAGTTTCTTGGCTGCATAAGATCGAAGCCAGAATCAAGGATTCACTTAATTAAATCCTCCTGCAAAGCACTACAGAGTTCTGCAGGACCATGCGGGAATCGTCTTTACATCATTTTACTTATCAATCATGTTCAAACAATATTTTTGGATTATAATTGCCATAAGCCACTTAGTGATTAACATCTTATCACAATTATATTTCTTCTTAGTACCCGCAGCAACGTGTATGGAATCCTCTAGTTAATATGTAGTCAAAGCCACTCCAAACAGCGGCAAGGAGGAAATTTAAATGATTTTGAGAGTTTATTGTGTAAAGATATTTGACTTTCACTGCTGCTGGGAAATAAACACCTGTCTCTAAAGGTCACCTCATCCGCTATATTCTCACTAGCGGTAGCAGTGTATGTCTCTAGAAGCCATTCTAGAGAGAAAAAGGCCTTTGGCAAGCCCACCAAGCACGACTCCCATGTTGTGCCGCCATTGTCGTCTGGTAGATTCAATTCAGATGAGATTAATTTCATGAAGGACTCCTCGACAAATTAAAATGGCATGTGTGAGCGAACAAATTAATGTGACGCACGAAACATCTATTGTCGTCCTGTTGTAGTTTTTCTTTTCTTAAGTTGAGGCTGTAATGTGTTTTTTACTCTCTTTTTTCTTTTATCTATCTAACAAAAAATCGGCAAGTTTTCTTGCGGCCTTTTTAAAAAAAAAAAAATCTATTGGTATGGGTTAGTATGAGTTAGCATGATACCTGCAGGCACGAGAACAAGATTATGACATCTATATTGTGAACTCAACTGCTCACACAAAGAACAACGCAATGGGTAGTATAAGTTAGCATGATATATACCTGCAGGCACAAGAACAAGATTATGACATCTACATTGTAAACTCAACTGCTCACACAAAGAACAACACAATGGGTAGTATGAGTTAGCATGATACCTGCAGGCACGAGAACAAGATTATGACATTTATATTGTGAACTCACACTACTACAGTTGATTTTTACACGGCGTTTGAAAATGATTTTCCGTAGCGGTTTTGAAAAACCGTCACCATTAATCGATGACCCGGCAGTCGGCCCGCCCGGAGGCAAAAATCACCCGCGATTAATAGATTAACGAGTGGCGGTTTTTTGTAAAATAACATCCCACGGTTAATGGGCATTAACACGTGGCCGTTCTTTTACCATGCCGCCACCATTAATGATGTGAAAGCACATAGGTGAGCTCATATGAAGGCTGAGTGGGGCCGCATGTCTGTCGGTGAGGAAGCACAAATGTGCTTCTCCATGTCGAGGATCTGGGGCAATGGGTTGTGACCAATCATATTTCGTGAATCAAAAAGCCCACGGATATGTGACCAAGGCCCATGTGCTTTCTAGAAAATAAATAAGCCCACAGCCATATGTGCGGGTGACCATTCATCTCTCTCATCTATAACCCTCTCATACCGGCACAGCAAGGGCGGGGCAGCCTCCTCGGCGGATCTCGCCGGCGAGAGCCTTGGGCTGCACCCGGTATGTGGCGGCGAACCTCGACCGGCGGTGGTGGCGGCGGCAGCGGCGAGCAAGGCCTCGACCGGCGGTGGTGGCGGCGGCGCGGCGAGCAAGGCCTTGACCGGCCCGGCGGTGGTAGCGGCGCGGCGGCGGCTGGCGAGCATGGGCCAGCGATGCAATCGCAGCGGCAACAGCCTCGGCCTTCCCCAACTCCAGGCTGAGGCGTGCTCCGGCGGCGGCGATGGCTGCGGCGGTGGGCGCGGCCAGCGGCGGCGGCAGCGGCGGCTTTGTGGATGGCGGCGGCAGCGGCCTACGCTGGCGGCGCGCGCTTCCGGCGAGCTTCTGGCGTCCTCGGCGACAGGGCGGCGCTCTCCAGCGAGGTAGTGGCCGGAGGAAGCGGCGGCAGCGGCGGCCTGTGTGATGGGGTCGTGGGCCCTATCCATAGGTTTTGTTTTTTTTATTTATTTTTATTTACCATGGCGATTTTTTAAAGATAACCATCATGGTTAATATGATTAACCGTGACGGTTATCTTTAAAAAACCACCACCATTAATAGATTAATGGTGGCGGTCCTAAACGCCCGCGGTTGTCGGTGACCCTAGGCTGGCATTAGCGGATTTGCAAAAACGCCCGCGGAAGTTCAACTGAGTAGTAGTGTCAACTGCTCACACAAAGAAACAACACAATGGAGTGAATAATCAAACATAAGACAACTTAATTAGGAGGACATGGGGCATTAGCATGGATCCTCCATAAAAAAATAGTAATGACTAACTAATAACTAATCTGCTGAAGACAAATTATGGGCATTACCTGTTGCGATCTGACTGAAACTTATGCTCAGATCCCCATGTGCAGAGAAAGAAATATGCAAACAACAAGAGGGCACGTGGCAAGTACTCCCTCTATTCCATTGAAAGTGTGGTTTTATACTTTTTAGACTCTCTTTAACTGTTCATCTTATTTAAAACTTTTATATAAACATTATTTATTTTGTTATGTCTTATTTCATTTTTAAAGATACTTTGATGATAATTTATTTATTGTATTATTTGCTTAAATTGTTTTGAATAAGACAAGCGATCAAACACAAAAAGTCTGAAAAGCGTTCATGCAGCAATGGCTACTCCACTTCGTCTTCTGCCACCACCATTAGACCAACATGCCATCGGAAAGACCGAAGGGTCTGAAAACTCAATCATCGTTATTGGTTAGTGTGTCCATTGCTCTTCACCTCCTACACGATTGATGCATGACAAACCGCCAAGCAACCGAGCGGTTGGCTGACTCTAATATTTATATAGCATCCCCGGCCAAGCTTTCTCAAGGAAACGAAAGCAGTTGAGTGTTACCCAGCACAACGGGCTTGGCCGAGGCTCAGTTTCTCAGACCGAAGTAGACAGGCTGACCGGCGATGCTGTCGTGCGGTTGCATGCAGCGATGCCAGATCGAGGACTGCCTCTAGGTGCACTTGTCCAAGCTTGAAGGCCTTTGATCAAGCTCAGCATCCTCTTTTCTTCTCACGAGTCATTTGATGGTGTTACGTGACATGGAGATTCTCATGTAGTGAGAGATAAATTCAGGCAAGGATATGGCAAGGGAGAGGGAGGGAGAGTACATGCAACCCGGATGGAGCTTGCTTGCTATATATATATGTATATATGATCTGAACAAAGAACTATGTCTATTGCCATGTGTAATTCATATGTCTACCATATGATCCAAAGAAGCTAGATTCATAAGTTTCTTGGCTGCATAAGATCGAAGCCAGAATCAAAGATTCACTTAATTAAATCCTCCTGCAAAGCACTACAGAGTTCCGTAGGACCATGCGAGGAATCGTCTTTACATCATTTTACTTATCAATCATGTTCAAACAATATTTTTGGATTATAATTGCCATAAGCCACTTAGTGATTAACATCCTATCACAATTATATTTCTTCTTCATACCCGAAAGAAGCACAGGAAATCCTCCTAGTTAATATGTAGTCAAAGCCACTCCCAAACAGTGGCAAGGAGGAAATTTAAATGATTTTGAGAGTTTATTGTGTAAGATATTTGACTTTCACTGCTGCTGCAAAATAAACATATGTCTCTAAAGGTCACATCATCCGCTATATATTCTCACTAGCGGTAGCAGTGTATGCCTCTAGAAGCCATTCTAGAGAGAAAAAAGGCCTTTGGCAAGCCCACCAAGCACGCTGCTCCCATGTTGTGCCATTGTCGTCTGGTAGATTCAACTGCTCATACAAAGAACAACACAATGGGTCGTATAAGTTAGCATGATACCTGCAGGCACAAGAACAAGATTATGACATCTATATTGTAAACTCAACTGCTCACACAAAGAACACAATGGGTAGTATGAGTTAGCATGATACCTGCAGGCACCAAAAATAAGATTATGACATTTATATTGTGAACTCAACTGCTCACACAAAAAGAACAACATGTACAATGGGTGAACAATCAGACATAAGACAACTTAATTAGGATGGGGACATGGGGCATTAGCATGGATCCTCCATAAAATAGTAATGAATAACTAATCTGCTGAAGACAAATTATGGGCATTACCTGTTGCGATCTGACTGAAACCTGATGTTCAGATCCTCATGTGAGAGAAAAGAAATATGCAAGCAACAAGAGGGCACGTGGCAAGTACTCCCTCTGTTCCATTGTAAAAGTGTGGTTTTATACTTTTAGACTCTCTCTTTCATTGTTCATCTTATTTAAAACTTTTATAGAAATATTATTTATTTTGTTATGACTTATTTCATTGTTAAAGATACTTTGATGATGATTTATTTATTGTATTATTTGCTTAAATTGTTTTGAATAAGGCGAACGATCAAACACAGTGCAAAAAAAGTGTACTGGATGAATGGGACGGAGGGCATAGCTAAGCTTCTTTGGCAACTAGGCTGCATCAGTGTACTGGATCAATGCCTGGCAAAGAGACTAAGGTGGGGCTCTTTCTTTTCTTCTCAAGACTACTATATATATGAAATATGCAACTTTAACTGACTTGAAAGCCCACAGCCTTTTCCAAAGCTGAGAAAACCCAAAGGTAATACTACAAAAACGGATCATACATAAGAGTTAAAAAATTAGGCTGGTTCTTATAGGAAATGCATGGCAATGTCATGGTACATGTAAAAAATATGGAGTACAGCGCATAATATGTGTCATTTAAAAAAAAAAAAAAAAAAAAAAAATCATCAACCACGTCTCCAAACAAAGGATATAAACTCTTGAAGCGTATCTGTTGCCAAACCAAACCGAAAAGAGGGAAGGGTCTCTGAAAAGACTGTGAAATGAATGAAATTCAATGTGTTGTTGAAATGAAGTGGATGAATGTATAATATCAGATATCACCAAACAATGATTTATAAACAAATGCTGCATAAGACTTGCCCCCAAAACATAACCGTTGCTCTTACCCCTCGCTTTCAGCTGTTGCACATGAACACACAAAAATTAATTAATAAATAAATAAATATAAAAATCTGATCATATTAATGTGTACAAAGTAAGCTATATTAACAGTGACTGTGTGTCACGAGCACTATCAGCAACTGGGTGTTGAGACCTCTTAGTGGCTGCCATGCCTTTCCCGCTTCGAGAGGCGCCAGGCCGTGGGCAGTAGGCAGACGGAACGGGAACCGTGGTGGGCTGGCGGGCATCCTGGCACGCAGAGAAGAGTTACGGGCCCGCAAGTCAGGAGAGGTGGCGTTGTTGTCCGGCCCAGTTGGCCCCAAAGGCGTCTGGGATCCGCATGCGGCATGCAACGGAATCGGCGCGTGTGAAAAGAGGAAGGAGCGGATCCGAGTCGGAACTCGGAACACAGAACCCGGTGCCGAGAAGGAAAAGGGCCCGCCCAAGCGTCTAGTCGGGGATAATATATTGCGACCCTGGTCCTCTGTACCAACACAGAACGTTGCCGCCGTCGATCCCCAAAGTTGCGAGGAACAAGGACGTCGGTAGCTCCATCCATCGGCGTCACCAAGGCTGCTGGGCTGGCGAACAAGAAGGCAGCCGGGATATATACTGTAATTTTAGCAATCCAGCACCTGCTCGGCCCCGCGCCGCCCCTTTGGGCGGCTCGGGCGGCGCGCCGCCCGCCGCCTCGCAGCTCCCTCCCCCCCTCCTCCCTCGCTGCTCGCGGAGGGAACAACACAATGGGTCCAAGGCGGCGACATAAACCAGCAACAGGAGGACGCAAGCTCGGGGTGGAGGGATGACCGCCGTGCAATGGTGACGAATAACGGCGCAACTAATCGGCGCCCAAAGGCCGGATCAGGCCCATTATCTTGGATCCGCGACTCTGAGGTGAAACTTCGGGCGCTCAGAATCGGCTCCATGTGCGAGACCGGAAGGCGAAATATGCGGCGCCGGCAAGCGGACTCGGCGGTCGGCGGCGCTTTCTGGCATACGCGCCGATAATCAAAGTGTGGTTTATGCCTTTTTTAAGGCTATGGGGTCAAAGCGGTTCATCTTATTTAAACGGCGGCGGATTCCATTCAGTTTGACAAGGCTGTGAAGGGGCTCGCTTTGCGGCGGCGTTTTCCATCGTGGGGCGGCATCGTGAAGCGGTACAGGGTTGGTGGTGGCGGCTCTTGCTCGACGGCGTTCTCGGGCGAGATCGGCAAAAGGGCGGCATCTGAGATCGCGGAGCGGCTGCATGAGTGCGGGATTGCGGCGGTGGAAGGCTCTCGGGACAGGAGGGCGATAGTGATGCCGCTTCTTTGTGTCGAGCAGCGCTGCGGTGTCAGTGATACTGGAGGCAAAGCCCTCACTAGAACTAAGGTGGGATGGCGGCGGCGTCTTCGGACGTCGCTTTCCCTACCGAGGCGCCATTCTTTGAGCTAGAACCATGCCCACAGCATTGGCCTGCGGGTGAAAACCCTGTCCCGGCTCTTGGCGCAAAAACGGCGCCACTTTTCGGCGTCGTGACCTCCTGGAAGCGTCGTCTATAGGAGGCCCTCCTTTCGATCGGCAATGTGGCTGTCCCTATTGCTATGAGTGTATTCGGCCGGTGGTGGCAATCCGGTCGTGCGGCATGCGGCGGGGTTGTCTACCTCGCCAAGGCATCTACTCTCGGTTGGTGGCCATGGGTCGTAAACTCTTGCTGTTCTGTTGCAAACGGACCAGGGGGCGCTGGTGTTGCTTGGCAATCGCCGGTGCGGTGCGGGAAATCGTCAATGTGTTGTTGAAACAACAGTGGCGGGTGATATATTGGCTGCGCGGATCATGGCGGGTAAGTAAATGCTGGACCAACCGGTGTGGTAAAACGTCGGAAGGCGGCGCGGCCTCATCCTTGCTGTTCGGCGTGGTGGTGACACGTGCTAGGGGAATTAGCGGGGTTTGTAGGCCAAGGTGGTGGTTTGGCGGTTTGGTGCGACCTTGGGGTGGGGCATCTCATCACGCTACTTTGGCGGCAATTCAAGAAGGTGTTGAGGGCGTGGAGCCGTGTGGTGGTGGTGTCCCGCTTCGCGAGTGTAATCAGGGGGCCGGATGAGGCGAAGCCCAGCGTTTGGACTTTCGGGCTCCGGTGTTTTCATTCCGTCGGGTGACTTGATTTGGTGCAAGAACACTGCGAAGAAGGTCTACTGCGGCGGTGGCCTTATCGGTGGTGATGTCACCCTTTTGTTCCGTATCAATGTTGGATCATTTGGAGGTTTTCGATGCTTGCAAGTGTGCGGATGTTGGGTGGAACTGCGGTTGTGCTCCGTCTCCTCTTTCGTCGTCATGTGTAGTGTGTTTTGGCGTGTTGATGCCCCAATCCAACCGCCATTGAGTATAGTTGAGTAGTAACCGCGTTGATGTCCCAATCCGGCCGGCGTTTTTTTTTCTTTTTTGTTTTGCCTTGTGTTTTGCAGTTTTGTACTTGGCCTTCGGCTTCTCCTCCTTTTAATATAGCGGGCAGCTCTTCTGCCGGTTCGTTTCAAAAAAAGAAGGCAGCCGGGACAAGCATGGTGAAGGCGACATCCTTCGAGACCAAGCCCGCGGTGGGGAGCAAGACGGCGTCTGGGAGAGAGCCGGAACCGGGGCCAAAGGAGGCGCGCAAGGCCGAGCCGACCGTGTCATTGATCACCAAGGAGAGGGTGCCCCAGTCCTTCATCGACAGGATCAAGGCACGTCCCACGCGCAAGCTGCCTCCCTCTCCCAAGCAGAAACCGAGCTCTACAAGGAGTTCTTCCCCGAGGAACCCGAGGCCATTGCACTCGAGCTGGAAAACATCACCCGCATCAACTACTTGGTTGATCTGGAGCAGTACGAGAAGAAGGGGTACGCAGAGGTGGGCGTCGACTTCACCAACGGAATGAAGCAGATCTTCATCCTTCCACGGCAATAGCTAGGTGCCCGGGAATCGTGCAGGGTTTCGTGTCGGTGGACCAATGGGTGTCAAGCGACGTCCATCTTTACTACTATGTCGTTGTCTTTGTTTCTATCCGGTCCGCTATCAGTATGATAATGTTATATGTGATGAGTTATACGTATGTGACTCTGTTTTGTCCCTGATCAGCTATAAGGCAAAATGTTGAAATGTGATACTGAATGTCACCATCGATCCAACATGCATGAGCAATTTAAATGACAGTTTTGTGATTTCTCGTGCATATGTTTCAAACATGCGGCTGCTAGTATTTTAGCATCTATTAGCTCCAGCATATATTTATTATTAGTTTCAGTAGTTGCTCACTTCACAACTATATATGTTAGGCTGTTGGTTCATGAAATTTCCCTCACCGCATTACTTTTCATTTTGAACTGTTCATTTTCCGGCTTTAGCCTTTTAGCTGTATGGATGCTCACTTCACTAGTATCTAAAACGTTGATGGCTCAGTCTCTTTAAATCTAATGGCTCCTGTTAATCTGCAATGGGCCCATAGTAAAATCTTACGCGTAAGATCTTATGCCTGTGTGTGTGTTTTTCCTTTCACCGGACGACACACGTACGTACCCACGGTGGTTCTTCTCATAGGCGGTTTCTTCCACTACGGCATCGCACCCAGTTCCATCACCGCGTTGAGCGACGCGGCCAGTGATTGCCAGAGCAGTAGGAGAGAAGGTAGCTAGGGTGGGAGAATGCGGAGGGTCTGTACAACATAATTAGAGCCTGTTTGGTTCACATACTATTAGAGGCCCAGGGGTAATTTTAGATTTAGTCCTAAATTACTAAAAAAATGGGGACTGGGACTAATTTTTTTAGTCCCATTTAGTCGGGCGTGCTGCTCTTACGGCGCAGTCGGCCACTCCGACCAGGCTAGGCCCTAACTTAGCCCACCCTAAGGGCCCGCGGCGATGCCTCCTTCTTCCCTTCTTCCTCCCGGCTTTCTTCTTCCTCGCGTCGGTGTCCGGCGCCCACCGCCGGCGGCCGCCTTCTTCCCGCCCCCTCTCTTCTTCTCCCCCTCAGACGAACCCTAAGCCTACCTTCAAGCTCAGGCTCCAAATCCAGCCATGGTAGCCCGCCCCTACCACGACCAACCGCACCTAAGCGCCCGGCCGACCATGCCGACGCCCGGGCCTACCTCCCAGGCCGAGCCATTCTATAGCCCAGAAGGCGCTTGGGTGGAGGTGGTGTCACTTAATGGGGCGCGGGAGGGCGGCGAGCGGGGGCCACGTTGGGTTTAGGTGGGCGACCTTCCAGCGATTGCTTTCGGCGCACAAGATCATTCCATTTAGTCCCTATTTCAATAGACTCTTGAGAGAGAGTAAAGGCTAATTTTTAGTCTCATTTAGTCTCTAGTCTGTTTGGTTCATGGGACTAGGCGAATGAGGCAAAAGATTAGTCTGTCTCTCACAAAAGTCTATTGAAATAGGGACTAAGTGAGACTAAAAATTACTCTCTCCATCCCAAACCGTAAGTCATTTGACTTTTTTTTTTGACAATAAGTTTGACCACTTCGTCTTATTTAAAAAATTATGCAAAATATCACTTCTTTTCGTGGCTTTCTTTATTAATAAAAAGTTTTAAAAGAATGGCTTAAATTTGACTATATTTACACAAATTTTTTGAATAAAACGAATGGTCAAAACTTAAAGCCAAAAAGTCGAACGAAATTTCTAATTTGGGATGGAGGAGTAGTCTCTAATCCTTATGTTTGGTTATTTAGGGGCTAAATGGAACTAAAAGTTAGTCCCTAGTCTCATGGGAACCAAAACAGTCCCTTAATCATATCATAAAACTAATATCATGGAATAATATTATATATTTGATTATGTACACTTGTTCAAAGTTTCAGCTACATGATAGAAATTTGATTAAATGCCAAGCATTACTGCCATGTTTTAACTCAAAATTCGAGCAGTAACACTACATATGAATGTTTTGTACATCGCCTGCCCTAACCACCAAGAATGGTATGTACAATTCATCTCCCCCATCTCGACTTCATAGCTTACCAGCACAATGGATTTCACAACATGTGACATCATGTATCCATGTTTCCATTAAAAACATTGGATCTCGAATTCCAACTTTGGGAATGACCACCAGGCCCATGTGGCTCCACAATTCAACTCCATGCAGTCAGCTGAACAATGGTGTGACTACCTAGCTTGCTATACAAAGACTCTCTCAAGTCGGAAACCAGATGTTCGGAACAAGCAAACAGCTTCTTCCCTGGCCGAACAATAGATGGAACCACACGATCAACATGTAGCACATGCCAGCAAAGACGGACATCAGTTCCAATTCCACAAGGACCCATCTCTAGAGTCAGACTCCAAGCTACTGTCAGGACTGGGGATCCTCAAGTCAGCAAAAGTGTTAAGACTCGTGACATATCCATATCATGAAGGACTGGGGATTGGAACATTCCGGTAACTTTCTGCAAAATCTCTAATTACGCGTTTAAGAGTTCTACCACCCCTTCCCTTGCATGTAACCTTGATGGCTTCTTATATTATCACCAGTCCTGCTGTAAAGATAGTCTGAGCCTGCATCCTGAAGCACCTTGAGCCACAATGGAACTATCATTGCAGCTTCCCCTTGCTTTAGATACTCGGAAGGCAAAGATTTCACCTAATCAAACACGTCAGCCAACATTAAGCAATAGCTGTGAATCTATTGAGCACATGACTAAACACACTATCTGCATCTATGGATTCAGACTTGGCATCAGATTGTCACGTAACCAAATGAAGGAAAAATAGTTCAACATGTTTTTTATCAAACATCCATGTTTCAAATTAAATTAGAGAATAACAGAATTAATTATGCCAGATAGTTACCAAGAAAATGATCCTCAACGAAGTGCTAATTCAATCACACGTGATAACACATAATGCTTGTGAAATTTAAATGGCGGAATTAGATTACCTCAGGTCAATAGTTGCAAACTCAAGTTAGTTAGAATTTTTTTGAACTTAAAAAAATAGAAAGAACACATTGGCTGGGACTGGAACAATCACAATGAAAGCTGTCGTGAAAAGAATACCGTTGATTGTAGCCACCCAAAAAGAGAATTCCAACTAAGAACAGCCTTCCATGCTGTTCCCTCACAGAAAACTGCACAATGCTGCCAGTTGTTGCAATATTGTTGCAGATTTATGGACCTGTTTAGAGAAAGAAAATGTGAAAACTCACAACATTTGACCCAAGTAGAACAAATAAATCAACATAAGCACTTTGTATAACAGCAGAAATAGTATCATCACCAGTATGCTAAGAGCAAACAGACTCACCCAAAGCATACTCCCACTGTTCCAAATTATAAGTTGTTCTGGGTTTCTAGATACATGGATCTTGCTACACATCTAGATGTACATTATGTGTAGATACATAGTAAAAATTATGTATCTAGAAAAGCCAAAGTGACTTATAAAGTAATAATTTGGATCGGAGTAGTTGCTTATGCCAGATGAGAAGTTTGAAAACCAGCTAGAGCTTATTAAGGTTTACACTCACAAGTACAATGTTCAAGCTAGTTTAGATGTCTCACATAATAAATTGAGTGACCAAAAAAATATATATATGCGAAGAACAAATACAGACAAGTACAACAAAATTGTTCTTCAAATTGCACCCACCCTTGACAAGGCGGATACACCAAGTAGAGCATATAGCACGTTTGATAATAGACCTTCACCACAGCGTGCCAAGATTTGGATTAGGGCCACACCAGGTGACCCGTTAGGGATGCACTCAGGAGATTCTAGCACAGCAGCAAGTACAGCCTCAAGAAAACCTGCAGATGGATTGTAACTTGGAATTATTAAGTTGTAAATGATTGAGTACAACCACAGGAATTTAAGTTATAATAGCTTGAGCTGAATTGCTGATTCATGACAATGACAGTGGGCAGGTTATAACAAAAACGTGGTGTCCATATGCCAGCTGTCTCAATTTGAAGCATAAATGATCAGAGTACAGAGATTTTAAACACAGTCCCAAAACAAAAGAAACACTAACTAGAAAAATCCTGAAACTTGACCACACACTTGCCCCTAATGCTATAATATCAACTTGAAAGACCTTTAATAAGCATGTTAAACAGTCATAGTTCTAAAGAGAAATCGCCAAGCCTAATAAAGTGATGCAAAGTTTTTACCATACCAACTGCCTTTGTTAGCTGAAAATGCATCCATGCATTTGAAGTAAAAATGAACTTCATTCTATATTGCTTTCATTTCTTAATGATGTTTTATTTTTAATGGAAACTAAGGAAATGATTCACTTCCAAATGGTGTTATAGTGTTATACAATCTCCAGAAGGAACGAAACTAAATCTTCCCAAACTGCACCTATGTTAACTAGTTGATGCATTGTGCAAGACGAGAAGGGTCAATCTGTTGGCTCACTGAAGATGGCCAGCTTCAAAGACAAATGAATTTAATCACATAGAAAGAGACAAAAAGTAATGGAGGATTCAGAAGAACAGTGTAAGTATTTATTTCAGGTATCATCCAGCTTACCAAGAAAAGAAAAGAGTCATAGATGTAAAGCAAAGCAGGCCAAATTTGCTGACTTTAGTTTTTCACTCCAAACAACACACAAAAAATCTTATCGTCACATTGTTTTTTTAAGTGCATTTCTTAAATGAAACCGTATACGCACGGGCACTATCCTAGTCACAGAATGAGGGGCATAAAAACATGCAATTAAAGCCAGAGCACAATACATAAAAGCAAAGAAAATAGCACTCACATGACATATATGACATTGCTGCAAGCGCAGCTCCTCGGTGCATTGCTGTAGAGCATATAGCTGCCTTTTGAAATGATAACTCAAGCAGAGAACTAGATGCTACAATAGTTTCCTGATTATTTATGCAACCAACAAAGTGAAGTAGTGTTAAAATGGCAATACATATCATGCCAAGATACTGAGCTAAAATATATTACAAATATTGAAACAAAGAGAAAAATAAGAACCTTTGGACAGCAGCGAATAAACGTAGATGTAAAGTAGGTATATGCTTCAACTAGGTCAGGTTCTTGATCACAGGTATAAGAAGAATTCAGAGCTGATATTGAAGATGCAGAGCTAAGTGTTTCAAAAGTCTAACAAATAAAGCCCCATACTCTTCTTTTGTGGCCAAACTCCTCAATAACATTGGCAGCTGAAATTTCAAGGTCAAGTAGAGTCAACAAATTTACTGAAATAAGATGCCATGCTAGTAAATTTAGTTATAATTATTAGTATGACATATAGAAATCTTCCATGGACATGCTAGTTCAAAAGCATATCAAAAGTACATAGCTACTGCTAGGCACTAAGGCAGGTAAGTTTTCCTAGAGGCTCTAACTGAAAGATATGGATCGAGTTTGTTAGAACATGGGTCTGTGGGCAGGCCACATGGGCCTGGCGTCCAAGCCCATGTGGCTGGACTGCCTTAGGATTAGATGGTTGATTAGGCAAGGACCACCGTTGATTGGGTGTTTCTATAAACCCCTAATGATCCTTGCCTATATATGTACCCCTGTACTATTTGCCATCTAATACAATCCTTGCCTATATATGTACCCCTGTACTCTTTGCCATCTAATACAATTGATCCCGACATATTGCTCTCAGAGTTGAATAAAACATAAGCTCAAACATATTTCTTTAAAAGTTAAGAGAACAACAATAGCCAAACTCTTATTTACATTATGATCAACTATTAACCCCCTTGCTATGACAGGGTGCAGAGAAGAATCTTTTTTAATTGAATTTTGGAAGCAAAAAAAATAATGTTTGTGCATAAAAGAATAGCTCCTTGCCTGTCCTCAAGAAGCAGTCATGCCTTTGAAACAGCAAGAAATTTGCAGACAAGCACTCCATAACTTTAGGTAACAAAATATGAAAATGGTATCCTGTAGAAAACAAATGCATAAGAAAATTAACTTATTAACAATTATGCAACTTGAATTTTCTCATTCTAAAAATCCATGTAACTTACATAAGAATGTATAGCAGAAGAAAGAGCGACATACAGCTGCAGATAAATTCACATTCTCCATATGAGATGATCGGAAAAGCTTTTCAAAAGTGGCCAATATATTCCAAGAAGAACTACAATTATATCATCATCAACCAGACCAGATGTGACTGATGTAACCAAATACGAAACAAAGCACTCATCCTGTAGAAAAGGTATAAATCACTTGTATTATAGATAATATCAAACTCCCAGCTTCTTAACAAATAATTGAATACATAAAAAAAGTAAAAATAGGACAGTGATATGCTGTCTTGTGCAAAAGAAGGAACAGATTAGTTGTAAGATTCTGCATGTCAACGAGCAATAGAGGTCCAATGATTGCTCATACATCACCAGTACTACTGCAGCATAACTTGAAGGAAAAGGAACATCAAACTAGAGCATGAAACAAGTACAAAAAACTATACCTATAAAGACCACGGACAGCAAGATCCAACGATTGTGTATAAGCAGCTGGATTTTTGCCTTAGCGATTGATCTCTGTCTATGTCAATCTGGAAATGGAAAGTACAAAATTTGATGATTACGCATTCACTAACAGTTCACATGTGGATTTTGTAGAATGGCTACACTAGGGAAAGAGACCATACAATCTTTTTCCATCGTGGAGTAACTGGAACAAAGTAACCTGGCCAGTGAACTTTTTCTTCAACTCTTTTCACTAACACAACTTAAAGCATGTGTGATTGCACTAATTATCTCTTCCTCATCCTCTAGCTGCAGGTTCCCTTTATTCATGCCCTGTAAGAACACTGTTTTTAAATATTACATTGCATATAATGCCTAAAAAAAAAAGATCTATCAAGGTATACCTTTAAAGTGTGTATAAATGGGATTTTAATTAACTTATGACCTGTAATGCTAAAACACTCAGTGAGCATACATGAGTCTATGACAACAGTAGCCAAAAAGAAACTGATGCAAATAGTTTGTCCAATTAGCAAGCATATGAAAACTGAAACGAACTTTCTTTCTAGATGGACAAGCTTCATGATATTTATTTAGTTATAATGATACCACATGATCATTCATGCAAGCAATGTCGTATCCACTGTATAAATTAAAACCTAAAGACCCACAAAAAGCTTCTGTTGACAACCAAAGTAACAAATGTCCAAGCTAGCTCAAGCATCAGCTTGTTGAATATGAAGAGCGCTTTATCCTTATAATCACCCCTCAGAGAATAAGAGGAAGGAGACGTGCTAGTAAAATCAATGAAAATATTTTCAGCAATCTTCTCAGTACTAAGTTGATATGTCAAGTATAATCTGATATGGGTAAAATGATGTATCCAATATATTGTATCTTTAGTTATGACCAGTATCATTTAGAATATATCGTGGTAGAATGGATTTGGCAAAGTAGAAGCCGTATTGTTACCTCACTAATCCAGAAAAGAATCTCAAGGTTCTGAGGTTCATGGACGAATGTAGGAGCATCCTCACAAAGTTTGCGCAAGGCTAAGGAGCAAGCATTTGATGATATAGATTTTGAAATTCCTGGCGCGCGCAAAATAGGCTGAACATAATGATGAAAAACAAAATTAACAGTCATAATGAATATACAGAATCCTTAACCTTCACAAGCACTCAAAGTACTTACAGTAAGGGCTTAATGTTACTTTGAGAAGACGATAGCCACTTTGAATATGAACCAATGACATCACCAAACGATTTATATACCTTGACATTTACAGAAAATACAGAAAAAAGAAATTAGCATTAGCTTCATAAACTCACGATAAAGAAAAAAAAATCAGAGTGTATATATATAATAAAAAGTGAAAACATATGGAACAAGTCCTACCAAAAACAAACTTCCATTCAGTTCAACGGGTGTTCTGCTGGACAAAATGTTCAAAAATGCATTATGATTGAAAAATCGAAGGAGCTTTCATCTTGTAAAATCGTGTCAGCAACCTGAAATTCAACAATTTATCAGCATATAGATCAAACACACTCTTCCTGGCATGGTTGTGTCCAAACACACAGTGATATGCACATATCTAGGTAACTAAAAATGTGTGCTAGTGTGTGTGTGTGGCAGGGGTGGGGGCTGAAGAACTTATAACATGAATCAAAAGAATGGGAATTGTCTCTTAATTGGTTCCAAACGCAATTATAGGTGTTATTTTATCAAGATTCAAGACTTATGACCCATTTTAAATCAATTTGGCATGCCCCCATTAAATCCCTGAATGCAACAAGTTGTTCCAGCAAGTATATTGCACATAAGTGATTCTAAGATGTGATTCTCTACTCTCTAGGAACGCTGAGAAAAGTAGTTTCTCCTGATTCACTTCCTGCATCAGATCACTTTCTTACATAGGATCCTAGAGTCATAGACAATCACTTTCAGCCACAAAATCACTAATCACTTCCCACAAATCAGAAGTTGCAGGAGGAGCTCTACCATATAGGTTTCTTTTTAGAGATAGACATAATATCATACAGGTTTCTTTTTTAGCGATGGACATAATTGAGAAGGATGTAAAGATCTGGAAGGATGTAGTCATAAAATATAGTGAAAAAGCAGGTAAAAGCAATACAATCAATATGGTCCATGAGGATCAAGTTATTTAAATCTTATCACAACAATTTTGAATCTTTTTACCAAAGTGGTACAATACACTTACCATGCTGAGTGCATACATTCTAACTTCTACGTCCTTCAAAGGAATTGTTTGGCTTGAGAAATCATAACCACCAGAAAAAGAGCTGCATATAAATTAAAAATACAGGTAGAACACAAAGTTTTTGGTACCACAACCTTACTCAAAATAGTGAAATACAGAATAAAAATGTCAGAACTATCTGTCAAAATGGAAGCTTTTAAAAGATATCAATATCGAAGATAAGCAGCTCTCCAGCATGTTCAATAAACTAATCTCAATTATCAATAACAGAGGCTACTTCATGCCCATGAGGCCGCGACACAGAACAAAAATCAAACATAAATTAAATACATAATTGACATGAAGATGTCAGTTTCTTGCAGAGAACAAAGATTCAGAACAACTAATCTTTAGCAACTTAGTCTCTCTTCATTCTTGACCATATAAATTATGCATCTTTTCCTTATTAACTTACGTTGGCTAAGTTACTTATTCCTAAAATCTATTGAAAAGGACTGCCCCACTTTCCATAAACAATGAGGATTTCTTGGATCCATAAACAAATTTTACTTAGTGTTTCTACACCATACTAATGCAAATAAGAGTTCTAAGTAACAGAAGATTAAGAAGCATGTTTCACCATTTGTTAAACCATAAATATGTCATAATTGTGTAAATAGGGATGGATCATAAGCAACCATTCAGCAAATGATATGTACCTTGTTTATATATGCAGGGGCACCTAGAAGCAAACAAATGTCAACAAGGAGCTCCTCTAAATTCATCCTGAACTGGGTTAGCCCCTCAGGTATACAAGGTGCTCCATCAGAATCAGTGTCCATCTATGAATGGGCAGAATGACAAGACATAAGAAGACAAGAGGATTTACAAGAGCTCTGTTCTACAATTAGGTATACAAAAAAAGGGACAATGTAAAAATAGCTAGTTTTTCCCCTTGTTGATGAACAATTGCGAAGTTTAGTTAAAGGAAATACAATACATAAAGTATGATTACAAACCAAAGGCTGAATTCGTAAGATAATCAGCTTCACTTGATCACTTTATTATGACAAATAAGATATATAACTTTATAGAGAATCAAGCCATACACATATAATGATCCTACATAAAAGGGTAGAACAGACAAACCTGAGCACGAAATAAAAAGAGCATCCAGCAGTGAAGAAAACACAGGCACAAACAACTCTTGTATCACATTTCTTTTGGCTGTCTTCACATCAATACCAAGAATAAAATTTGCCAAACTGCACCTGCAGAGTTTCTCACAGAAAGTAAATAATTATATCCCAAACATGCACATTAATACCATAAGAACTAAAGTTCACTTCAGGAGAATAGAAATATGGAAAATGTTCCAATTTACACACTTAAATATTGTAGCATAAGTGCCTTATCAACAATGGGCATATAGTAATTATTATACAGGTGCTAACAACAATGGAACTGCATTGAGTGAAATATCACAATATGAGTCCTTGAACAGATGAACACAGCTGGAATTCCAGGAGTAGGGTGTGTTCTAACTTCAAAGGTCAGCCACAGCGAAAAAAAATACACCTTCCAAGCAAGTTTGTCAGGATACGCCAGTTGAAGAGCAATTCCTTGTGCAGTTGTGCCACACATAGGCCTACTAGATCCCTACAATCATGTCGAGGGAGATGCTAACCAGTCACCAACCCACCCCATCCTAAATTAGTGCTAGTGCACACAGACAAAACACTGATGACACCTCAATACAAACCAAGAAAAGAGCGTGTAATTTGCTCCCAAAGTACATGGACTAATTGTTTACATGATATGGCTTTAAAAGAGCTTTTCATACATGGAAATGAAAGGTGAAAGGTAAGCATCATTACCAAAATTGCAAGGTTGACTCTGCAATTTCCCAATCTTCACTGGTAAAAAGCTACACATCTGCAGTTGGGGTAGAGCACTTCAGATAATGTGTGGTAAAAATAAACTGCAATATAAAATTATCTGAAACCTTGAAAGTTAACACTAAAACTCAAGAAAAAGTACCACATAAACAATGCAATAAATTGACCTCAAAAGTCCATCGGTGAGCAAGTGCTTGGCTACTCCCTTCTGCAACCAAATCAGGGTGCCTAAGAAAGTTGAACAGCTATCAGGTCATGTTCAACAGATTCAAACCCATGAGAAAAGAAAAACAATTTTTTTGAAAATGTGTTAAAGGCTATGTTCGGCTAGGCGCTTAGGGTGAATCTAGGCGGTGACCTAGAGCCTAGAGCCTAGTCGGGAGTAAAAGCCGGAGCCTAGGCGCCTCCTATACGCTGTTTTCCTAGGCGTTGCCATCTACATACATATCGTTGCCATATACATCATATATACCTCTAAAACAAAAAAGAAAAACAGGGTACTAATGGGCCTCTAGTCTAAAAAAGGAAGCCCATCAAAGCAGCCCAACTATTCAACAGCCCACCTCCCACCTTATCCTCTCCCCGATGCCTTCCCTCCCTCGCCGCCCCTGCCGCTCACCCCCGCATCGCCCGCCGCCTCACCCCCGCGCCATTCAGGCCTCGCCGCAGCCACGGGTCTCCTGGCCCCCTCGCCTCCTCCTCCACCGCCGCACAACCCACCTCATGCTCCCATCGCCGCTGTGGGTCTCCCATTGTTGCTCAACCTCCGCACCACCCCCCATGCGTGTCCCCGCCATGGCGGATCCGGCGCCTTTCATCAACAACAAATTGGCGGGCGCCTAGGTACCCACCTACCCCCTAGGCGAGGCGGGAGGGTCACGCCCTGGGCCGCCTAGCCGAACACAATAAAGGGTAATACACTATTTCATATTAGAAGGCCTCTTAAGACTTTTACGCCCCTTCGATGATTGTTACATATAACAAACAAGGACTATCTCATTGCATTGGTATGTCATTTTCTCAACTACCTCGAAACGGCTAATTCTTAGTTATTAGTCCATTTCAATTAACTCAACTATATGAAAAGTCAAAAGCTCATTCCAACACAACATTAATATGTTTTCTGATTTTGCTAATAAAATAGAAATGTATGGTAACTAGACTTATAGAAAAGTATATATAATGAAACAAATCTTACCGCCGCCAACTTCACACATCAAACAGGCAAGACCAGCAATGATCTTCTCACTTCTGCTGGCTAAAGTTGGTAGTAGAAGAACTTCCCTTATATAAGGTGTCTTATTGAGAAAGTCCTTAGGTAATTCCTGCCACCTCGATAGCAAGACACATCAAGCCACTTCCAGTGAATTATAAGTTAAAATTTGTTTTTTAGTTGTTAGATAGGATGCCCAAAAATTCAGGGGACAAGTTATTGAGGATTCTTTTTATGGTACCAACCATTGTGGGGTAAGAAACTAAAAAGGAATGTGGTGGCTTCAGTAAAAATAAATGCCCTTAAGCTGAAAGTGTTCTTGTGGTTAGCCTTAATGAGAAATTGCAAACAGAGTTCACTCTGAAAAGAGGAAAGGAAACAAAACCACATCTTCTGTGGGGTCCCTTGAAACAGTCAACCATGTGTTTTTCCATTTATTTTAAGCCTTTATAGCTTTATCTGGTGCTGTTTAAGAAAATTAAGGGAGGGATAGAATCCCAGTTAGCATGAGGGATTTGCGTGATTCCGTGGCTATCTCTCGGCACGGAGAACTATGGTCATAAACTACTATTTGGTATTGTTGTGTGGTCCATTTGGACTACCAGAAACCTATTGATCATGTCTTTCCAAAAAATGTGAACTGAAGTCCTTTACAGAATTTATTTTTTGTGCAAAAATGGCAGTGTTCCAAAATGCTTTATTGATCAGACACCTAGGCACACTTAAGCAACCTAATCGGAGCCCTGGTGTGGTGTTTAGGCCCTGGGCGCTGAATTAAACTTTTTGGCATGGTTAGGTAGCCAGGAGCGCAGCAGCTCCGCAGACAGATGAAGGCGAGAGGGAATGGCATGGGTGGGAGAGCTAGGAGAAAAGAGTGCCCGGGGCGGGGGCAAAAAGGCTGGAGCACTAAAAACAGGGTGGCAACTAGGATTACACGAAGGAATTCATTGCCCCTCACAGCAGCAGAGAAGGAGAACTGAGCTCGAGCTCCCTCATCATGTGATCCTCACCCCTCATGCCTTGTATCTCTGCCAGTGCAGTCCCACCAGCCACCCAACACGCATGGAGGAAGGGTAGCAATGAGATAAGAAGAGACCAATAGAGATGACAGGCGGCGGCGGCTTTGTTGTATTGTACAGTGCTAGGAATCATCATGAGGTGCATAAGTTGGATGGGCCAGAAATGACAACCCATACCGTGCAGTTTGTGAGGGGAGAGGCAAATGGGCCTTTTGAATGTATAATGGCCTAATGGGCTGTTACAGAAGGTGGTGTTACAGCCAGATCCTGAGGCTGTTCATAAATGGCGCTTTGAGGCCTCGGCAGGTCCTCTCCACCAAATCAGCTTATGATGCCTTCTTCAACGCGCCCACTTATTTTGCACCAAGTAACCTGATTTGGGAAACCTGGGCTCCAAGGAAATGCAAGTTTTTCCTATGGCTAGTGGCCCACAACCATAGCTAGACAGCTTAACAGGCAGGCACGCCGTCACCTTCCCCATCCGGGATCACTGCCCACTTTGTGACCAGGAAGATGAGACGTTAACCATCTACTCGGCATGTGTCTTTGCTCAGCAGTTTTGGCATCAGCTATGGAGATTTTTTGGGACTCCGGACGTGACAACCCAAACGGACAGTAACAATTTCTTCTTATGGGACTCCGGACGTGACAGCCCAAACGGATAGTAACAATTTCTTCTTATGGTGGCAGCAAGCAAATGATCGAATGGGCATGGTGTGCGGGATGGTTTTAACACCTTGGTCGCTTTAGGGACATGGACCCTTTGGAAAGCAAGCAATGATGTTGTGTTCAATGGGATCACCCCTGAGTGGACAGAACCTTTACTGGCGCAGAAGGAATCTGAACTCTGATGCTTTAGGTGCGAAAAGGGCTTGGTGCCATGGTCGCCACTACGCCCCCGTCCAGTGCAGTTGGGGAGTTGGTCCAGCTGGTCGTAACATATCTTTCTTTGGTGCAAATGTACAAGTATAGCCTGATGATCATGGGCATGTGGTGTAGGTGTGTGTGCGCAGCATGTGCACTGTGTATGGTTATTCGCCTAATTCTTCCTCTCTTAATGCAAACGATATGCAGTCCCGCATAGTCGAGGAAAAAAAAAAAAAAAAGAATGTATCATGGGCTCATCATAATTGCATGTGAATAGCTCAAGTATTCTTTTTTGTTATTAACTTATTATTATGGTGATGAACAATGTATAAAAAGTTTAAGTGTGTTCAATGTTTACATTCTGTGCACTAGGTGGTGACCTAATGCCTGCCTGGCGCCCTAGCATTCATTGCAAGTTTGCAACCTTGACAAATGGTGTGAGCTACTGAAGGAGAATGATCCCGATGTCTGAAACTTATTCAAGCCAAGTTAAGTCGCTCACGTGAGTAAGAATAAACAAGTTGTGACTTGGGGTGCCCTACGCTTGAGGATCTTCTTTGAGGCAAGCTGCAGCTGTAATGCTATGCTGTCTCTTAGATTTTTATGGGCTTTGTCGTTTAATCTTTTTGTTAGTTTGTTTGAGCTCTTGCCTGAGCTGGAATCCCCAGCGACCTAGATTTCTTATATGCTTTCTATAAAAGCTGGGAATCCCTTTAGGAATAAAAACAATAATTGCACACTCAACAACAAGATGACTCCTGAACTGTGGGGACTCAATACACAGTGGAATAAGGGGGAAAATGTTATTTAAACTTGGACGGTGAGGGGAAGAACCGCCCACAGCATTGCACTTAGAAGAAGAACCAAACAACTGGCCTAAAAACCCCGGGCCTGGTCCATGCCCAAAGGGCCAAACTAACTTGGGGCAACACAGAATACGGCTGGCGCCAGCACCGCAGCTGCCGGGCGCGCACCGCAGCCGAAGACAGCGAGAGGATTTTATTGGTGCGAAACTGGGGTTCAACCATGGCCAGTGGGCAAGACCACGACAAGCCACACCACCTGAACTATCGCCAGTCCCACAAAAATTAATGCCTACTTAATATCATAGCACTGAAGTTCCTCATCCCACCAACCATATAAGAAAATTTGCATTAGCTAATGCATGAAAGAAATAGAACTTCAATAAATTTGGCATATCCACGATCAGGAAATTTATCAATTTGTGAAAGAGATAAAAATAAAATATGTATGCAGATGAAAATTGGGATGAAACCACTCAAAAAAGGTTGCAAATATTTGTTCTTGATGTGACTAGTGAGGATAGATTTGTGTGCTCGATGTAGTGCTGAAGGAAATTATGAATGCCTAGGTTTGACCAAGAAAATGATGAATGAGCTCCGCGACTTTGGTTCTCACTGCAGTTTCCCTATCATGTCAGTAAATGTTTTATGTGCATTTGAGCTAGACCAGTTTATTTTTAACTCAACTTAGTAACCTGAACCTGTGACTGGAAGATGATACAGAACAAGACCATCACTGCAACTCTTCCTGGTATTAATCAGCAAATAAAACTAACTATCTAGCTGTTCTCTGAACATTGCAAAATGTAGGTTCAAAGAAGTAGTGACTATGAATTAGTAAAATTAATTGATTCAAGGGTTAAAAGTTAAAACCATGGTTAGCTACCAAAATACAATTCAAGTAGTAATTAATAGTTGTCTGTGTTACCATCTGTATATCCTGTGGTGACGTCAATGGGTCTTGTCGCCAGTTGGCTGAACCCTTTGTGTTCAATTCAGTTAGGCAGTTCTTTAGTTCGAGGTGTTTGCGCTTTGGATTGTCAGAATTTTTAATTTCGTTGCTTTTAAGTAATGAAATTCGGTTCATCCATGGTGATAAAAAGTAGTAATTAATGGTCAATAGCACAATCAAACAGTAAACGTCACTAGACAAGTTAACTGGACCAATGCAGGCTTGCAGTAAGGAACAAAGTAGCAAGGCTCAGAAGAACATATCTTACTTGGTGCTGGCCAACAAGCTCAGTCATAACCTCTATTGCTACCTCAAACGAGAAGGACACCTTGATCAGCCACACAGCAACAAAACAACGTGAGCACGTGACGTGAATGCACAACTAATTCCTCCAAGTACACTTTTCAGCCCTTATAAGTAATCGGAGGCTGCAAATGTTCGCACCTGCAGCGAGTTGAACGCAAAAGTGAGAAGTGGGTGCGTGGCAAGCGTGGCTGCCGGCGTCTCCGAGAAGCACCCACCCGTACCTACGGCATTGTCGTTTTGTCAGCGAGCAGCTAGAGCAGGAAGCAGGCGAGCGCAGAGTGAAGCGAAGTGCAGGGCGCGTACTTACGTACCCAGCTCAGTAGGCACCGGAGGACTCTGCGGTTGCGCTCGTGGGGGCGACCCGTCGTCATGGGTGGGTGCCTTCTCGGATTGCCCGTGGAGGAACTCGAGCACGGCGGGCGCGTGCGCGAGCAGCTCGCGCGTGAACCGGCACCGCGCGGCGGCGTCGACCCCCGTGTCGCCGGCCTGGTCCTGCGCAGCCTCCTCAGGAAGCACGGTGAGTAGCTCCAGTACGGCGGGGGCGGCAGGTGCGGCATCCGCGCGAAAGGCCGTCGACGCCGCCCTCGGCGCGGAGCGCGCGAGCGCGGCGAGCGCCAGGCAGATCTGCGTGAGCAGCTGGCGCGGGCCGGGGCGGCGCAGAACCGGCGCGCGGCCAGGAGCAGCGCGTCGAGGGGCTGCGGCGCCAGGCCGAGCGCGGAGGGGCCAGGGACTGGATCTTCCGGCGGAGCATCTGCGCGGCGAAGAAGAGGAGGTCGGCGGGAAGGGGGCGGGTCAGGGGCGGCCAGGAGGGAGGTGGCGACCGCCCACGCCTGCGGTGACCGCTGCAGCGCGAGGAGCCACTGGTTGGCGGCGAGGCGCGCCGAGGGGTGCGGGTCGTGGTTCAGCGCGTGCACGGCCGCGGCCAGCCGCGTCTGCAGCTCCGACGCCTCCGCGGCGTCCATCGCGGCGCGGCGACGGCGGGACGGGTGGCGGGTGGATTCGAGGTGCGGCTCCCCGGGGGAGGCAGGGGAGAGGGACGGAGGGATTGGGCCGAGTGGCACGCAGTTGCGCACGGACGAGTGGGGGATCCGGGATTTTTTTTTCTCCCTTTTTTATTCTTTTTTTCTATTCGAGAATTTGCCACACAGCAGCAGCCAGCAGGCTACAGCGTTTAATGGGCACAGTGACTGTGACACAGCGCTTTGGGCTCTGAGGCTATATCCAACAGCTACCGCAAAAATTTGGAGACCCATCAGGCCTTTGTTTAGATGGCCAAAGTTTTAACCTTTTCTCACTTTTCTCCATCACATCACATTAAATACACCAAAATATTATATTTGGAGTATTAAATATAGATAAAAATAACTAATTACACAGCTTTAGATGTACATTACGAGGCGATTCTTTTGAGCCTAGTTACTCCATGATAGGATGATATTTACCACTACCAAACGAAAACGTTATACCGATTATGCGATGTGACATTCGGTTCCAAATATTTGCCATCTAAACAAGGCCTAAATGGTATAGGTGACACACAGTGAAATAAATTACACCCAAAATTTCACCTTCTCCAACAGCTACCAGAAGGAACGCACTCAAAACTAATGTGCGCCGGCAACGCCCGCGCCACGGACACCGCCCGCCAAGCACCGACGGCGTGAACACCGGCCAGTCAGCGGTGAGTGGAGGAACAAAGCCACGCCGTACCACCGCGAAGTACCCTAGCCCGACGGCGCGTCTTGCCGCTTTTGCTGACAAATTCAAGAACTTGTTGTTGCCAACGGAGCCCACCGCCGTCCTCTCCGCCGCCATGCACCTGACGAACTCGCTTGCTCTACCGCCGGGCTTGGTTACGCCCCATTCCTTTTGATACAACACGCGGCGCCGAGCATGGTCGCGCCCGGACGCGACGCTCTTCGCAGCGGTGGCCGCGGCAATGCCGCCGCCACGCTGGCACCGGCCGCAGTGCTGCCGCCGCGGCGACCGCTCCACTCCACTCCTTCTTTGCCTTCCCACCAGTAGGCTCGCCTTTGTAACCGCGCCGTCGCCGCCGGGCCCACCACCACGACGAGGAGGTTTGCATCTATGAGAGAGAATGACGCAGATTTGGCTCTCGATTCGCGATCCGATGCAAAATGAATAGACCGTATGCATGTTACATTGTTGGAGCCGGAATTTCTCACCTAAAACACCGTGGCGCGACCTAGGATAGGTTTTGCATCACTTGTTGGAGATAGCCACGAAGTTCGGATCTTCGGGTTTGCGAGGTTTTGAAATTGAAATATGAGTTTGAGCAATCCACTTGTTGAACATTAATTATTCTCGTATATGGTCCTATTATTATTAGGTTCTATAGCCTCATTACAAATGGTCATGGATACTAGACGGGTAGCACTTTGGTTGCCACCCACGTGAAAGGTCCTAAATGGCTAGGGGGTGAATAGTCTAATAAAATTTTCTACAAAGCACTAGACAAAACTTGTTAGAATAACAAATGGCGATAAAAGCGTTTGCTCTAGCTCTACTTGTCCGGCAAGCCACCTATTGACAATTTAGTTGCTATAGTCTCTAAATCACACACAAAAGGCTAAGTCGCTATTTTACCAACTAGGTGAACAAGCTAGATTACTCTAAACAAGACTAAGCAACTAGCAATTCTACTCAACTACACAAGCACAATATATATATCAAAGCAAATGCAAGTGTGTAGAGGTGATATACCACAATGCGAAAGGCTAGTCAATCCAATCACCAAGGATGAATCAATGTGATAACCAAATTGAGCCAATCACCAAGACAAGTGGAGACACACGATTTAACCCGAAGTTCACTTGAGCACCCTCAAGCTAATCTCCGTTGTGCCGACCTTCTCACGTGTGGGTCGAGGTGGAGCTCACTCAAGCCAAATACCTTTAGGCTTTCGCACCCAATGCAAATAAGAGGTACCCAAGACACGAGCAATAGATTACTCACACTTTGTCTTCCGACGCAGGAGTGTGTGACCCTCTCACAAATCTTGGGAGGTGGCCAAGAACAATCACCAACTTTGCCAACGCCTCCACCAATCACCAAGCCCGGCTAGGAGGGGTGCTCTCCAAGAACAACAAAAGAAAACCACCGCTCACAACGATCCACAAAGTGCCACTAGATGCAAAGATCAAAGCAAATGCACTTGAATCACCTCAACTCACTAGAATGGATGCTCTCAAGCAAAAGAGTGAGGAGGAGGATGAGTCTTCGGCTCTAGAGGTGTTAGGATTGATTCAAAATGACCAAGAGACCTCCTAGAACCAAACTAAAGGGGTATAAATACCCCACCACGAAATGTGGCCGTTGGGGTCCAATCTGGCGCAAAAATCGGCTGGCCAGGGCCTTCGAACGGACTCACTCATTTGGTGAGTCCGGCCGGTGGGTTAAGGTCACAACCGACAACCCAACTTTGAACCGCCGACCGGCCGGCCGGGTAACCCGCGTCCGGATCGGTGCTTCCGGGCCAAAGACCGAAGAATCCCGTTAGGTCGCGTCGGCCGCCCTCGGGAACCCCGAAAACATGCTCTCGCCAGGCGCACCCAATCGGGCGTCCGGCCGAAAACGTCGTCCGTCCGCGGGTCCGGCCGCCGCGTCCGGCCGACAGAGGCTGCCTGACCACATGTCGTTCGCCCGGCGCTTTGCTCAACATGCTACCCAACAAATATACCAATTTGTGCACGAGGGATAGCATGTTTCATCACCACGATGCATCGTGCCAATAGAAAATAGACATTTCATTTTCTCAAAAGCGCCGGGAATCCCCGCCTCGCAAGCTCGGCGGGAGGATGGCGGTTCCCAAACCCAACTCAACCCGCAACCATCACCCCGCCAGAATGTATTGCCAACACCACCACGTGTACATCACCAAGTGCTCGTGTGTTAGCATTTTCACAATCAATTTCGAAGGTTGGGTTAGCTCTCTAGGTTAGAATGCATGCAAAATGATTTTAAACCTAGAGGCACATGAGGACCGATATGTACGATAGTTTTCCCCTCTTTATAGTAACGCTTATCGATCCTATAATCACTCACACCCTCTA
This sequence comes from Hyparrhenia diplandra, assembly GCA_015847255.1. Lineage (NCBI taxonomy): Eukaryota > Viridiplantae > Streptophyta > Magnoliopsida > Poales > Poaceae > Hyparrhenia > Hyparrhenia diplandra. Next base: position 335,793 of record JADLZK010003876.1, read on the forward strand.
TGGTGTCTTGAGTGTAAAATCAAAATGGCCTATAGATATACCTTTGCCTTGAGCCTATTTTGATCCTCGATCCACTCCAAGTCATGCACTTGATCATCATTTGAATCATCTCGATCCATCCACCATGACCATCAAGCACCAATCTTGGCTTGACCAATCTCCAACTAAAACAAACTTAGCATAGAGAGATTAGTCCTAAGGATGTCACTAATTAGCCAAAACCAATCTAGAGATCTTCACCCGCGACTTGAGTTTGATTTCACATGAGGCTAATTTTTGTGCGGTGAAAAAAAACACTCATGTTCCCCAAAGCAAATGTTTGTAGGCACCGACCCACTCATAGGGTTAAAGGCCTCCGTCTTGAAAGCGCAGATGTTGTTCGAGAAGGTTTCCTCGTTTGCGTAGAAGGTCCCAAACTTAAGTCAAAAATCTCGCCCACCGTGAGTTGAGTTTTTCTAGGTAGGAAAAAATGTCATCACAATCACCTATTCAAAGTAATTCATTATAATTATCTATTTTAAAAAAAAAATGTCACATTGTACTCCAAAGAGGATTGTCCCTCCCTTTAAAATATGTCATGTTATACATCTAGGGAGGACCTAGACCCTGGCAGCGTATATGACATACAAGTATTCTACACGGGCGGTGTCGATTTTGATGTCCTCATCTCCCGTCCACTCTCTAAATTCGCATTTTCTCTAGCTCGTCTCGGCAAACCATAACCCTAAGCCACGGTGACTTGCGGCGATCGGGTGGCGACAACCTAGACCGAGGTAGATACTTGCACCCCATGAACCGACAAAAAGCCTCATGTTTGGTTTGATGCATTAACTAAGACAACTAGCGACCTAACATTTTTGTTGATTACGCTAGGTGAAGCTCACACCAAGATGGCAAGCAAGGCTAGGAGTTGGATGAAGGGTGGTGAATCTCAATGGAGCAAGCTTATACTTGGAGAAAATGAGCAGGTGCAAACAAATCCTAAAGAAAAATTTATATGTTAGGGTTTTTCGCCAGTCGAGATGCACTAGAGTGTGCGGTTGGGTTTTAGGACCGAGAGTTGTACTACTAAAGTTTAAATGGTTATCATAGTGTCACTATGTGTGAACTAACCTTTCATATTATTCGACCTAGTGACGTGGTGTCATGCAAGTGTAAAATGTTTATGAAAAGCTAAGTTAGTGCTTAGGGCAAAGATGTTCATGTTGGAATATTTAGCACTCACGAAAGTTATATGGTGCCACGACTGTAGGGCCACCAAAGTATGCGCTTTGATAGGAGGGTGCATGGTACACTTAGCCGAGGCTAGAGTTTGCCACCGGATTTTTTTATCCGTGGTTGCAAAAGTATGGGCTTGAACTGAACAATAGGGTTTACCGGTTGCCAGGAGGAGTGTCTAGTTGGCACGTGAATTATCACTTTGTGACACGCCACAACGTGGTTGTAGATCGCTTGTCTTGCCATCATAGATCCTAGAAGCATGCTCAAAAAATCCTAGAAGCAATGAATATTTTCTTATTTATTTTGAAATTAGCAAAAATTCAAAACCTCTATTCATAGCATAATGATTAACTCCTCTCTTAAGTGTTGCAATGTTAGGAACCAAATAACTATCCCTTCATAATCTTAGGCTTTTTGAATCATGATTGACATTGATCTTCAAAGGAACTACATATCTAGCCTTTGCTTCAAGAAGAACACCTCCCCCAACGCTTTTCTTTGACAAATCATCATCATCAACTCAAAAAAGTTTTGAGTTTTGCTAATTTCAAAATAAATAAGACAAGATTCATTTTTTTTTGAGCATGCTTCTACGATCTATCACGGCAAGACAAGAGAGCTAGAGCTAAAGTAACTTATCTTATCTCGAGACGTGACGTGACGTCATCCACCAGCATAATTCGCGTCATCCCGTTTCGGATAGGGAGGGAGCGAGAGGCGCCGGCGCCACACAAAACTATCTTAAACTATCTCCGCCGCGGCTCCTTCCATGGTATACCATGCTGCCGGCGGCTGCCACCGCTGCAGCGCCGGACACCTCGTGCTCCACCTTCCCTCCTCCCGCCGCGCTGCCCCTGCTGTCGCTCCGCGTCACAGCTTCGTTGTCGCGACGAGCCACCGGCGGCTCGGGCCTCCTCTCTCTCCGGTGTCACGGTCGCCTTCGTCCCTGCCGCTCTCGCGGTCGCTGCCACGCCTGGTGGAACAATAATGAGCGAGCGCGCCGGGGCTCCGGCGCCAGCCCGCGGCCGCCATTGCCGGTACGTACGTACGTATGTCTTGTCTTGGAGTAGTGATGACTGTTGACTGAGCCGCTGGTGGTGACCAACGATGCAGGGCCGTCTCATCGGCGCCGGACCACATGGACGAGCAGCCGGCGAGGGAGGTACCACCCGTTCGAGGAGATCGCTGAGGCGGTGCAGCTGGACGACGGCGAGCCGGCCCACCTCACCGACGCCGAGTCGGCCCCGAACAATCGTCGAGGTCAGCCACTTTGACTGTTGAACAACCTTGCTTGGTGCTTGCCAAGTTGCCCCTTGCCATAGTTGTCACTCATCATGCTTCACAAATAAATGCTAAGAGAATCATGAACTGCAGGTGAACAACAAGGCGACGGTGATGATCTCCACGCTCGTCGGCGACGGCGTGCAGGAGCAGATCATCCTGCCGGAGTTCCCCTACCTCACCGACGAGAACGGAGGTACCTCCCTCCTCCTGTGGCTGATGCAAATGCAATGCAGCTACAAGCTCTCGTAAGATAGACATTCTTTTTCTCCCCTTCCTGATGAAGCTGATGTGTGGCAATCAATCTTCTCAGATATCTACTTCGAGGTCGACAACGAGGACGCGCTGCTGAGAGCGTCATGGGGGGGACAAGATCGCGGTGATGCCTCTGTTCTTCCCACCCATTTTCTCCCCTGTTTCAGCACTGACACACATGACCTTGCTCGTGTTGTTGTTGTTGATTCATGTGTGCAGCACGTTATCATCGGATTGGATAACACACAGGTCTTCGCCGACTTGGATCTCGTATCGGCCTCCTCCACAGAGTTTTGCGCAAGGGAGGCGACGATGGTGATGAGGACGATGACGGCTCCGGCGGCGACGATGAGGACAGCGACTTTGATGATGACTTCAACGACGTGGTTAGGATGAACCCTCAAGCTGCTGCTGATTTCTGTTGTCTAGACTCCAGAGAGGTTGTTGATTTACCTAGATGTATGTAAAACATGCAGGAGGGTGTGTTTTCGGTTGATGAGGACGACGAGGATGATGATGAGGGACGAAGACGACGATGACGACCTACCAAGCTGGTCCAACCTTGAGACCGTGAATTCCTGCCATCCATTGTACTTTGCAAGGATGATTGTAGAGGTACACGATTGAGGTTTATGATATGTCAGGTTTTACATTAGCATGTTTTGTCAGCAACTGTACTCTTAATTAAATCCATTCCCAGACTGCAGCCAAGAATAACATAGATTGGTTGGACCGGCCACCAGCAAGCCTTGTTGTGGAGGGCCAGCTGAGACCTGCCTTTGCTGAGGAGAGCACCATGGTTGCCAAGCATATATCAAGTATAGCTGCTGTGACTGTGAATGACAAAATCAACCTTGTATTCAGCAGATGTCTGCATTTTGTTGTGAGAACATGCGATTCTTACAGGTTTTCTGAATTCGTGGCAGGTGACGCGCCAAAGGAAGATAAAAGGAGAGTGGTGCCACCTTTTTCAAGGTCGAGGTCCTCAGCATTGAGTTGATCACTGCATATGGAACTGAGGCATGCTTCTTTCATTCTGACATTTTTGAATTTTCCATGGCTTCTCTGCAATTAACATCACAATGTGAATTGTTACCAAACTGTAGTGCTGGTATAATCATGGAACTGAGGCATGCTTTTTTTTCATTCTGACATGTCTGAATTTTCCATGGCTTCTCTGCAATTCTAACTTCATAATGTGAATTATTACCAAACTGTAGTGCTGGTATAATTATGTATTTGCTGACCATAGTTTAAAGTGTCAACATGTAGCCCAAGGTAAAGATTGAAGAATACCAAAGGCCAAGCCGGACATCATCGCACATTCTGCACCAAACGTAATATCGCGCCTGAGAGCTGGTGGAGACAAGATCACACAGGCTCTGAAATCTCTCTGCTGGAGGTGCAAGGCCATTCAAGTAGAGGTACAGTTCCTTCAGATTGATTGCAGAACCGTTCCAGGATTTCAACACTGGACATCACGGAAGAAAATTTACCGTCTCTCAAGGTTTGGTACTGATACACTGCCGGTTATGTTTTTTTTGCAGGAAGCGGTGATCGGAGTGGATTGCCTTGGATTTGACTTGAGAGTGTGTTCAGGAACTCAAGTGCAGACGTTGAGATTTGCTTTCCCCACAAAGGTCTGGTGCTTCTTCTCTATCTCTTTTTAATGAAAATACTGATCCACTTACACCAGCTTCGACGATGAGATATCGATGCTTATATAAAGTGGATTTATGGGGATTCTGAATCTTTTGAACTGCAGGCCACTTCTGAGTTCGCTGCAGAGAAGCAAATACATGAGCTACTGTTCCCTAGGAATACACATCAAGAAGGGCAATCACCACAAGCACAACAAATTCATGATGCAATTCAATGTGATAATTTTGTTCATTTGATAGAAATCAGTTTAGCAAATAAACTCTTGGCCACGTTCAAGAAAGTTATAGTATAACTGTCGTGCTTGGCACTATGATTACCAAATTTTGGAATTTTGGGGCAGCATCACAAGTAAAACGAGAGAGCGAGAAACAACCGATTCCATAGATGCAGTTGCAGAGGCTCTGCCTCCACGCCTGTTCTGGGACAAATCAGCTCTCCAAAGTTAAAAGGGCAGAACAGGAACAAGAACATATTCAAAATTGAAGCTCACCTAGATCGTTTTTGGAGCACCGAAATGTTATGTGAAAGATTAATAGCAAGAATACACTCAAACAAGTGATGACTCTGAAAGATTAATAGAATGAATACACTCAAACAAGTGATTACTCAGAACACGCTACCTCAAAACACATGAACACTACAGCATGTATGGACATGTTTAAAAAACAGAAACACTAGTTAAGTAACACACCCCGTTTTACAATTCAAGCAACATAGCAAGTGCCCCATTTTGGCCTTGTTTGGATGTTAGTTTAAATTTCACCACACAATCCACATCAGCACATGTGGATTGATGAGAATCTAACTACATCCAAACAAGGCCTTAGCAACTAAAGTAAAAACATGTCAGAACTCAGTACAGGTTCTGCAAGCAGAAGCTCTCCTGGAACAAAAATCTCATGTTGCACTTGTCATTGCCACCACACCAACTAAAAGAACTGAAACTGCTCGGATGCATTTGCTCAACCATCCTCAGAGGAGCATATCCTACAAGAGCTTGGTAGCTGCACTTGTAAGTGTTTCATGCTGGCCACAGGAGCAAGGTGCTACCAATGTGTCAAAGGCAGAGCAATCTCATTTGATCGAGCCATATGCATGCACATATATAAGGCATTTCTGAAACTAGAATCTTGATCTTTCAGCAAGGTCGTGAACTCATAGGGCGTCATACTGCGGGCTACTCAATCTGACCACCTGCTGCTTCTTCAGACGAGGTTACAAACTCCGTTATCGCTCTGAGATTTCCTCAAAGGCATCAACCTGCTCAAAGCAACAAAATAACAATACCATCATCTCAGTTTGGTACCTAGTTACAATACTTTTGGGGGAGGGGGATGCAAATACTAAATTAGCAATGCCTGAATGAAAATGCAGTTGTGCCTAAGAACTAAGATGAGGTGTCTTTAACGACTGTAGTTCTAAAATGTTAACACATTGATGAAAACAGAAAACGTAACAGCAAGGAGCACTTCTAAATGAAAAATAGAAGTACAGTAGAACATGGACAGTCAATTTAGTGAAGGCCTGAAGGGAATGGATTGGCTTAATTAACTGCCATGACCCTGAGATTTTGTAATGAGAATCCAACTGCCACCTATTCTTCGAATGATTGGGCATCTTTTGCAAATTATCACATGTAAAAGAACCACCTAAAGAAATTTCACTGAAAAATTCATAACAAGCTGCAAACGTTGTGGAGTGCCCATTGTTGATCACCTCCAAAAATTAGGAAATTTATTTGCAAGATAGCATTTGTTTCAAGCTCAATTCAAACTAAGCCCAATCTCTCCACACTCCATATGAGGAAATAGACAAGTAAATTTAAAGAATCAGCACACTGACCTGAGGCCATCGGCCACCGGAATGTAGACGAACTTGGCGTCAGGCAACGCAGCCGCCACTTTCTTCCCCTCATCGATCCACATATCTGACCAAGAACCCGACCATAGCACGAGCATCGGCAGCCTCCTCACCTCCTCCTCCGAAGATCCCTCCACTCCCCAAGCTGAAAGCTGTGGTTCATCGCCTTCCACGCCTCAACGACCCCTCCGCCTTCCCCTTCCCCGCATCGCGGCCGGTACGCCTCTGCCTCCTCGGCGCCAATCCCGCGGGCGCAGCACGCCGCAGCAGGCCGCGGAACAGCGCCGGCACCCGCAGCACCAGCCTCCCCAGCACGGGCACGTCGAAGACGGCGGCCGGGAACGCCGGCAGGGACGCGGCGGCGTCGACAAGCGTCACGCTCGGACGGCCCCGGGTGCGCCGACGCGAACGCGGCCCCGGCCGCGAGCGCCGAGTCGTGGAGCACGAGGTGGACGGGTCCCACGCCAAGCGCCTCCGCGGCGCGCGCGCGACGGCTGCGGCCGACTCGTCGGGCGCGTGCGGCGGCGACCTCCCGCCCCGCCGCCGGCGTGGCGGCGGGTGGCGCGTCCTCCTGGTACGGGACCTCGCCAGTCTCCCACGAGGTGCTCGAAGGCGTGGAAGATGCCGCGGTCCATGATCTCCCGGAACGCGCTGGTCCGGGCGGGCGCGGGGGTCGCGGGAAGCGCCGGGGATAGGCCCTGGCCGGGAGGTCGAGCGCCGTGGCGTGGACGCCGCGGGAGGAGAGCGACGAGAGGACGCGGCGGAAGGACAAGGACCCCGCGGCGAGGCCCGGGAGGACGAGGACGCGGTGCGCGGGGAGCCGGCGGCGCCGGCGGGGCGGGAGGTGACGGCGAAGAGGCCCGGGGCGGGGTCGAGCTTGAGGACGCGGCCTGCGGCGAGGTGTCCGCGGAGGAGAGGCGGGAGAGGCGCGGGAGAGGAGGGAGGCAGGATGTGGGGGAGGAGGAGCGCGAGGACGGAGACGGCCGCGGCGAGGTAGAACCAGAAGGGGAGCGCCGAGGCGAGGGAGAGGGGCCGGGGCTGCGGCGGCGGCGGCGGAGGAGGGGAGGCGCGCCTTCGTCGGGCGCCGCGTCGGTGACGGCGGGGGATCTGCCGCGGGCATTGCTGGATGTGTGCTGGGATCGGTTTGCTCGCTCGCTCGCCGGCGGAGAGTGGAATCCAGTGGGCACTGGGAAGTGTTGAAAGCTGTCTACGCTGCGGCCCCGCGTGCTGCTTTTTTTCTCCTGATCGAAAATTCTCATCATTCCTGCGCGTGCTGACAGCTGAGGTTGCGGGCCCCAGTGGCCAGTGACCGTTAGGACACGTAACCCGAGTGGGAGTGGGACCCACCTGCAGTGAGAACAGTGAGAACTGGGCATTGGAAATTTGGAGAAAAATGAATTGCAGTTTAGGCAATGAATTAGTCAGGGGAGAAAAATCACCCTGAGGCCTCGTTTAGTTGGCTAAAGTTTTCTAACTCTTTTTTCTACTCTCCATCACATCACATTAAATACACCAAAAGATATATGTTTAGAGTATAAAATGTAAAGTAAAAAAAATAACTAATTATACGGTTTAGATGTACATTACAGAGGGGCGATTCTTTTGAGCCTAGTTCTTGAAGGTGGTAGGATAATATTTTACCACAAACAAACGAAAGTCTTCTGGAGTCTTTACAGGAGTTCGAAGTTACTTTTTGCTAAAATTCCTAACATCTAAACGAGGCACGAGAATAACCATCCTTCCTTTAGTTCAAAAATTATAATATTTTAATTTCAAATTATGAGACATTTTGACTTCTTTTATAAACATATATCTTTCGCTATGCACCTAAATGGCAAAATGTTGAGTGCAAAACCACATCTTTGGTGTAATTGCAAAACTTCGGCAAAATCATAATTAGGAGTTTATTTTTTTTTTAATGAAACTATGCACATCAATAGTGTATCTATCGTGTGCATTGTTTAAAATTTGGGAATCAAACTCGTTTTGTAAAAAAACCATATGAAAACAACAAACTTTACTTGCATATGCGAAGAACAAATTCTAGGAATTTTGTCATTTTAGTGCATATGCAAGTTGAAATTTGTTATTTTCATATTATTCTTTACAAAACGAATTTGAATCTCAAATTTTATGACAATGCTGCGTCTATTTGGGCAAGATAGCTTCAAACTTTTTTTAAAAAAAAAAAAAAAAAAACTCCAAAGTATAGTTTTAATGGGGTTTCATGGATTGCAGCGAAGACATGGTTTTTGCACTGAATAGTTTGTCCACTTAAATACATTGTGTTTACATACAAAGTTGAAACAATATATATCTAAAAAAGTCAAAATGTTTTATAATTTGAAATAGAGGAGCATGTAGGAGTATTTCAAAAAAATGTAGTACAAACCCAAATCATGCTGAACCGAGTTTTTTGTTACCATGCCATGCAGGTACAAAAAGGTTTTAGCTTATCGCTACGATGTGCAGATAAACTAGATCCAACAAAGTTAAAAAAAAATAGCTTCATCGGCTCTTAGTTTATTTCGAAGAGATAAAAACAATTGGTTTTGCTTGACGTATGGAGGAGCTGGATCTCCACCAAACGAGCACTTCCAGAGTTAGCTTATAATTTTTTCGGAGAGGAAATGCAAATCATGAAATCTTTCAAATTTCAAGGCGAAAAGTACTGGCACTCGACTATCCTATGCCCCTATGGACCAACCAGATTCCTTGGTATCCCCAGATAGCGTCAACGGAACAGCAAAGGAGCAGACGAAACCACATTCACCAAGAGACGGGCAATTACAAAGCAGATCAGGAGCATTGAACACATTGCAATTTGTCTGCCAATGGAAGACTGTTTCATACAGAGATACACGGTTACAGAAAACTAAAACACTAATTCCGTTAGATGAATCGAACGCTACTTCATCCCAATTCATCGAACGCTACTTCATCCCAAAAGCAAATGACAGCTTAGGCGCGATTTGTTCTTGCCCAGCAGCTTCATCTGGTTTTGCCTCTGCTGCTCTTCCTCCATTTTTTAAACTTCATGGCCTCCTCTCTTTTCTTTCTGAAGCCCTCTCCAACTCCTGATACGCTCTAGCTCTTTCTGCTGCTGTTCCATCGCTTCTTTCATCACTGCCTCTTCGACTTTCTTTTGGATTTCTTCTTCAAGTTTTTTCTCTAGCTCCTCTCGCTCCTTTTTTTTTTTCTCGTTCCTGCAGGCACAAAAACCCCAGTGAATAAATAATCTTGGCTGGTTCTTTGAATCATGCTCCAAGAGCCCTATCCAGTATGATGATCAAAATAAGAATTTTCCAGGTTCCACTTATTGATCATAGCAAAGTGTCAAAAAATGTCTTAATTTTTTCCCATATTTGCAGATGACAGATAACAGAGAAAAACAGAAGCTTACCACTTTCAGCTTGGCTTCATTTAAAGCTGCCTCCTTTTCTTTTTTCTCAATCTGGATTGCTCCACATCCTCATGTATCCTTTTTAGCCCTTCCTCAATTCGGCGTTGTATTTCACGCTTAATTTCATCACAATTCAGACTGTCCTCAACCTTCTTCCTAATAGCTTGCTCAACTCTTTTTTGCTGTCTCCTCCTCTAATAGTCTGAGTTCAACTTCCTTTTGGTGCCTGCAGTTTATATAGCAAGTTAACGAAATGTACTACCGAAGGCAAGGCGTGACCAAAGACATTTTTAATTCAAACTCTTCATCAAGGCCATAAAAGCAGCAAAAGCAAAGCACATGTTTTAAAATCTAAACACTATCTATGATCTACTATGCCTTTCATCAGCATAGTTTTGACTACAAGCTAATGCATTTCAGGCATACCTCTAGTGTGTTCCAGATCCAAAACGAATTATCAAAACTGATCAAGAGTAGATAAAGGATCACCAATTGCATCATCAAATATAACAAGTGGAACTATAGCAGTAGCTTCCTTCAGAAAAGCCTGTAGAGAAGAATGTCAAAGTAATTTGCGGCAGGTTTAGAGCTAATCATGAAGCATTTCAATATTCCAACTAAACCATATTCTTGCATGCCACTTACTACACGCCCAACCAAAAATCGATGTTCAAGCTTCAATGCAATTGTAGAATAAACTATCCACTACTAATTAGTGGAACTGCAGAAGCAGGGAACGATTTGTCGACAATTTATCCTGACAGGTTATCTCATACCACATGGCATGACTCAAAAAGGATCAGTTCTCAAGTACACAGGAGAACTGCAAACAGAAAACAAACTAAAAATACTTTATTACATATTGGTATATAATTGAAATTGAGCCCTTTTGATTTCCTTATCTTCTAAAGATATCATTACAGTGCAGAGGTCAAACTAAATCAGACATCCTCAATCTATCATACTACTGCCTTAGCTAATATGATACGATCCTTACAGAGAAATCCAACACACAGCAATTGAAGCAAAAAAAAAAGGGCATTAACTAAATCTACTAAAAAGCTTTTAGTCCTGAAACACAACTGAAGACATAATAACATCTGTGCCAAAATAGTTAGTCTACATGGAATAATAAAAACAGAACAGTTGCAATCATAATATATATTTCAATAAACAAATATGACATAATTCTGGCTGTATGCCCCACACCAGTCAGACCATCCTGACTATGCTCATTGTTCGAGCTATCTCAGTTGGTAGAGAATGCAGATGTGTGCCCAGCCCAGACCACCTAGGTTCAAGTCCCTGTCAGGGTGCCTATTTTCTTCTTATATCTTATAATAATAAAAACGACACCTAGTTCCTCCTAGGTTTGTCTATCTTTTTAACAATCCTGGCAATAGCTTATCTCTCTGCTCAAATAAATAGTCAATACAAACCATGCATCAATTTTCTGTAACTTTGTGTTGAGATCCTCAAGTACCATTCATGATTCTTTTTGGGAAAAAGAATAAATTTTAATGGTTTCTGGGATGATGTGCACAATGGTTGATACAAACTGCTGTAAAATTTATGAAATAGTACTGGTAATATTTTACAGCGTAACCTTCTTTTGTTTCTTTCATCAAATCAAATTCTACTGAGGCAGCTCACTGTTAAATGATGAGTTAAAAACTAATTTCCTGCAAGAATATAAATCTTATGAATTGCAACTTCTGGAACAAATGTTACATCACAGATATTAGTTCAACAAACTATAATGCAACAAGTACAAAACAAACTACGGGAATACCTTTGAAAAGCATTCAAGGTAGGCAGTAAAAATGGCATTAGATTTCTTAGTAGATACCACATGGAAAATAAAAAACCAACTTGCTCGAAACAATTTAAATTTGTAGACATAAAACTACAAAGAATTTTGTTACATCCCAGATATTTTTTATATGAATGTCATGTTGCACTGTGTTAATCATAGATGATTTTTTGGGGTTAGCTATACCTAAAGCTGCAATTTCAAGTAATACAGAAGCTCCTACTGAATTTAAACTTGCACCTTAAGCCACAATCATCTGATATAACCTAAGCGATTCACACCCAGCAGTCACATTCACAAGTTGTATTTATGTTTTGTAGCAGTACTTGCAAAATACAAAAAATAATATTACACATATGTACTCTGGAAAACAGATGGACAGCGGATTGTAAAATAGAGCTAACCTTTTGATACATTCCGTTGCAAACAGCAACTAAACTAGTACAATTTAATGGTTAGCATCACAGAAGAGTTACGGGAAGAGTGCAACAGTAAATAGTTGGGTCTGTAGAAGAAATAATGCAGACTGCATAGCAAAGCAGATACTTCCCACCTTTTTCTTTTCTTCTTCTAGTCTTTGTGTATCAATAGCATTCTTATTCTCTGTCAATCCAAGGTGGGAACTTTGAGGACATGATGACTGGAGAGCTAGTGACACTCGGACTTCTCTTTCTTCTGTAACGCTTTTGTAATGGAGATGGACTCTTGCGCCTCCTAGGAGGCGGAGAAGCGGCTCTGCGCCCTTCTAGGGGAAAGCGAAGGGCTCCCTCCTTCTGCAGTACAAAGATGAGCACTAATAAGGATAAAATAAGGAGCATCACAGCAATAGACAAGGAATTACCATTATGTCCTGATGAAGCCCTAAAAAACATGGGCAAAAGCAGTTACCTCAGAAAATGTTACAATAACCTTTGTGGTGGAGCATTCCACAGCATATACAGCACAGAGTAAAATCTTTGTAGATTCCATGTTTTTATGAAAGCAACTCTTGTTAGTCTGTACAGGCAAGTAATGCAAAAACATCGCATAACTATATCTAAGATTCATCTGCAGCTGATATATTCCATGCTGCATCCACTATATTCCTTTCAGAAGCATTCTTATTTGAACTCTGTAATGCAAAAGAAGCGAAGCATATTTTGCACTTGGAGACTAGAAATGTTGATACTTCTCAAGAATTGCGAATTTTGCACGTTTTCATAAACCATAATTACTTCCAACAAGACATAGCACAATATACTACTACTACCACACTAGCTAGCTCTAACAGTGGAGCCACACCAATAAACAGTTGAAGAACAGCATATGCCCCATTTCCTCAATCAATTAATCTATAGTACAAAAATCTCAATGAAGGCGATCAGCATCGCCTCAATTTTTACAGTACAAACCCAAAAAATAAAATAAAACGAAAACGAAGACTCTGCCAGATTTCTGTGGCGTGTGACGGGAGATGTGGTCACCTATACGAGGGGCGATAGGGGGACCTGCTACGGACGGGGCTGGGGCTTCGGTCCCTGCGCCCCCTCCGCCCGCGGAACCGCGCGGGGACGGCGACCGCCGGCGCCGCCGGCGCGGCGGAGACCGCGATCGCGACAGGTCGCGCGGCATCGCGCGCGACGTGATCTACGGAGCCTCCGCTGAGCCCCGACCGCCCCGGATCTGGCCGGAACCGGACGATCGGACGGAGAGGCCTGGCGGTGTCTGGCTTGCTTGCTGGCTGGAGAGGGAGGAGGACGGACGGAGGCCAGGTCAGGTGGAGTCGCCGCCGCCGCACGCGGAGCAGATGCAGAACGGCAGATGAGGTGGGGGGAGGAGGCTTCGCTGCTGGGGAATATATCGAGTGGCAGTTGTTGTAATTAATCGCCAAGGCTAGGCCCAGGTTTGTAAACTAGGGTGAGCGCTTGGGAGAGGAAAAAAAAGTAACCGGGCCGGGCCACCAATCCCAGCACGATGTATGACCACCCGGCCCGGTCCGGCTCAGCCCAGACCCATGTGAGTTGCCCAGCCCGGCCCGGCCCAACGTGACCGCCAGTCTCCTCAAGATCACCCAGCGGCAACTGAAACGGCATCGGTAGCAGACGGAGCCGAGCACGAGGAGCGACGGGGAGCAGCAGCGGGAGCGACGCGCAACACCGGCACCTCTAATGGCGCCGACGACGCCGCCGCCGGCGTGGCGGCCAGGGAGAGGGAGGCGGAGATCGAGAAGGCCATGCGCGCCCGCGTCGCGGACTTCAAGAAGCAGGCCGAGTGAGCACACTCTCTCTGCCCCTTCCTCCAACTCCGGGCTGGTGCGGTGTGGCCGTCCTGCCCCTCGTCTAGGGTTTTGCGCGCTCTGAAGTTCAGGTCCGTGGCTGCAGCTGCTGCAGGCGCCTGGAATGAGGGGCGCTTCTCGGGGTGCTGTTGCTTGCTGCGGAGGGTCGTGCTCGTGCACCGCGGGAGGGTTTTGGGCCTAGTGGGGGCGGGTCGGGGTCGGGGTCGGGGTCGGGTAGGGTTTCTACTTTTTGCTGTCCTGGTAGGAGATGAGGCAAGCAGCGATGATGAGTCCTGAACCATGCTCTTCAGAGTGGGTTGTGCAGTCTCAGCCGCAGCTGGCACCTCCTAGGGTTTTAGAGGTTGGGAAATGGAAATTCGGGATGTCAACTGTCAGAGACAAGAGGCAACTGAATCTACAAGAAACACTTAGACGGCGGAGATCTCGTCTTTACGGATTGGTTTGTGATCTGATGGCAGGCCAGATGGTGGGTCCGGGTTTTTTGTGGCGCGCCGTTTTCCGTTTTGTTGTTACTCTTCCAATTCATTGTAAGCCTGTATTTTGTCGTTTTCGGCGGTTTAACTTTGTTTACTTGCCCTTTTAAGCTGTGCTTATGTATAAGGCCTTTCCTGTTGTAATCCCAGATATGCACTAGGCCCTATTTAAGCTGTGCTTATGTATAAGGCCTTGCCTGTTTACTGTATAATCATTAGCAATTTTTCAAAAAGCACTAGGCTCTAGGTAGGCGGTAAGGCTCCACCTAGTTCCTTAGGTCTCTCTCCTAGGCAGTTATGCAAGATTAATGCCATGTGTCACACGTTCATGAATTCCGTGACCATAGTTTATCTTTCTATCTACAATTAGTCAAACTTTCATACACAGGTGAAGTCTTAAATTGCTTTAAGCAGAACAATGCCCAGGCACTAGCGCCTATGTGCTGCCTTCTATAACAGAGAGTTGTTTTTTGGTGTAGTACCTTGGCATTTGGCTCTTGATGAGTGCTTGGCCTGTTTGCCATGTTGTATCCTAAGTGAAACTGTGCAAGAATAAGTGGAGGCTGACATCATATTCTTTTTTTCTTTGCAACTAAGCGCATTGTCAATGTTTCACTGTGAGGATTAATTGAAATTTTTATATGATCTTTGAACAAATTGTAAGTCTTTATAAAAAACAGTGTCAACGTCATATATGGAAACATGCCTTTCATGAAAGGTGTCTTTTCACGGTATATATAGTTTTTTTTTTTAAAAAAATTGATTGTTCTAACCAAAGTAAATTATAAAAGGTGCCATAAAAACATGACTTTTTGTAAAAAGGGCGAATGAAATGTTTCAAGTTTTTCATAACAGGATGTGCAGTTGTTATGTGATCTGATCTGATGGTTAATATGTTTGGGTTGATCCAATGGTTATAGTTTTAGAGGTGACATGGCTTTTTAATGTTGATTTTTACTGGACATGAATTTCAGTGTAGAGAGGAATGGCTTTGAACCTTTTCAGCTTTAGTAAGATGAATGCTATATTTACATGAGATTTCTTTTTTCAGCTCCTTGACCCTTGAAGGTGTTAGAGAGCGCTGAAAAGGACCTGGGTTTGGAGATATATTCACTTGATGCACATAAAAAGTTCATAAAGCAATGTGTAGACAAAGGTGCGTTCAGTGGTTTATGGAGCTATCGTTTTTGAAAGTGTTGCAATGATTCTTGTACACATACAACGCGTTTTCATACTCTTTAGTTGGGTTTCCTCTTTAAAAAAAGGGGAGAAACTAGAATTGTGCACTGTGCATACTGGTTAGTTCTACAGACTTATCACATTCTGTTGCTAGCAAGATGAAAAACATTCATTCTTTTGGGAAAAGAAACAAAGTTGAAACTATGCTGAGAAAATTTGTTGGGGCTTGTACACAAATTTTCAAGTTTTAAATTTTTAGTATAGCTTCTGCATGGAGCCAGATGAATTTAGAGGTAGATAATATAGTTTACTATCCCTGTCTTTGACATTGATTGTCCTAAGTCCTAAATAATCATGAGCAATCTTGAAGTCTTTTGGTTATTTATTATCCTACCACAGTACTGCTAACAAAAAAACTGCAAAATATATTAAAACCCATCTATTTTCCTTTTTAATAAATATGCAACAGACCATTATCTACGAATATGCATAGGATGCTGCTCACTGCTCAGACATTATGTTCTGCACAGCAAATTCAAAAAGTAAGGGGAAGGTGATGGACAGTGGTTATATTTATTAAACATCTAATGCTATTTTTATTATCTTAAATGTCATATTCTTGTACATTACATTTAAAATCAGTACTCAGGAGCTTTGAAAATTCATGATGTTGTTTTATCTAAGCTAGGACTAAGATTCTCTTGATATATTTATATTTGAAGCAGTAATAGTTTTGCTTGTATAGATAATTTGTTCACTTGGTTTCTAATCTGGAAATCATTACATCTTAATATCTGATATTATGTGCTTCCCAGATGGAACATATTACCTTGTATTTTGGTAGATCCAGTCAATCTTTTTTTTTCTTAATTGCTTTCTGTGTTAGCTAACTTATGCTCACTCTTTCTTTCTGGGCCAAGTATTATACCAGGTTTTTGATGAATCTGATGATGAAAATGCAAATGATAATGCATCAGATGATCCTGAAAGTAAAGATGATCATTTATCCAAAGAAGGGACAGATATTGCTAAACCAATGCCTGTTTCAAAAAAAATGTCCTCCAATGCTGATGTCGTAACATCTAGCAAGGCAGGAAAGGATCCTGAAGGAGAAAAAGGATCAAACATCCAGCAGTGATATTAGTGAAGACATGATAAAAGAAGCCATTGAAAAAGAGCGTCTTATTTTAGAAAGAAACTCTGGGTATGTTTCCTCAACTTCACCGTTGCATGTATAATTATCTCAATTTCATGCTTTAGATTGCTTACGTCAATGGACAATGGTTGCCATGTGTTGGTTTATTGAACTTCTCAACCTTGCACATTAATATATATATGAGACATGGGGACAAGAAATGGCATTAACAGATACACCATCAAAAGTACTTTCATTATGCTATATTTGCTCTAGTACTGTGGACAAATTAATGATCAATTTTGCATCTCAGAGGCAATGAGAAGTAGAAACTGCCAAATTTAGTGGTCAGAGTATTAATTGCATATCCTGCTTAATATATGGTGTTATTAAGATGCATTTTGGGTTTATATGTTGTTTTGTTCTAGGAATATTGTTTTCCTAGAACATATTTACTTATTCCGTGTTATGTTTTACTCATTTTTGGTGTACACTGCATTCTGGACTACAAAAAATACTGCTGCTGAAACAGACAAGAGCATATTATGATGTTTTAGGCATATACACTGCTCCTTTTGATACTCAATGTCTTTTTACCTACCTTTTTGTGCATTTCGCTATTCAGCGTGTATTCACAAAATGAAACAAATGCAGTAATTTTACTTTACAAGGAGTTCGACGTGACTTTGGAAGAAGATCTCAAGCTTCAGAAGAAAGCTTTGGATGCCTATAAGAACTTCATTACTACAGAATTGACAAGGTCAGTTTAATACATGCATGAAGTAACATGCACTGTTTTTAAATGCATACGCTTTAACCCTTGCATGATTAATTTGTTAATGGGTTCTGATGCTTTTCTTTTATCTTTGTAGCAGATTTGCAAGAACCTGCAAATGGGACACAAAGGAAAAAGTAAAAAGGATCTTCCAAGGATAGTGACCAAACAACAAGTAAAGGTTCTAAAAGTTCGTGAAAAATCAGATAGATCTGAATTAAATGATAGCAAGAGTGAGATGGAAGACAGTGACGAGGATCCAAGACCAAGAAAGAAAAGGGGCAGAAAAGGCTAAATTCGTCAAAAGCAGAAAATAGTTACAAATGAGAAGAAACTGTCAACCCTAAAGGCTAAAAAGGTTGCAAACAAGATTGGATAGAGGTACTAAAGAAAAGGGTGGCAACTCAGCAGAAGAGGATAATTCTCATTCATCCTCTGAAGATAACAAGGTTTTCTTGTGATTGAGCTCTCAGTATACACTTAATTCCTTTGTATGCCTTTACTCATATATCCTGATGTTTTGGTGTGCAGAGAAAACCGGCAACAGACTCCAGCTTATGGGAAACATGTAGAGCATCTGAAATCGATAATCAAGTCCTGTGGAATGATGTACTACCTCAACTTGATTAGTTGATTTTATGCATATGCAATTATGAACTTGACTAATATATGTTTCCTTTTATTTCAGTATTCCACCTAATGTGTATGGAGAGTCAAACTAAGCTCCTGAGAACAAACGTGAGGCCTGTTTGATAAAGGAGTTGCGGGATATACTTGAAAAGGAAGGATTGTCAAAAAACCCTTCTGAAAAAGGTGTGTTTTCTTGTTGACTCTAGTAAAGACTATTTTTCGAAGAACTCGAAAGGCAGGGAGCTCCTGTAATTCACTTAAAAAGAAAGAACTGACCCGGTTTATAGGTAAACTAGGCCCAAAACCCATACAACTGCACGGTTAATTAAGGAAAACCAGCAAAAATTTAAACAAAACTGCCAACGTGACTCACCTGAAACAACACGACGGAGCCCATCATTTGTCATAAGTTGCCAGCTTCATCACAATATATAGCATCCAAGCAGCTCTGACTTCACACAGTGGACCTGGTTTCAAAGGTAGGCCAAGTCACCACCAGGGCACATGTGCAGCCACCAACACACCTAGCTGCATGAAACAGCGTGCAGTATTGCCAACCACCTCGGCGCCTAAACCATTCTAGTAAGGATTATCTAGAAAGCCCCCTCCCCTCCCCCCTTTTACGCCTAAGAGTATGATTTACTGATAGAACTAACCTTTATCTTGCTCTCAGACTTTTTGATAGTACAGTGTAAGGTGCTGAAACTAAGCGTGTGTTGGACTGATATATCTCTTTTCTCTAACATTCTTTATTAATGGTACGGGCAGAAATTAAAGCAGTGAAGAAGAGAAAAGAAAGAGCAAAGGAACTTGAGGGCATAGACATGAGGTAATATTATTACTAGTTCACGTCGAGAAGCACATCAAGTTTCATACCCCTGCCACCGCCACCTAAAGTGGATAGTGATGACGAAGAAGATGATGAAGATGCAGAAAAGGCGATGAAGTTGATGAGTGAGAATTTAGAAGGTGGAGATGAAGACAATGATGAAGCTGGATGAGGAGAATGTAAAAGGTGGAGATGAAGACAATGATGAAATTGATGAGAAGAATGTAAAACATGGAGATGAAGACAATGATGTTGATGAGAAGAATGTAAAAGGTGGAGATGAAGACAACGATAAAATTGATGAGGAGAATGTAAAAGGCGGAGATGAAGACAATAATGGCACTGCAGCTGGTGATGGTTCTGCTGATGGTATGATATTCAGTTGTCTGTTCCTTGATTTCCATTTTCAACAGCTTACAATTTCTTTAACGTTGATATCAGTGCTGTTTAAAGATGATATCCTGTAAGGTTTTCTTCAAATTACTATAATGTTCAGTTCAGCCCCAGGTACCATTAGGACCCTTGGACTGGAGCCAGTTAGTTGAACACACCAAACTTTGCCAGTAGACAGATTTTCTGTGCTCCACACTAGCACTTGGCCTGGTTTGACATATAACCCTGATATATTAATCTCACATGAAAACATGATAGCAGTAATGCAATATGCACTGGGCATGCCCCGTTGCCTTTCTTCCATACAGATGAAATACTTGAAACTGAGCCTTGCACTGCATACATGGTGGATGTGTGCTCCAAAACAAGAACTTAATCCTTTTAGTAGATGGTACTGTGAAAATCCAGAAAGGCTGTTTCCTTGAGGCACTTTACAAAAATCTGGTAGCTTTTGATGAGTCAATTTTTGAATGGTGGAATTTGAAAGAACCACATATTAGCTTTTTATCACAAATAAATTTAGAACGCAACAGAATTTATGTGAGTTTGATGTATATAGGTCTATTTGGTTAAAAAGGATTTCGTCTGTATGTTCTGACAGGGCCAGGAGGTTAAGAATTTACATCCTAATGTTCAATTGGTTGTCATGGATTCAGTATATATATTTTCAGCATATGGTTTTGTAGCTTGTGTGCCACAATGCCTCTAGACGGTTTGCAACTATCATCTGTTACATTTACATGGAAAACTTTACTCAATAGGGACTGCACTGTCCAAGTGGACCTCGATGCAATCTTTTCTAATCAACGATTTTTTTCTTCTTCATATCTGTCATCATATGGTTCAGTACTCAATACTCATCGATTGCATTTCCTGCTGATCACTTCGGTGGGCCAGCCATCTGGCATGTGAAGTAAGATAGTCTTTGTATGCCCTTTCTGAATGCTAACTAACCCTTCTGCTCACCCTTCTGTTCACTTGCAGTTGCAGCTGCTGAAAAGGAGACCGATTGATTCCGGCCTGATAAGGCAGAATCAGTTCTGACCATATAGGGAACAGCTTCATGTTGACTTCTGCAAGTCAGCCTCGTTCGTGGATGTCTGGATGTAGTCAGTTGCTCAGGGGCTAGTTGTCTCTGATGTTTATTCATGTGTGCGTAATGGGAACACACATTTGTTGGCTTCAGCTTTGTGAAACATGAGGAACATATTGTTCTTGTAGTTATGTACAATGTCACATTCGTGCTCTTAGCACCTTGTTCGCGATCGTAGATTGCAAGAGTCACAGAACATATAAAGTTAGTAGTAATCAAGTACTGATTAGTAATCAAGTACTGATTGGTTCGTTAGTTTCATATATAATATTAACTTTTGTAGACGAAAGATTAAATTCCTTTGCGCTTCGTGCTTTTGCCTTGTTTATTTAGGTAGTGTTTACTGTTTAGTTCCGTGGAATCTGGGGGCTTTTGAAGTTCTTGATGCCATTGTACCGTTGTGGCGTTGAAAGTTGCCCGATTTACCTCCGCGATACCTGACATGAAGCTTTGATTTCATTTCAAGTTTTGGATAAATCTCTGTATAACGTATGCCAGCTTGGCACCATGTCGGCTGGTGCAATCTTTTCAAACGTGGTCATATCTTTTGGTGTTTTCAATTTAAAATACTTGTTTTGTTGACAAAAATGTCATCTTATATCAACATTTGTATGTCAAAATATATTTATTGTAAAAACGTGGTTCATTATTTAATTGAATGATACTACACATTACAAATATTAATTATATATATATATTTGGTTAGAGTTAAGATTGACTCCTTTTTATGCTAAGAATGATATTCCTTACTTCTTTAATCGTTTTAGATTCCATGGTTTAAAATTTAGTCTCTAAACTTTAGTCGACCATGACATCTTCAAGAGCTTTGTAAAAATGATTTGGCAAATTTCCCATTGCTTGAAATGTGAAATGCAAATGCCAAGTCTAAAAATGCCTTCCTTCATAGTTTTGGCAATTTGGGCTTTGCAAATTGAAAAGCGGGGGCTAGAGAGCGGTAGTTGATTCCTCGTGGATTGCTTCGCAAATCGCCATGCCTATAGACAAGCATCCGATCGGATGATTATTTTTTTTTTATGAAAACCGATCGATGATTTTTTTTTTTTTTGTGAAAATTGGACGTATGAATTGAACAAGTTAAAGCATGCATACAACGATGACTCGCTCGGCCGATGTTAGTAGATAATGCAAAGGCTAGCTAGGCGACTCGAGGTGCCGCGCCCACCATGGGTGCGTACCGCCGCTACGCGAGATCACCGCGACCGCGACTCCGCCCCGTCTCTAGCTCACGCGACGCTGCAAGCAGACGCATGCAAGTATGTCGCTGTCCCAAGTTTGGCAAAATGCTGCAGAGGACTTGATGATTTGCCAAACCTCACTAAAATGCTCAAAAGGCTCTGCAAAACGTTGGAGCATTGTTTCTCTACTAGCTTTTGAAAACATGCAAATGTACAAAACTCCCACTTTGCACATCATTTGCTGGAAATGCTCTTGTGAGCACCCCATCGCCTCCAACGTATATTATGGTGGCTCAACGATATTATAGGCTCATAGCCCCAACGCCCACATGCCGCGTCAACAAATGTCCAGGATAGGATCGCTTAGCACCAACTGGGTCTTTGTTTCTTTGACTACGCGGAGTGGTCTACCGCCGCAGTAAGTCGCTGTGGAAAAAGCGAATGCTTCGTGATGCAGCTGAGAATTTCGTGGAAAGCTTCGTAAATACTGAGTCATCCCTTTTGCCTAGCTTTCGCTACAGTGTGCTAATGTACCGTTTGGGATGGATGGGATTGACTGCTCTATGAATCTTAATCTCATCTGAATCCTGCAAGTTTTAGAAGCTGAGCCACCATGTGGATGTATACCCGGCGCGCTGATTAAAACCCTATAAGATTTAAAACATGCACTCTCAGCGTTGCAAAAGTTTAGAAACTCTCAACAAAATGTAAACTTTTAGTCTCACTAGGACTCGCATAAGTAGGTGTCGTACCGGCAGCGGCTCACATCACAAATGGCAGCGCCATCGTTAGCGCCTCCCATCTACGGGCTTTCAAATCCTACGTGTGACATTATCTCCGGGATTTATTTCGCACTCTTCCTGCCGGCTTATACATTAAAAGTGTTAGCGACGCGGGCGCATGGCGCCGCAGGTGCCCGCCGTGATTCGTGGCGCGTAACTCTCAAAGATTTGCTCGACTCAATCCTCTCCAGCGCTTTTATAAGTGTAGGTTCTCATGTGAGCGTGTGCTTCATAAGTGAAATAGCTCGCTGCGACAAGCTAAAGGCTGAAAAGTCCTGACAAGGCTTGTACTCGCCAGAATCTTATAGAGTAAGTCAGCTCTAAACTTTTAAACTATAGTGAATCTCAAGTTATGTCTGGAAGGAAGGGAATCCTCAGGTCCCTTAAGGAAAATAGGAGGGGAGTCGTAATAGGTCCTCTCTTTATTTGAGAGGGAGTATGAGCATATCCTCCTCGGCAGGAAAGTAAAGTTGTTTCTTGGAATAAAATGATATCATTACTTTTTATTCAATAACTGTATAAATATTATTTGCCTTTTATAATAAACTCCTATTTTTACTTCCGCTAGAGGTGCTTTAATTATTACTTTACTTTATTTTATGATTTGCACGATAAAATAAAATGACGTCACCACTACATTTTACTCTAAAAGGTTATATCACTTTTCTAGGCACCCTTTTGATGGGATCGGACCGAGTAGAGTCTCTGCTTTCTTTTGCTCGTTTTGCCTTAAGCTGTGCATAGGATAACACAGCCAGGCCGTGAGAAAAGCCCATGTACAGCCCGGCCTCATGCTCAGCCCCCGCGTTGCGTGACGTGACGAACGCTGAGCAGGCGCGCCTCGCGCGCGGATGACGCTTTCGTCACGCGTCGCGGTGGAAATGCTCCTCCAGTCCCTCCTGCGTGCGTTCGACTTCAACTTGGTGGTGGGAGAAGAAGAAGAGACAAAGCCGACGACGCCAAAACCAGAAAGAAAGAGGACCCAAGCAAGCAAAGCTCTTCATCACAAAAAGAGCGCACAGAGTAGACTACGACGGCGAGCGCGTCCGTCGCGCCGGCGAGGGCGAGGCGGAGGCGAAGATGAAGAAGCTCGGCACCCGGTTCCCCGCGGTACGTCTGCTGCTCCCCGCTCACCCGTAGTCCTGCTCGTTCCGTCTCTTCCTCTGATCCGCCGCCCGCGCGCGCGTGAGTCGTGATCTGATCTGATCTGATCCGGGTCGCGCCCGCCCGACGCGCGCGGCGGATCCTCGCTCTCGCAGGGCGGGATCCGGTGCGCGCCGTTGACCCGCGGTTCTCGCTGTTTCGTTTCGGCGGCCGGGATTTCTTTCTCTGTCTGCGTGTGGAAGGCCAGGACCCGTGGGGCGGCCTGTGTCAGATCGGCTCCTGTGTTCTCGCGCGCCGCGAGCGTGATTCGTTTTCTTTCATCTTTTCGTCAGATCGGGGGTCTATCTCGGATTCTTCTCAGTGCTCAACTGACGGGCGGGCGTCGAGAATTTCTAATCCGGCGGCTTCTGCGCTCGTCTTGTTTTTGAGCGGATGGGGAGATTTGTGGGCGCTAGCAGCTGACTAGATCATTGCTGTTGACCTGGATGATAACTAGCCTGTTGACTGTTGGGTGAGTGTTAGTGGATGGATGTAGACAGGGATAGCCTGATGTGATTGATCTCTGAGGCGCTGCTGGTTAGGTATCTCGGTGGAATCGCTTGGCTTGGCGTGTAGTTTGTGAGAGGATGAGCTAGATCCTGCTGTCTGTCCGTGTGGTTTGGTTACAAGATCTCCAGATCATGTGACCATGTATTTAATGAGGGTCCCCGTATGTATGTATATTTGCTGGGGTTAGATACCTCAACATGTGATCTGGTGTAGGACTACTTTAGCAGTGGAATTCGTGTGCAGGCAGCCTCAGTAACTTCCATTGCTATGTGGTTTTAAATGTGTTTGGTGGGGAACTATTGTTGAGCACGGTCTAGTCTGATGCTGCAGTACTGTTGGCTCAGGTGCCCCTGCCACCATGCTTGATTATTCCAAGGTCTCCTGAACATGCCAGCATTTCTTTCTTGAGATCACTATAACTGCTTCCAAGCGCTGAAGCGCAGGGCTGTTTGTGGATCTCAGCATTTATTGTTGTGTGCCTTCAGGTCGGTTTTGAATCTTTCAAAGCCTCTTGTTGTTCTGTTGTCATGGAACCAACGTGAGTTGGAAAGTTCCAAGCTACGCACACCTGTATGGTACTCTGCACCTCGTGCAGGTGCACATTTTGCTGTGGGCTTTAGCTGAAAAGAGCATAATTTCTGGGATAGGAAAGCTAGCATTTGCTCTCTATTTTTCATGAAATAGCTCTCTCTGGATGTCGTACTGACCACCCAAAAGTTTCTGGGTGTCTCTGGTTCCTGTATCCTTGTGTTGGGACAGAATCTCTTCCTTAGATGGCCCTCCTCTTTCAAAATATATAAAGCTGTAATGGCATGAAGTTGTCTTTTAACTATGCCTTCTGGCTATTATAATAGGCTCGACTTCAAAAGATTATGCAAGCAGATGAAAGATGTTGGAAAGATTGCACAAGCGGTGCCTGTTTTAAGTGTTTGAAATTCACTTTTCAGAAAGTCAAATGGCAGTGACCCAGAGAATGATGAATCAAGATCTAGTAGAACATGGTAGCGTCAATCAGCCATGAGAGCTCACCTGATTCATAAGTTATATATATGGATATTTGATAATAGAATCTCTGTTTTTCAGGCTGTACGAAATGCCAAACATCAGCCCCAGAAGGGGCGTTGGGAGGTCAGAGGCAGAGGGCCGAGTGTCGGCCACGACGAAGAAAGGAAGTTGGTTATGTACAATTTGAAGGCAGAGCAGCATGTTTGCTGAACAAAAGTGAACCCTTACCAGGAGAGGAATCAGTTTCCAGAAGATCAACAATGGCAATGAGATCATGCCTCAAAAGCACTCAACCTCCGGTGAGAGCCTCCCACCAACAGCCCCTGCAAGCTACTAGTTCTAAGGTGGAAGAAGCGAACACTGATCATCAGTCAGATTGGCCTATGCCAGATGCCATTGGAAAACATTGGTGTCGGGCCCCATCTGGTTTTGGACATCTGACAGTGCAGGTTGATGAAGATGAGGACTACGACAATGAGGATTAGTCAGGGCCATCCTCTCATTGTCTGCACTAACAGGAGTTACAAGGACTGTTCTGGTGTTGTAAAATGTAAATATAGTTTGAAATAGTTGCTTGCAGCTTAGCTGCGAGTTGTTGTTATGAGGTTCTGTAGTTGTCCTGTGTAACTTTTGGTTTTCAAAATAATTTCTTGGTAGTTGCTTTTTATTTACATGACTGTCAAGGGTTTTGTCATATTTAAGACTAGTATTTGAGCAGGGATTGATTGACTATTTTAAGTATTTTTGTCTTATTAATCAAGTATTTGAGCAGTCATTCTCGATTCTCTAGGGCTGTATCACAATGACTGATCACTGCAGTCAGCTGCTAGTATGATATAGTGTGAACTTTATTGCTTTCTTACAGGTCAGGTCGTGCTGCTGTTCAATGCGGAGTACCTTTTTGGTTTCTGAAAATTGCTACAAATAAATTCTGTACAGCAAATGCAGCACAAATTCCACGAAAAGTGCACAAATGAGATTCGGTCCGCTATTTGCAAAAGATAAGTGAACACGCCGTTTCAAAGTATCAGCTTAGGCCACGATAATATCTATATTGTGGACAAAACTTTTACATCATTCACATTAATTTCAAAGTACCTTGAGCACAATGATATCTGTGTGTGGACAAAACTTCACCACATCATTCACATTAATCTGACAATCTCAATTCAATGGAGTTGAAGGTTACAACTTCAAACGATTGTCAAGCCAACAATATGGTTCAGGGATTTCATTTGAGGTCGCATTCTTCGCCGGACTACTTGGGAATTTTTCAATCAGTAATCGGGACCATAACTGAGTAGCATTCAGCTTCTCAAGGATTTTTATTCAACAAAACTGGGTTGTAGCGCTTGCCCTTCGATTAGCTTTTCATCACCTAGAATCAATTAAAAACAATTTATGATCACTGATTAGACATCGTAGTTGCAGGGACAAAGCAGTGTTGGTGTTCAATTGACAAACCTGGCCAGCAAAGAATCCTTGTAGTTTAGTTTTCCAGCACACGGTACTGCTCAAGTTGCTTTGGATTATCTGCAATTTACTTTATCTACCATTGCCTCGATTGCTGCTGGATCTGCTATCACTGTCATTCCAAAGTAATAATATGCATAATTTTTCCATCAGACATCTAACCAGAAGTTTGCGTCAATGAAATACTGATGAAATCAAAAGAGAGGCATTGTCAATAGTCCCAATAGCATCTGTGTTAATAGGAATACCAAAAAGAAAAGACAGCCATTAGCGGCAGCTGAAGGCACTAAGTGTATTAGTGGAACACTTCACACTGGTAACAAGAGAGGGTCACAATGTCTTAGATGCTTGATCTACCTATGGTTCCAAAATAGTAACAAATGTGAGCACAGTTACCTGAACCGATCTTTCTCTTCTATCACAGCACTTAACTGTTCCGCCTTTGGCAATGAGCTCGGCAGTATCTGTAAGGACAGATTTAGAGAGAGGCATTATCATATCATCAATCAAAGGTGCCAAAAGCCTTAGAAATGGCAGACCCTTTTGGAGCTGCCAACATAAGAGCAAAACAGTAACAGAGAGCACAGTTTAGCAATGATACCTCCTTGCCGATCTTCCCACTTATAGTTCCATTCTTAATGGATGCTATCAGTTCAGAAAGCTCTAGAGGTGTTAATTTAATTTCATCCAATGGACACTTTTTCATCTTTGAGACCCGGCAGCAATGTCACCCATGAGTCAGTTGGCAGCCAGCTTTGCATCAGCACCATGCTCAGAGTAGAATCAAAAAGAAATGACCAATCTGGGAAGATACAGATCCATCAGATTACTTAAGTTATTATGAACATTAAAGAGAATGATTGCCTTTGTCTAGCAAAATAATTCCTATGTACTACAAAGAAGAAGAGACACTAGCAAATATGTGAACCTCTACGAAGCCTGATGAAATGGAATTTTACAATTGTATAGCCAGTTAAAGATCAGACCATGAAT
>JADLZK010003877.1:0-16071 GCA_015847255.1 Hyparrhenia diplandra
AAATTGCTAGGCCAACAGAAATACTCGTGACTCAAGTGCTCGGCCCGAGTTACTGCCACTTGCCGAGTTTTTTTACTACTAGTATCAACAGAAATGCTAAGCTTCCCAAATCTGCAAAATTAATAAAAATAGAGATCCATGGGTCATGTAAATCGAAATCGACAATCGCGCAAATTTGGGCCAAAAATCAGAAATCAGGGCCGGCTGGGGCCTGAGGGGCAGCCGGCTGGTGCAGAGGTGGCGGTCACTGGCCGAGGCTGGCTATTGGCCGGCGCTGAGGCCCAACGCAGCAGTGGCTGGGGGCTGCGCCGGGCTGCCAGAGCATGGCAGCGCCCGGCGCGGCGCAGCGAGGCCGAGCGGGCGGCGAGGTGAGCCTGGGGTCCGGGCGGAGGTCGGAGGCGAGTGCGCAGCGCCGCAGCGGGAGTCGCGCGCTTCGCGGCGCGCTTCGCGCAGGCATGAAGCAGCGCGAGGTGAGCTGGCGGTGAGCGAGCAGGGCCGCCTGCTGCACTGGGCCAATGGGCGTGGTTCGTCTTGACTAACGCGGTGCGCTGCGCGCGCCGAGGTAGCGCTCCAGGTGTGTCTGCGGCATCACGGCGAGTGGATGCTCAGCAGCTGTTCGATAGAATGCCTGTACGGACCGGCGACGGGCCGCTTCCGGATGCGGTCGAGAGAAGACGGCTGTAGCGCACGCAAGAGCCAAGGATACGATGTGTCCGTTCCGGACTCCCACCAAGGTACTTGTCAGCATTTCCACGCCTCCGTTTTCTGTCTTGCTCTTCGTCGGCGAGGCAGGACTGCACTCGCTGTTATACTGCTAATAGCCAGATCCTGTCTAGTTACGAGGATCCTGAATCCAGCAATGCATATACCATCCTCCGATCTTTTATTATTCCCTCTACTCACATAGAAATTGAGCATGCTTGGATGTAAAAAGATGCTCGTAGTATTTGCCTCATGTATGAACAAAGGTTAAAGAAATAAACTTTCGCAGAATTCATCCTACCAGCAGTCAACATTTTTGAGGTGTAATACAAACACAATAGAGTATATGACAGAAAGCCAATTGAACAAAAGTAGTTCTCTAGGTATGAAAGAAAGGATATATTGGCAACACAAATTCAATTGTTTTTAAAAACAGCACTGCCACTACGCAATGTGTTAGACTCTGGATGCACATTGCTGTCAACGAGTTAGCCAAATGCAATGCATTACCATTACACAGTAAAAAGCTTATATATATATATCATAATTCATAAGTTCCCAACATCTATCGTCTAATAAAGCGGTGGCAAAGCTCTTGCCAACCCTATACAAAAACAATGTTTAGAACATTGATACATAGGATTGTCAAACCTCTACTTGTGAGTACTAGCAAGCTTCTTAGATCTTACTCGCCATCATATGACTCCCTAGGTTTCCATGTGGATATTGCATTCAGTATCCTTCCTTTCCATCCCATCAGTATGATTTTAGTTCTTAATTTGTGATACAGTTCACTCCCAGTTCCAGCTAATCGATATAAGGCAGTCCACTGAATACTGGCCTCTGGGTATCCCAGATTAATGAGGAATATGTTGCCTTATTATGTTTCAGCATAATTGCTAGGTATAAGTTATTCACAGATACTGCTTGCTAATGGATAAGAATGGTCCTTAGATCAACCACCTCTTTCTTCTGTTGCTTCTTACCTCGTGTCTTCAAAAAATTGAGCTGTTGTTCTTCCTTGTTCATTCTTGATATCCGGTTGATTTGTTTGTCATCATTTCTTGCAGAACAATAAGCCATCTGGGTTTATGCTCAGAGTAGGAAATACAAAACCCTGTCAAACATCTCATCGGGTTGGCCCATTGAATGAAAAGAGCAAACCTGCTTGCTACTCCTTAGTAACAAATAAGTCTTCTGTATGTGAGTGGCATTTTCCGTTGTGAACCTCATGATGCATGCTTGCTCATATACAGCATTTTCTTGAAGTGATTGATTGTCTACGAGCTCGCTTTTCAGCAATTAAAGGCCAAAAAATCGCTTGTTTCGTGTACCTTAGTGAAATGCTTTGTCTCTTTGACAATGTCAGCCCAGACTCCATGGAGCTTCAAAAAGTTTGCAAGTTGAGACTAGAGTGATTGTTACTTGAGTCAATAGCAACAAGAGCAGCTACTGCATGACTGCCTGAAGAGTTGCTGATGCTGTCATTGAGGTTGTTATTCAGATTACGGTGATGGTGGCCTTGGGATCTGGCGTTTCAAGAATTCTATAGAAAGCTCTTCCATAGCTCTAAGGGCGTACTCTGATGTCTTTTACCTTGTCGTCATTGCCCTCCTCCATCATCAGCTTGTTTATGTGGTTGATGGTTATGTCTGAGTTATCAAACTGTTATTAGAAGAGTCTGCCACACTGATTCCATACCAATCTGGTGCCACATTGCTACTGAGGTCGCAGAATTGGCCTGGATCATGAAGGCACAAGACCAAGAAGAAGCTGACTTGTTGCTTTGGAAATCCTCAAAGTTAGAACAAGATTTGTCATTGAACTCCATTAATGGGGTTCTTGATCCTTGCCAAAAGTCAGATGGTCCATTGCAAGTCCCCTGTAAATAATGAACTTAATATGTAAATGAAACATATAACAAACTATTCCATATATCATTGTACTCTATATTTCTTATTATCAAATATAATTGTCAATAGTGACTACTAAAATTCATTTATAATCTCTTGGAAGAGAAATTCTGAAAACATGTACTTATATAGTATATGTATGATGCATGTAGACTATCCAGTATCAGTCTCCTAGCTAGTCAGAGTAGTTTGTTTTCAGGAATTTTTAGGAGTTTAAAGGCCCAATCCAAGCACAAAATTAGGTTGAAGAAGAAAACTATCTTAGTCATTGGTTCTTTGATCACTTATTCAATTTTGCACACAAGCGTATTATATAGTCATTGCATTCATTCAACATATATATACTTGATCAGAAATGGCTTGGAGATAAGAGGGATCTTTACCATTGTTTCCCTGCAGGACTGGCGCCTGATGGGATCAGCAGGCCTGGAAATTGTGAACCAGACGTACTTTGGAACGAACCTGCTGTACTGTACGGTTGTGAGATACTCCCTCCGTCCCAAATTGTATGCATCGCCGTTGGTTTTAGGTACATTACAACGACTAAGTTTGTAGAAAATATGTGCAACATTTAAATATTTAAATAAATTTGTTAAAAAACTAGACTTAAAAATCTTTCGGTGATACTAATCACTTAGCATAAATATTTTATATATTCAAATATATAATTGCCGGCAGTTTTTTCGGGCGTAAAAGCGACAGACATTTTGGGACGGAGGGGTATGAATGGAAGACTGATTTACCACGAGGCAAGTCTTTTATAGGGCGTATGGCTTCTGGCTGGAGCCTGCTATCAGCTAGCTCAACTCACTGGTGCCGAGGCAAGCGAGGAGTAATTTGTCAGGTTGCATCGTTGCGGTATGAGTTTGCTCACTGGTGGGTCTGCCGAGGCAACCCAACGTTGATAGTTGTTGTATTGTATTCGTCACATCAGGAAAGCCAGGAAAAATACGAGAAGCGGAGGGTCGATGCAGGTGCTGCTTCAGAGGCAGCTATTGCCTTGCATGCCTTGCACTGGCAGATGTGCCATCGCCTCTGGCACTGCCAGATGTGCCATCACCGCTGCGCTGGCACTGTGCTCACAGGAGCCTCGGGTTACCGGCGACGGCGTGTGGCAGCTGCGGCTGCCATTTTATCGCCGCCTTTACGTTCTCTCGTTATCTATCTTATAATTTATAGAATGTGCTATATTATAGGATAGATGAAATATCAGTTGGTGCAAAGAAAGGCGACGCTCTTTGAGCTTTTTTTTTTTTTTTTTTGGATATAAGCAGCTTTGCCCATAGGTTCAGCTCAATCCACATGTGCCAATTCACACCAACACATATGGATTGAAGCAAATCTTACTACACCCAAGCAAGGACTTAATTTGTGACTTCAACGTAACAATACCATGTTATTGGATTGGAAGTCACGTGATATACGTTTACTTTTTATTAGGTCAAAATCGAAGTTTAGTGAGGATGGTTTTTACCACGGGCGGGCTTCCCCGTAGCGGTGGCGCCGTAAGCACTTGGCGGCGGCGCTGGCCCTCCCCTCCCAACCGCTCCATCTTCGTGACCCCACCTACACACCGCCATGCGAATGCAACTCGCGACACCTCCTCCCCATCAATGGTGGTGCTGCCGTCACGAAACTCTCGAGACCGCGCCCTGTACGACCTGGGTCTTCGTGACCTCATGTCGTGGCTCGCCGCGACCTCGGTCGTCGCGCCCGAGTGCGTGCGACCTCCGGGTCCCCCCCACACCTCTCTTCGCTCGATGCGTGCTCCGCCCGAATGGGACAAGCGACCCCGGGTCCAACCGACCTCCTTCCGCCTCGTACGAGCCCCTTTTAAAATGCCGGACCTTTGACCTCCTAATCGCGACGACCTATCTCGACCCGCCTGATCTTGGGCTTGCGACACGAGGCATATCGGCTTCGTGGCTGGACACCAGCGATGCCCCGCCCGCGAACGCGTTACCTCGCGTACGCCCGCAATCTTGACCGGGGACCACACCGTCGTCACCCATGCGTGGCTCGCCGCCGACGACCGTGTGGTCCGGTCTCGGCGGTGGCATGCCAGCCGAGCCCGACCGTCTTCGCCGCGTTCGCGAGTCCATCGCGGCGCGCCCGACGAGGTCACGAATGCCAAACCTGGACACGCTGCTCTTCCTGCACGCCTCATCGTCCTAATAAGTAGTGCTTCACCCGAGCAAAGCTACGGGAAGCCACACACGCGGCGTTGCCACACTACGACATCATTGGGCTAGATTATCCTCGACGGTTTCGGAGCCGATACGACATCAAGCACTCCAGGCACCAACTCTGCCGGCGGCGTCGTATGCGCATCGCCGCGGGCTAGAGATGGATGAAAGTGCGGATGAAGCGAGGACGGTGGAGGCAAAGCGCCGGTGGATAATCCCAGCGGCGGCGGCATTCCGTATTTGCGACGCACAGGATTATCCCCTCGTCAAGCTCACGCCTCCGTCCATCCACGGTGTCTGCGCCTTCTTCGCCCTCGATGGACCGCCGTGCCTCGTTTGCCCTGCGGTGATTGTCGCCCTCCCGAGGACATCATCTCACGAAGGCGCGCCTTTCTCTTCGACCGTTTTCTTCCCCTACGAAGGAAACGGGGCTCAGCTGCTATGGTCCAAGGGTTTGAAGGCTATCCTCATGGAGGTTTTGACGGTCGCCAGGGACCGCAGTCGGGGATGGCTAAAAGCGTGTCACGAGCAGCGACCAAGGCCTAAGTTACCAACACTTTCGGGATGCTTAAAGTCGTATCAGAGGCCCGTCGAAAAAGTTGTGAAATGGTGTCTCAGGAGAGAGGCATGCGAGCCCTCGGATCTTATCGAGCGGATCGGGACCACACAACATCCTCGGGCATCTATTTGGAAGTGTCTATGGACCGACTTGACCCTTATCGAATGGGGCATAGACTCCCACTTTTCAGTTTACACGTAAACGGCTAACCGGGTGTGCCTTACTCATGGCCCACCAAGGGTAGTAGGGCACATCCACCCCTCCTCTTTCTAGGGGTGCAAAAAGACAAATAGCCTCGAGCGATCTCCGCGCGTTCGTGGGCTCGGGGGCTATCTTCGGCGCACTAAGCCAAGACAAGGCAAACAAAGCGCTTTGCATCGAAACCCACTTGGATAGAATATCAAAAGCCCACGGGCCCGAGTGTCCCAGCTCTCCAGGGCCTCGGGGGCTACCCGGCGAGTGCACTTTCGCGCGCACCCATCGAAAAAACATCAACACTAACTAACGATGCGAGGCCCGGCCTCTCGGTGTGAGAGCAACTCGAGAGCGAACCTCGGGAAGGGAGTATTCACACTCCTCCAGGGCTCGTGGCTACTATCGGGTACCATAATTATGGATACCGACGAATGCGATAAAAGCTTGCCCAATCCTCCACGAGGAATAGGTTAAAGTGTTAACGAAACACTTGCTCCACGGTCGCCCCCGCAAGGACCGCCGCGTGCACCTATGCTTGATGACCCGGCCGCACGAGGCCACGACCCGTCGTAGGGTTGCGTGCATACCCGCTCTGGCGCTCACTTGGCGCCAAGGTCGTTCACCCTCGTCGGTCGGGGCCATGACTCACCGATCGAGCCGCCGGCTGTGGCCGCCGAAGCCACCAAGGGCCGACGCCGCACCACCAAGGCAGCGTGTGCTTCAGCCGCCCAGCGTGCCCCAGCCTTCGCCGAGGGCTGGCGCCAGCGGGCAGCCAAAGCTCCACTGCTTGGCTCGCCTACCACGAAGGTTGTGAGGCCGACAGCGTGCGCCCAAAGCCATCGAACCCGCACTCCTCGCCCATCGGGCTCAGCGGTCGCTTCGCCGTCCTCCTCGCCTTCTAAAGGGCGACCATAAAGTCCTTGACCTCTTACGCCTCTTCTGAGCACCTCCGTATGGACCTCTAACATCCGAGTCGCGCGCCACGCCACGACTCACATGACCTCTAGGTCACTACGCCCGAGAAGCCTATCGGCTCATGGGTTCGCCCTGTCATCTTGCCCAACCTTTTTGTCTCTCTTCGGTCGGGAAGCGGGGAGAAAAGTCAAATATCGGTCTTTCGACCACTCAGTATACTCCCTCCGTCCCAAATTGACTGTCGCCGTTGGTTTTCATTGCCACAACTTTGACTAAGTTTGTAGAAAATATGTGCAACATTTAAATATTTAAATAAATTTGTTAAAAAACTAGACTTAAAAATCTTTCGGTGATACTAATTACTTAGCATAAATATTTTATATATTCAAATATATAATTGCCGGCGAGTTTTTTCTCGGGAAGCGTAAGCGGCGAGACATTTTGGGGACGGAGGAGTAGTTAAGTGTGCGAGATAAAGGAATTATGACCCCTGTCGGGGCGTACGAGCACATGTCCATTCGATCTCTTTGTGCCGTAGTCGGGCTTACGCTTTCTGATCGGCAATGGTGCGCCAAGCGATAACAGAAGGAAGTAGTTGACCATCGAGGGGACGTATCCCTACCATAATACTCGATGGGGCGTAATCGTTGCAGCCGATCATCATTGAGGAGTGCGGCCAAAAAGTCAAGACCTACGGGACAACACCAAACAACTGTTCCACCCACTTTGGGAATCAACTTTCCATCAGTAAGTTGTGGGCCCTCTACTTGTGTACTTCACCAAAATAAACAAACCACACCATGTACCCTGTGTCCCCTCCTTGTTCTATAAAGGAGGCAACCGGGAAACCTTTCAAAGACAAGCCAACCCTGGCTGAGATGTACACACAAATATCTCTCTCTCTCCTCCCTCTCTCACCATGGGCTATGGCCCCAATCATCTTCTCCACCTCACGGAGACTTGGGACCCTTTTCCCTCTCTCGACCAGACATAACCCCTACACGAGCATTCTCATGCAAGATAATACAACTTGCGACACCACACACTAGGACGTAAGGGGCCTCGTTGGCCTAAACTAGTATAAATCTCTTGCGTTCTTCTTGCATGAACTATCGGGTAGAGCACGTAACACAAATTCACTAGTCGGTAACTTGGGGCACCTCACGAATGGGCGATACACCGACAAAAACTAATTAAATGTTTCTTTGTAGCAACACATTATCAACATCATAGACTAATTATGCTTAAAAATTTTGTATGCAAAATACTCCATGTATACTTGAGAAACATTGTCGTAAAATTTTGGTAAGGACTAACATTAGCTTGATAGGTAGCATAAAAACAAAATACCTACTACCTAGCACTAGCACAAGCCAAGCTTGTGAATCTTGTACTTAGTCCATACCTTATGGGTGTAATTTGCTCCAAAGCATTAAATCATGCATGGCCGTGAGAGACTGAAGCTCACGCAAGCCCTTGCAAAGTGAATGTGGATAGGAGGAGAGTGGCGAGGGCGTAGCTTGCGTACTCCAAGCTCTGAGAATAACCATCTTCCCGATTACCTGACCAGAGTATCAACTTTGTGGCGGTGACGAGAAGACGGCGTGGGTGTTGGTGATTCAATTTGAAGTCCATTCTCTTGGTCACACCCTTGTGTAAGTTGAGTTAGGGATTCTCAAATTCCTCGGTACCCAAGATCTTTCACCGTCCGTGCAAATGAGGCCCAAGAATAGACACTTTCGCGGAGGTTGACCAAGGATGACCATCTCGCCGGCGAGACACAAAAGCTCACTTGCGGAGGTTGATGGCGACACCGGATAGGTGAGCCCGACTCTGGTGGTCCAGCGGTACATGTGTTGTGTCTCCTCGATTGTCTTCGTCCCATTGATGAGAATCGCTGCTTGGTGGCCGGGGGGCATCCGGCGGGTGGTGTCTTGGCCAGGATGTCACGCCCCACTTTT
Source organism: Hyparrhenia diplandra (assembly GCA_015847255.1). Lineage (NCBI taxonomy): Eukaryota > Viridiplantae > Streptophyta > Magnoliopsida > Poales > Poaceae > Hyparrhenia > Hyparrhenia diplandra. The sequence continues at coordinate 8,432 of JADLZK010003877.1, forward strand.
AATGGGTCGATTAATCACGCGTGTTTGCGCGAGGATCATGCCACAAAACCGTCTATTAGTAACGAGATGATGAGTAAGCGAGAATTAATAGTAACCAAGCTATAGAAATATAGGATGGAAGGGGCTTCTGGTGGCGGTGAAGGGTCACCAAGTCGGGTTACAATATCGAGTTGGCCAGTAGAAGCGGTGGATTAACTATGACCTTCCCGTACTCCACGAGGCGGACTTGTGCATGGATGAAATCTGGGCTTCAACGTCCTTCTCCCTAAGCAAACACCTTACGAACTCCTACGTCTGGCGGGTCTTCTATCTTGAATACGTCGATCTTACCTTCACATGCGCCGATATCTATAAAAATAGAAGGGGTGAGTACAAACGTGCTCGGCAAGTCCCAACCCGGGGGTTGTAATTATTAAGGGTTTGGAGCTAGCGAGTCTCTAAAATGCTCGTAGTTCGGATTTATCTCATGTCATCAGCATTTGTCATGACACCACGGGTTAGTCATCATAAGTGTATATCTAATCATGAATGTTCATGCCTAGCACTTGCCCATTCAAGGGCGTGGCTATTCGAATAGATTCAATTAACTCTGCGAGAGGTTGTACACTTTCCCCACACGATGGGCCATCTTCTCCCATGTACGGTGGTCAAGGTGGTCAACAAGATCCGATACGCTTGGATGCCTCCTAGGTATATTGGTATAATCCTCACCACGACTTTCGGGGTTGGAAGGAAGGCGCATCATCTAGACAATATGGGTGATACCAAATCACCAGCGGCTTCACAGGTAATACCTTATTACCCAACCTATCTTGTCAAACACCGGCAATCATTAATATGTGCACCTAGCCTTTAGCCCTTCTTGGCAAAGCACCTTCGTGGAAGATCACTTTTCGGCATCCACGCCAGCCCAGGACGCCATGGGGCCACTCTCCCATATGCTCTGATGATAGTCGTCTGCCCTCGCCCGGCCACCTTGGATCGAAACTATACCTCAACCCAACGAGGTGTGTGGAATCAACCGCCCCATCCGGCGTGTGTTTTATGTAAATATAATTACACCGGGTTGAAGGTCTATGAACCGGTCCTTAGGGAGGCGAGTATCTCTCAGTGGGATTCATCCCGATTGTGATTAGTCCACCTCCATGTAAGACTATCACCCACTCACCTTTTGTTGACATGGTTCATTTATTAACAAGGTTATATTGCGACTACTGACCCTAAGCGAGCCTCAAAGCACATAACCCATGAGTACTCCCACACGGCTTGCCACAGTTATACTTATCTTAACATCTTATTAATTATTATAGGAATTATGTCAGGTTAAGGGGGTAAGGACTTGCACAGGAGGTTCTTACAAATCGGCACGGCATCGAACGTCTCTAGCTATCTTGGACGAAAACTCCTATCGAGATTAGATGTAGAGGCTACGGCCGAATGCGTCGCTAACCTAACGAACTAGAGCATCCAAAACAAGCATAGAACATTATGGTGGCAATAGGTTAGATGCATAGAGCTAGATTTTAGATGAATTATGGAAGTCGTTTCACTTGTGAGAAAGCGGAGTTAGTATGCATGAGATATGGATTTTTATAATATTAATCCTAATTAAATCATTAGGGTAATATTATAATATAATTTTATCATGTAATAAAATGGAACTAATTACATGATAAAATTCTATAAATCAAATAATGAATTTACAGATTTTCTGAATTTTTCTGGCAAAGTATGATTTCTAAAGTACTGTGTACACTTATCAGGTAGCTGTAGCAATTACCCTTGTGTACGCAGATATGTCTCCCTATGTGTGTGTGCCACGTGGGTCAGGTGGACGCCACGTTGGCGGCCACATAGGCACCACGTGTTTAACGGGGTCATCCTGTTGGCTGTGACGGAAGGAAGCGGGTGTCGACGTGTCGGCTCCCTATTGGACCTTGTCTTGACGTCGTCACTGTGGTGAACGGCGACGACGGTCCGACCCCATCGCCGTGCCTTGCGGCGGCGCCTCGCCGGCGTTGGCCGGAGTCAGTCGTTCTTGCCCTGTTGCTCGCCGCTGATGGATCCTCGGCTGTACGTCGTCGTTCTGGTGCGTTCGTCGTCACCGAAGGGCTCAGCGGTCCCCCACGACGGCGGCGGCTCGGGCGGTAGACGGCAGTGGTGGCGCTCTGTCATCCGCTAGACTACACAAAAGGAATGACCAAGAGGGAAAATGAAGAGGATGGTTTGGTGACACATACCACGCTGTCGATTTGACCGACAGCGACCCCAGTGGACGGCGGAGCTCGGTTTTCTCCCGGCGGCGGCGGGTTTCCCGATTTGGGGGAAACGCGGATTCCGCGGCGTGGAGGAGAGGGAGAGTAACCGAGGTGAGCACGATGCGTTCCTGCCCGAGGGCGGAGCTTGTGAACTGAGGGCGGGGTCGATCGAGCTCACGGAGGGCTATTATAGCCGCGGCCACGGTGAGCTCGCCGGGAGATATTTTCCCCGTGCTCGTGATCTTTTCCGACACCATCGCTGCTCGGATGGGGCCGCCAGCTGGAGTCCGGTGTGCCCGAGTTGTCCTCGCGTGCGCCACGTGCTCCGGCGGGCGGGTGCGCCGTCTGGTCACATCCTACAGCGGGCTTGTCGTTCGTCATGGCGGCACGACAGTCCGTGGCGCGACTGTGCGCGCTGACCCAATCACTCTGTGCGCGTCGTGGCTCGACGGGGAATCAGCAGGTCCCTGTGCTCCGGTCTTCTTCTACACCACCGGCGTAGCTGGCCCTCTCGTCTGGGCTCGCCATGGCGGTAATGGTTGCCGGCCACCGTGGCGGCAGGGTATTACTGTGGGCTCTGACCGCCTCCTCGATGCGTCGTCGTGGCCTTGGGTGCGTCCATGCGGTCGTTGTACACCGGTCGTCATCCCGTACTCGTCCGGTCATGGAAAACAGTGGTATGCCGGCGGGGCCGACCTGCTGTGGTGCGGGTAGAGACAGAGGTGAACGACGATGGTGCGGGGCCCGAGCGTCGAGAGGAGAGTGCGGCGCCTGGGCCTGGTTCAGTCGCCTGGGCCGGCCCAGTTCGTGTACGCGGGAGGGAGGCCGGCTGGGCCGGTTTGGAAAGAGGAAGGAAGGAAGGGCTCATTTCTGGTTTCTATTCCCTTTTCTATTTCTTTCCCTATTCTTTCTTCTCCTTTCTTTATTTCTTTCCCTCATTATTTCATGTGTGTAAGTATGTATATATTTTTATTGTATTTATTTGCATAAGCTCTTGGACTCATATTCTCCCAACTTGTATTTATGAGAATATTTATGCAAGGAGACTTATACAAATATATGTAGATATATACATATGTGTGTACACACCTTTCCCTAAATTGATATTTCATGTGTAATATATATTATAAATATTTATACAAGCACCTTTATATTCCCATGACTCTCATGGTGGGGGAATATTTATTTATTGATTCTTATAAAATATTCATACATATATATTCCTAGTACCACATATGTCTTAGTACGCGATGTCGGTGATTATTATTCCTAGAGATAATTAAGTAAGCCATTTCTCATGCATTATACTTCCATAAATAAAATCTAGAACTTACCTTGCATCCTTGGTGCCATAAAGCTCATCGAGCAACAAACAAGATTTTCCTATCTTCTAGATGGTGAGGGTTTGAAATGCGGGGTTTTAAATATAGGGTTTCGGTTTAAGCGGAGGAGGAAATAAAATCAAGTTTTTAGTTGTCATTCAAAAAGTTCAAATTTTTAGTGAATTTTAAAATGATGCAAAAACCGCGAGGTGTTACGGAGGAACCGGAGCACGTCGAGGCGTGAGTATGGAAACCCGGCGGGGATGATTCTCAGCACCTAACTTAGCGATGGTCGTTCGTCAAGGTAGGGGGTCCTCGAGGCCGAACCCCCACAAGATGACGGAATCGGCCGCGCCACGGCCCCAGTGTCGTGGTGGTTGAAGGGGCGCCTCTCGCCCGGATGCGGAGGTACCAAGAGTCGGGTTGCGAATCGGTTGTCAAGGAAGAAGTAGTCCATGTAGGGATCATGTCGGTTAACCCCAAGCTAGTAGAGGGTGAGGCGTGGGTTCTTCCTTCTCATCCTCCTTATGGGGTTGCTTCTCTCCGTCAAGAAAGGTTCCGAGGCTTGTTGGCGGGCGCTTCTTGTACTCTTTGCTGAGAGAAGAGGAATGTCGTCTTACTGTGAGGGCTTCTTCTCTCGAGGCAGGCACCCAAGGGCGGGCCCTCCGCCTCCAGGCATAGTGCAGCCCATCTTCTCTTCCGCCAAGATGGATGCGGTTGGCTAACCTATAGCATACTCTATAACCTCACAGGTTGCTTTAGAAAAGATTACATTTTTGTATAACTTTGATTGTCACATTGGAAAAAATTGAACAAATATAAGACGAAGCAAAGGGGTAAAAATCATCATGATTGTAGTGAAACAGTCTTACAAATTTAGTAGAGCAAGCATTATATACAACCAACTAATATCAATTTAAACAACTTTGAAATCACGGTATGTCTGGTCATGTACCAGCTAGCATAAAGTGATATAGTGGCTCAATAGCATGGGGTACGCGAGGTTTATATCACATAAACATGAGTGCGACGGGTCATACATCCTGAATTATCGATCAAAAATTTAGTAGGGGAGGACTTTCCCTGCATCACAATTATCGCTCGCTCCATGGCTTGTAGAAGTTTCCAAAACCCCACGAAGATCGAGATGGGCCGGAGAAAGCAGAGACAAGGGGCTTTCTGCCTATGGTTTTGGGTTGTATTTGTGGGAATTTTGGACCAAAGAATTGTAAGGCGGCCCAACTCATGATGAGTCGTCTTCTACCTCCGGATTACGGTAGCCACTCTAAAACCCTTATCTTACCTTGCATCATGGCTAAAATTTAGGGGCTAAGGGGAATGAAGAAGGCAGTCAACTATGCTCTTAGTGTAGATCTCGCATACCTCTAGTATTTTCCGTGTGAAGTCGCATAGGTAACCCGATGGTCCGATCCTCACGATTGCCGCCCTTTTATTTTTTGTCTTCATTTCACTACCATTCTCGTTTCCGGTGCTTTCGTTCCTCTCTTCTTGGATCAATAGTAATCACCGATCCTCTTTAATGACTCTTGTTGTAGTTCTTGACTCACTCCGCCTCCTTCACTTAGGACATCACCTCCATTTCCTATCTCTCCGGGCGTTCCTCACTTTACCCATCAGTGAAGAACTCTGGGCCTCCTAGCATGCCATTATATCCTCCCGGTCGGCCATGTTTAGTGAGCTAGAGGACGCCCTTTTGGAAATTTGAACCATGCACCTATCGGGTTTGGCTCACTCATTCATGGCCATATGGATCACCCATTGAAAGGTTCTAGATGGCTAGAGGGGGGGGTGAATAGCCTATAAAAATTTTCTACAAGCTCAATTAACAAACCGATTAGTATAACAAAGGCGTGTCGCGGTTTTGCATTAGCTCTATTGTCTTGCAAGCCTCTAGTGACAATTCTAGCAAAATGCTATGATCTCTAAATCAATCAAAGGCTATGTCATTACTCTATCTAGTAGAGCAATCTAATATGGTCCTTATGCTGCTTAAGAACAACTACACAAGGCAGAGTGCTAGCTCTCTACACAATATAAACTAGGAATGTAAATGCAAGTGAGTAAGCGATATACCAACTTTCGTAGAAGCAATGAACCCAATCACCGGGAGAGAAAGATGAACTATCAATCACTTTCGAAGGTGATGAGCCAACCTCCGAGACAATGAACAAAGTCGATTTGTTCACACCAGGTCCAACACCCGACAAGTTTACTCTCCGGTTTGCCGACCAACACAAGGATGGTGTTTGAGCTAGGCGGTGCCTTGCTAGCCTCAACACACCACTCACAAGTAATTACCCAAGACCTGAGCAATGTATTCCTTGCACTTTGTCTTCCCGGAGGAGTGTGTGATCCTCTCAATTCGCATGGGAGGCCAAGAAACAATCTCTCTTCTTGCCAACAACTCCACCCAAATCACCAAGCCAACTAGGGCCGGTGTCTCAAGAGCAGGAAACCCAGGCTCTAGCGATCCCCAAGTGCCTCTAGATGCAGAACTCGTGCAAATGCACTTGGATCAACTCTTCTCTCAGAATGAACTCAAATCAAGAATGAGAGGGAGGAGAGCACTTCTTGCTCTAGCTTGTTGCAGGAGTGATTCAAATGACCAGAGAGAGAGGCAAGAGGCGACCAAGGGTATAAATACCCTCACCATGAAATGTGGCCGTTGAGGAAACCCCGGTTTTAGCGGCTGGCCGGGGCCTTGACGGACTCACCCGGTGAGTCGATTCGGTGTCTCGATCTGCCATTAACCTGAGCGATTATGCGAACCCGGGCACGACCCGGGTCGGTCGCCATGTGTCCGTCGTGCTTCCGGTCAACACCCGAAAGCATCCGGTCGTCGTCGGTGCATTACGGCGAAAGCAGAAAAACATGCTCTGGAGTTACGGCCGGACCCGCTACCCGGTGCGTCGGTCCGATTCTTACCGTGCTTCCGGTCGCTGGCGGCGTCAGGTCACGTCTGGCTGCGAATTTTTTGTCGTTTTGTGCGTCGTTCCTTCGCGCCCTTGCTCCAAAAATGGAGCTTAGTCACTTGTTTCTTGTTTAGACACATTTGAAGAACACTAGACACCATGTGTTAGCATTTTTCGAAAACATTTTCGACAAGTGCGGAGTTAAGCTCTTTAGGTTAGAATGCATGCAAATGAATTTTGAACCTAAAGGCACATGAGACCGATATATGCGATAAGTTTTCCCCTCTTTATAGTGCGGCTTATCGATCCTATAATCACTCACACCCTCTATGGTGTCTTGGGTGTGAAATCAAAAGCCTATGGTTATACCTTTGCCTTGGGGACAATTGATCTCGAAACTCCACGAGTTAGATGCTTGATCACCTTTTGGATCACCTCGATCCATCATCCATGATCACCATGCACCAGCTTCGCCCCGCGACCAATCTCAATCTAATCAAACATAGCATCGAAATTAGTCCTTAGGTGTCACTAATTAGCAAAAACCAAACTAGAGGTCTTCAATCTCTCTCCCTTCAGGGGCCTTGGTGGCATTATTTCCTTCTTTGAGTTTCTCTTTGGATTCATGGACCCTCATCCGCACCATCGATGGACATCGTACGTACATTATCGCATGCGTAGCAAATCAGCGTTAATTCGCCGTGACGCTGACTGATACTCTAAGTGTCGTCGGTGGGCGGACAATGTTGCCATAGAAGGAATATGATGGCCGGCGGTGTGCATGCTCCTACCTAGATGTTGTTCGGCATCAGGTGAAACCCCACCCTTGCTCAACTAAGGGCTCGGGATGCCGCGGGCAAGGCGAGGAATAGCAGGCATCGCGCGATGGCAAGGTGACACGGACCACTGGCCGGCGGGGACCAAAGCTAAGGCAGAGAAAGCGTAGATGGTGGCACCCACATACGGTGCATAGGTGGCTGCTGGTGGCACATAGCCGCATCCTGCCCGTCGTGCCTCGGCCGCCATGGATGGAGTCCTCGCCCTAATGCCAATGGGTGGTGGGGATCCTCCTTAGACAAGAAGTGCAGCACAGTAGGCGGCTCGAGTTGAGCCTCACCACGGCCCAA